>KV001482.1:233973-254136 GCA_001598015.1 Dorcoceras hygrometricum | reverse complement strand
TACACAGCGACTATTAAATGTGTTTCATGATAGCCGTCATACCCACTATCACATCTAACATACGCTTTAGTGAATTCTAGGTCTTTACTCAACACAATTGTAAATCATTACACACATAATGAAAGTAAAGAATGCCATATAAAAGAATGCGAATATCATATATAAAGATCGTTTGTACAAGAGTCAATAAAACCCACACGCCACAGGTTGGCTAGTTGGGCATCTACTCTAACACTACGAACACAATCACGAACTGATCGATGAACTCTCTAAGAACTCGGTTCATCGAATCCATGAAAACTGCAGGGGAATTCGTCAGTCCAAAAGGCATAACCAAAAACTCAAAATGCCCGTACCTAGTACGAAAAGCAGTCTTTGCACATCTTGATCTCTAATCCTCAGCTGATGGTACCCTGAACGCAGATCGATCTTAGAGTACACAGCAGAGCCTTGTAGCTGATCGAACAAGTCATCGATCCTAGGGAAAGGGTACTTATTCTTAACGATAGCTTTGTTCAGCTGGCGAAAATCTATGCACATCCGCATTGTGCCGTCCTTCTTCTTAACAAACAAGATAGGTGCTCCAGGGCGATATGCTAGGTCTAATAAAACCTTTCTCCAGCAAATCTTCTAGCTGAACCTTAAGCTCTCTCAATTCAGCAAGCGCTAAACGATATGGTGCACGAGAAATTGGAGCTGTACCAGGCACCAACTCAATGCTGAAGTCAATCTCCCTCCTCGGAGGAAAACCAGGAATCTCCTCCGGAAACACATCGGGAAAATGATGCGCCACTGGAACGTCACGGAGCTGCACACGTGAAGATGAAGATGCGTCCAACGCATAAATCATAAAACCAGCGTTCTCCACCGATAACAGATTGAACATCTCCATTGCTGAGATCAACGGAATCTTCGACTGGGAATCCTGGCCGTAGAAGTTCCACTTCTCGCCAAACGAATGCCTAAAAAGCACGATCCCATGGAAACAATCCACAGAGGCCCTATAACTAGACAACACGTCCATTCCCACGATACAGTCAAAATCCCACAACACAATCCTGGTTAGGTTCTCCACTAAAACATTCTCACCAAACCTAAGAATACCATTCAAAACAACCTCTTGGGAGTACAGGCTCGTGCCAGCCGGATTTGCAACCGAAACGACATCGCACAAAAATGTGGTATGCAAACCATGCTCGACCACAAATGCATCAGAAATAAACGAATGAGATGTGCCAGTATCAAACAATACTCAGCCAGGTAAATCAAAGACAAAACAATTACCTATAATTACTTCGCTCGGCGTGCCCTCCGCTTGCTCCCTCGTAATGGCATTCACTTGGGCTTGCTGAGGCACTGCAAATTGTGGCTGGAAAGATAGTCCAAAACGCGATGGACCAGGCTGCTGAAACGGCCTAAACAGCGTCTCCCCTAATCTCTGCTGCTGCGTCTGGAAAGCACGACCCCTAGAAGATCCACGTCGACCTTGCGGTGAGGCTGTAGCTTGCTGAGATCCAAACAATGGATAACTCTCGCAAAGTGTCCATACTTTCCACAGATGTTGCACGACCCTTGCACTCCAACACACTGAGTCGAAGGGTGCTTGACTTCACAAAAACCACAAAACTCTGCCCTAGGGCTACCACTGCTAGAGCTACCAGAAACAGAAGAATCAGAACCTCCTTTCTTCTTGAACTGGTGGCCACGAGGCCAAAACCTCTGGCGTTCTGATTGCTGGGCTGACTGCTGCTGCTGCTGCTGCAAAGGCTAAGACGACTGAGACGACTGGGAAGGCTGCGCTCCCTGAGCCACTGAACGACTACTCTGTGCCACCTACGGCCTACCATGAGAACGAAGGTTCCTCAAACCTTCCTCGATATCAATTGCGCTATCCACAGCCTCTGCATAGTACTTTGGCTTACTCGACAAAACCAAAGTATACAACTCCTCATTCAGCCTTTCAAGAAACATAGTTCTCTTCTCTCTCTATGAGACCTGAAATGTTGATTAAGGGTTAATTGTTGAATTAATCGGATTTTAGTGATTTCTGGTGATTCAGATTTCATTTTGAATGTTTGGATTTCATTCTGGGGTCCCAAATTACATTTAGAACAATTCTGGGAATTTTCGTGTTTTTGGGTTGAGAGGTCTGTTTTTGTGGAATCTGGTTTCGTTGTTGAAATCTGGTAGCAGATTTGATGACGTTGGTGTCATGGGCATGCGTCGTGAGGATGATGTAAGCATCGCTGGTTGAGAGATCTGGTTGTTGGTGTGTTTTCCTTCGCAGCGTGTTTTGTTAGCATGAGGTCTGTTTTGGTATTTCGTAGGAGAGATCTATTTTAGCGAGATGCGTGAAGTCTGGATTGTGTTGCGGGCATGAGGGATCTGTTTTTGTTTTGTGAAGAGATCTGGTCCCCGCGTGTTTTTATTGAAGGCTTGAAACGGTGTCGTTTTGTTTAGCGCGAGAAGGAGAGATCTGATATGGCACTTACATGAGATCTATTTTTGTGTATTGCGGGTTGTGGCCAGATTTTCTTACGTGGCATGGGGAGTGTTGTGGCGTAGCGCTTGGACCAGACTTGATGACGTAAGCAGCTTTCTCCATGGTTTTGGCGTTGTGCGTAGTGGTGTTAGCGCGTTTTCAGATTTCAGCGCTTTGTAAACCAGACTTCTCCATTTAATTAGGTGCGACATCGTTTTGGAATATTCGTTGGTTTAGCGCCAGTTTGTGAGATCTGTTTTTGTCGGTGATTTATTTAAACAGATCTCTCGCGCCTATAAATTAGAAGCGTTGGCTTTGTTGTTTTAACCAGATCCCATACTTAGCCAATTTATCAGACTTTCGTTCTCTGTTTTCTCAAACCCTTGGCACTGTTCACCGTGAACTTCTCCGGCCATTTCCCGTCGATTCCGACCACCGTTTGTCATGTTTGAGGTAGCGTTGGACTCCTCTCGAAGAGATCTTTCATCCTATACTATTTTTGGAAGTTGTGGTTGGCTTGAGCAAAATCACGAAGTTGCTGTTCTCGTGCATGAGTTTCGTTGTGCAGGTAGAGTTTCTGTCTAGCTTCGATATCTTGTTCCTAGCTTTTATATTAGCTTCCTGTTTAGTTGTATGGTTAGATTGAGCGCTGGATTTAGTGTTTAGTCTCAGCCGTGAGCCTTTGGGTTGTTGGCCGTGATCTTTTGTGAGGGCCGTGAGTTGGTGTAGGCTTTTTCCTGAAATCTGTGCTCTGTGTTTTGGCAGATTTGTGCAGGCCGTGACTTGCTACGTTCCTTGTGGGATTAAGGTACGGGTTGAGCTTGTAAATTACAGCAAGGTGATGGATTGGATGAATTGTGAGATGGCTTTGCTGGTTTATGTGTTTATTTGCCTGTTGAGGCTGCCGATCTATGAGATGGCCGTGTATTATGTGTTATGTACTTGCTGATGTGCTACTGCCTTCGCATATGTTGATATGCTTGTCATTTTCAACATGCGCATACACGTATTTGCATCTCCTTCCAGTTTCATTGCCATCGTTTCGTCGTTCTTGTTTTGTTTCTTACCAGGATGCGAGGGCGAGAGGCAATACCGCACTCTCTTCTCCCTGCTGGGTTATGTTTGCCCCTATGCGCCGAGTGGCTAACTACCACAGTTCATAGGTTGGGCAACAGCAGGTCGAGTTGTTTGATGCATCGGGTATTCGGGTGTTGTGTCCAGGCGAGTGGCTAGCTACCACACTTGGAACACACCCAGTGGCCACCATTTGTTGCAGATTCAGTTGAGCTGTGCATTGAATTCCTTTCCGATTGGAGTCCTTTGTTGTTGTCCAGCATCTCATGCATAGCATCTGCATTTTATTCTTGCTGCTTATTGCTGATTTATAGATGCTCTCCGTACTGGGGTTTGACCCCATGTCCCTCTGGGGCTTGGTTGTTTGTTGCCTGTTGTGTTGTCCAGGTCATACAGCTGGTCGAGGAGCTAACCCAGCTGGCGGTGCCCCAGGAGGTGTTTGAGTGTCCCAGTAGCATATAGCATATATGTATGTATTAGTCTAGTAGCCGGGGAGATGCCCTGTGCTTCGTTGTTGTAATTCCGTGGGGAGTCTGATACATGTTAATTTGAGTATTGATGCTATACTTGTGTTTTGCAGGTCATACAGCTGGTCGAGGAGCTAACCCAGCTGGCGGTGCCCCAGGAGGTGTTTGAGTGTCCCAGTAGCATATAGCATATATGTATGTATTAGTCTAGTAGCCGGGGAGATGCCCTGTGCTTCGTTGTTGTAATTCCGTGGGGAGTCTGATACATGTTAATTTGAGTATTGATGCTATACTTGTGTTTTGTAAACTGGGATTCTATTTTAGTATTGTAGTATTTTAAATTATATGTTTTAAACCGTCGGGTCTAAAAGCGAAAATTTTACCCACTTTTTGTTAAGCTTCCGCATGTGTTTGGGTTTTTACTCTGTTTAGAGCACGAGGCCTGACATTTTTGGTATTAGAGCTTAAGCTGGGATAAGCTCAATTTCTTTGATCACACTTGAGTCTAGGCACAGTGTTGTGTGTTGCATGTGCTTGAACTATGTGACTACGTGATGCATATTTGTGTTATATGTTGTATATGTTCTGTTTTTCCTTATCCTGTTGAGTGTATCTAGATGCCTCCTAGACGTCGTGGTAGAGGTAGGGGGCAGTTCCAGGAGTCAGGAGGTCAGAACGAGGATCAGTATAGTGCTCCTAGTCGTACTCAGGAGAGTAGCGAAGAGGGGAAGCTGAAGCTCCGCCGGCTCCGGTGGAGAGGATGGATGTGGTTATAACTCGGTTTCAGAGGATGAACCCTCCTGTCTTTAATGGCGACGAGTCGAGTGAGGATGCTGATTCGTGGCTCCATAACGTCATTCATCTTTTTGATTGGGCTCAATATGACGATGAACTCCGGTTGAGGTTAGTGACCTTGTTGCTGAGGAAGGCCGAAGAGCGCTGGTGACGAGGCACGTCTAGTACCTTAGTGGAGACTGGAGTTGGTATCACTTGGGACTGTTTCTGTGAGACCTTCAGGCTGGATTATATCCGCGATTCGTATGTGGCTGCCCGTGAGCGGGAGTTTGAGTTTTTGGAGCAGGGCTCGATGACTGTGCGCGAGTATGCTCGCAAGTTTTCTGTGTTGTTGGCTTATGTTCCGCATGTTGCTGGCCGGGAGAGGGCCAAGAGTACCAGATTTGTGGAGGGCTTAAATGAAGAGCTGTACCAGAGTGTTTTGACGAGCAATCCCAAGTCGTATGCTGAGGCCGTTGATACTGCTATCCACATTGAGTAGGGCATGAGGAGCCGTCGTACGTGCAGAGTGCAGGTAGCACAGGCAGTTCAGGGCGGTCGTCCGGTTGGCCAAGGAGCTCAGTCCTCTCAGAGTTCCCAGTCGGCTCATTTTCCTCAGCAGCAGCAGGTGGCTCAGCAGTCTGGCCGTGGTAGGTTCCGACCTCGCGGTCAGCAATTCAAGAAAAAGTCTGGTTCAGGGTCTTCCTGTTTAGGCAGCTCGAGTAGCAGTGGTTCTCGGGCGGAGTTCTGTGGCTTTTGTGGTGGGAAGCATTCTTCCACCCAGTGTATTGGTGTGCAGGGTTCCTGCAATCTTTGTGGACAGTATGGGCACTATGCTAGGGTGTGTCCGACAGCTGGATCACAGCAGACCGCGACCCAACCTCAGGGTCGTGGAGGTCAGTCTAGGGGCCGTTCTCAGCAGTTTCAGCAGCCCCGTTTGGGTGAGATTACTTTTAGACCGTTTCAACAGCCTGGCCCTTCGCGCTTTGGGCAGACGTCTCAGCCTTTCTTCCCAGGACCCCAGCATGCCCAGGTTAACGCTTTTACGAGGGAGCAGGCCGAGGAGACACCGAGCCGAGTGATTGGAGGTACATGTCTTGTCTTTTACTTTCCTGCTCGTGTGTTGTTTGACACCGGTGCATCGCATTCGTTTATTTCTGATTCGTTTGATGCTTTGGGATTTCAATTGCATAGTTGGATGGATGTGTTGTCCAACTATAGGGCCTCCGTGGATTGCTTCCATGGGATTGTGCGCTTTAGGCCTTTGTCTGGCGAGAAGTGGGACTTCTACGGTCAGGATTCGCGATCGAAGATTCCGTTGGTTTCCGCGATGGAGATGTTCAGCTTGTTGTCTTTGGGAAATGCTGGCTTTATGATCTATGCTTTGGATGCGTCTTCTTCTTCCAGTGTTCAGCTTAGTGACGTTCCCGTGGTGCGACACTTTCCCGACGTGTTTCCGGAGGAGATTCCTGGTTTTCCTCCGAGGTGGGAGATAGACTTCAGCATAGTGCTGGTGCCTGGCACAGCTCCGATTTCACGTGCTCCTTATCGTCTTGCGCCTGCGGAGTTGAGAGAACTCAAGGAGCAGTTAGATGATTTGCTGGAGAAAGGTTTTATTCACCCCAGTATGTCACCGTGGGGAGCGCCTATCTTGTTTGTGAAGAAGAAGGATGGCTCAATGCGGATGTGCATTGATTTCTCCAAGTGAATAAAGCCACTGTCAAGAAAAAGTACCCGTTGCCGAGAATCGATGATCTTTTTGATCAGTTGCAAGGTTCTGAGGTGTATTCTAAGATTGATCTTCGATCGGGGTACCATCAGCTCAGGGTGAGGGAACAAGATGTCGCGAAGACTGCGTTCTGTACGAGGTACGGACATTTTGAGATTCTAGTAATGCCGTTTGGGTTGACAAACGCGCCTGCAGTCTTCATGGATCTGATGAACCGAGTTTTTTGAGAGTTCATAGACTAGTTTGTGATTGTGTTTATTTACGACATCTTGGTTTACTCGAAGACTCCGAGGGAGCACAAGGAGCACTTGGAGATGGTTCTTCAGAGGTTGAGAGAGCAGCAGTTATATGCAAAGTTCTCCAAGTGCGAGTTCTGGTTGGAACGTGTTGTATTTCTGGGTCATGTCATTTCATCAGATGGCATTTCTGTGGATCCCAGTAAAGTGGATGCTGTTTTGAACTGGGAGCGACCGAGAAATGTGTCTGAGATTCGCAGTTTCTTGGGTCTGGCTGGCTATTATCGTCACTTCATTGAGGGATTCTCAAGTATAGCAAAGCCGATGACGCAATTGACCCAGAAGGATAAGCGGTTTGTTTGGACTGAGCAGTGCGAGAATGCTTTTCAACTGCTCAAGGAGAAGTTGACTACTGCGCCTATGTTAGCTCTACCGTCTGTATCAGGTGGTTTTGTTGTTTGTTCTGACGCTTCGCTTAATGGATTGGGTTGTGTGTTGATGCAGAATGGTAGAGTCATTGCGTATGCCTCGCGGCAGTTAAAACCGCACGAGACTCGTTACCCAGTTCATGATTTGGAGTTAGCAGCGGTGGTCTTTGCGTTAAAGATTTGGCGTCACTACCTGTATGGCGAGCAGTTTGTGGTGTACTCCGACCACAAGAGTTTGCAGTATCTGTTTTCGCAGCCTAACTTGAACATGAGACAGCGTCGGTGGATGGAGCTGCTTAAAGACTTTGATTGTGAGATTAAATACCTGCCTGGGAAGTCGAATGTAGTGGCTGATGCTTTGAGCAGGAAGGCTAGTGAGATGCTTGCCTCGTTGTACATCTCCAAGGACCAAGAGCATCTTAACACTACGGGTTGGAGATTCTACCCGGCTGAGGATTGTGTGATGGTTTCATCGTTCCAAGTGGAACCGCAAATTGTTTCTAGCATTTGAGCAGCTCAGAGGACCGATCCGTCTATCCACGAGTTGAAGTTGAAGGTCAGGGCTGGCGAACTTGAGGACTATTCTGTCTCGTCCGATGGTTGCTTGAGGTTTCGTGGCAGGTTGGTTGTGCCAAACCTCATTGATTTGAAGGAGGATATCCTTCGAGAGGCGCATTGTAGCAGGCATAGTGTTCATCCTGGTGCACGGAAGATGTACCATGATTTGAAGCCGCACTTTTGGTGGGCTGGCATGAAGAGTGACGTTGCTGGTTTTGTTGCTCGTTGTTTGAATTGCCATATGGTAAAGGCCGAAAGGATGAGACCTGGTGGTCTGTTTCAGAGTTTAGAGGTGCCCCAATGGAATTGGGAGCACATTGCTATGGATTCCGTGACGCATCTGCCTCGTTCTAGCAGAGGATGCGCTGCTATTTGGATGGTTGTAGACCGTTTTTCGAAGTCTGCACACTTCATTCCCTATGGGATGACCTTCTCGTTGAAGAAGATGGCGAAGCTGTATGTTGATTTTGTTGTTAGATTGCACGGTGTGCCTGTTTCAATCGTGTCCGACCGAGATCCGAGGTTTACTTCCAGGTTTTGGAAGAGTTTGCAAACAGATTTAGGAACCAGATTGGCGATGAGTACCGCGTATCACCCCCAGATAGATGGCCAATCTGAGCGAACTATCCAGACGTTGGAGGATATGTTGCGTGCTGTTGTGTTGGATTTCGGAGGTAGCTGGCAAGACGCGTTGTCTTTGGTCGAATTTTCGTATAATAACAGCTACCAAGTGACGATTGGCATGGCGCCTTTCAAGGCTTTGTATGGCAGAAAGTGCAGATCGCCGGTATGTTGGGAAGAAGTGAGGGAGAAGCAGCTATCTGCCCCTGACTTTGTGCAGCAAATGAAGATCATGTCGATCCAATTAGACAGCGGATGAAAGCTGCCCAGGATCGCCAAGCCAGTTATGCGAATAAGAGGCGTCGACCTCTCGAGTTTCAGGTTGGTGATTGTGTATTTCTCAAGGTTTCTCCGTTTCGTAGTGTGATGCGCTTTGGACGCAAGGGAAAGTTAGCCCCTCGTTACGTTGGTACGTATGAGATTGTTGAGAGGATTGGCCCTTTAGCGTATCGGTTGTTGTTGCCGTCAGAGTTGTCCTCTCTTCACGATGTGTTTCATGTGTCGATGTTGAGGAAATATGAGCCAGATCCGTCTCATGTGCTTGGAACTGACGAGGTAGAGCTAGAACAGTCGTTTAGTTATCAAGAATATCATTTGCAGATCCTTGGCAGAAAAGAGAAGCAGTTGAGAAATAAGACCATTCTGTTGGTGATGGTGCAGTGGAGCAAACATGGAAGGGAAGAAGCTACTTGGGAGCTGGAAGAAAAGATGCAGCGCGAGTGGACACATCAGTTTGAGTAGCTGTTGAGCTATATTTTCCAGTAGTTTGTAGCTTTGTTTGTATTCCCTCCTTAGTTGTTGTAAATGTTTCCTCAGTTATCTTGAACGCTTAGTTTTGAGTTGGGCAAGTTTCTGTTTAGTTTCTGTTGTTGTTTCGGTTTTCAGTGATGTGTTGTTAATTCTGGAATTGTTGTGTGATTTCGAGGACGAAATCCTTTTTAGTGGGGGAGAAATGTGAGACCTGAAATGTTGATTAAGGGTTAATTGTTGAATTAATCGGATTTTAGTGATTTCTGGTGATTCAGATTTCATTTTGAATGTTTGGATTTCATTCTGGGGTCGCAAATCACATTTAGAACAATTCTGGGAATTTAAGTGTTTTTGGGTTCAGAGGTCTGTTTTTGTGGAATCTGGTTTCGTTGATGAAATCTGGTAAGCAGATTTGAAGACGTTGGCATCATGGGCATGCGTCGTGAGGATGATGTAAGCATCTCTGGTTGAGAGATCTGGTTGTTGGTGTGTTTTCCTTCACAGCGTGTTTTGTTAGCATGAGGTCTGTTTTGGTATTGCGTAGGAGAGATCTGGTTTAGCGAGTGATGAGGGATCTGTTCGCATGATTGAAGTCTGGATTGTGTTGCGGGCATGAGGGATCTGTTTTTGTTTTGTGAAGAGATCTGGTCCCCGCGTGTTTTTATTGAAGGCTTGAAACGGTGTCGTTTTGTTTAGCGCAAGAAGGAGAGATCTGATATGGCGCTTACATGAGATCTGTTTTTGTGTATTGCGGGTTGTGGCCAGATTTGCTTACGTGGCATGGGGAGTGTTGTGGCGTAGCGCTTGGACCAGACTTGATTACGTAAGCAGCTTTCTCCATGGTTTTGGCGTTGTGCGTAGTGGTGTTAGCGCGTTTTCAGATTTCAGCGCTTTGTAAACCAGACTTCTCCATTTAATTAGGTGCGACGTCGTTTTGGAATATTCGTTGGTTTAGCGCCAGTTTGTGAGATCTGTTTTTGTCGGTGATTTATTTAAACAGATCTCTCGCGCCTATAAATTAGAAGCATTGGCTTTGTTGTTTTAACCAGATCCCATACTTAGCCAATTTATCAGACTTTCGTTCTCTGTTTTCTCAAACCCTTGGCACTGTTCACCGTGAACTTATCCGGCCATTTCCCGTCGATTCCGGCCACCGTTTGTCACGTTTGAGTTAGCGTTGGACTCCTCTCGAAGTGCTCTTTAATCCAATACTATTTTTGGAAGATGTCGTTGGCTTGAGCAAAAGCACGAAGTTGCTGTTCTCGTGCGTGAGTTTCGTTGTGCAGGTAGCGTTTCTGTCCAGCTTCGAGATCTGGTTCCTAGATTTTATATTAGCTTCCTGTTTAGTTGTATGGGTTAGATTGAGCGCTGGATTTAGTGTTTAGTCTCAGCCGTGAGCCTTTGGGTTGTTGGCCGTGATCTTTTGTGAGGGCCGTGAGTTGGTGTAGGATTTTTCCTGAAATCTGTGCTCTGTGTTTTGGCAGATTTGTGCAGGACGTGACTTGCTACGTTCCTTGTGGGTATTAAGGTACGGGTTGAGCTTGTAAATTACAGCAAGGTGACGGCTTGGATGAATTGTGAGATGTCTTTGCTGGTTTATGTGTTTATTTGCCTGTTGAGGCTGCCGATCTATGAGATGGCCGTGTATTATGTGTTATGTACTTGCTGATGTGCTACTGCCTTCGCATATGTTGATATGCTTGTCATTTTCAGCATGCGCATACACGTATTTGCATCCTTCCAGTTTCATTGCCATCGTTTCGTCGTTCTTGTTTTGTTTCTTACCAGGATGCGAGGGCGAGCGGCAATACCGCACTCTCTTCTCCCTGCTGGGTTATGTTAGCCCCTATGCGCCGAGTGGCTAACTACCACAGTTCATAGGTTGGGCAACAGCAGGTCAAGTTGTTTGATGCATCGGGTATTCGTGTAATGTGTCAAGTCGAGTAGCTAGCTACCACACTTGGAACACACCCAGTGGCCACCGTTTGTTGCAGATTCAGTTGAGCTGTGCATTGACTTCCTTTCCGGTTGGAGTCCTTTGTTGTTGTCCAGCATCTCATGCATAGCATCTGCATTTTATTCTTGCTGCTTATTGCTGATTTATAGATGCTCTCCGTACTGGGGTTTGACCCCATGTCCCTCTGGGGCTTGGTTGTTTGTTGCCTGTTGTGTTGTCCAGGTCATACAGCTGGTCGAGGAGCTAACCCAGCTGGCGGTGCCCCAGGAGGTGTTTGAGTTTCCCAGTAGCATATAGCATATATGTATGTATCTGTCTAGTAGCCGGGGAGATGCCCTGTGCTTCGTTGTTGTAATTCCGTGGGGAGTCTGATACATGTTTATTTGAGTATTGATGCTATACTTGTGTTTTGTAAACTGGGATTCTATTTTAGTATTGTTGTATTTTAAATTATATGTTTTAAACTGTCGGGCCTAAAAGCGAAAATTTTACCCACTTTTTGTTAAGCTTCCGCATGTGTTTGGGTTTTTACTCTGATTAGAGCACGAGGCCTGACACACTCTCTCTGCAAGAAACATGCGGCACATATGCAAGAAGGGAAGAAAACCTACGGGCATACTCTCTCGTAGACATACTTCCCTGCTCCAAGTTGTCAAATTCATGCTCATGAGCGTTCACATAGGACTCCGGGACATACTCCTGACAAAAATAAGCACAAAAACTGTCCCACGTAATCCAGTTTGGCAGCCAATTCATCAACCTCTTCTTCGGCCTGCCTACCGCATCCACGAAGGGGAAAACTACGCTGATCCATGTTCTGATTCAGACTCATCCTGAAACTGCCCTCTACCTCTACCCATATGTCTAGGCGGCATCTAAGGAAACACTAGAGGGTAAGGTCACAACAGAACAAATACTGCAAAATTAAATGCAGCACGTAGATCACGAAATCAAGCACATGCAACACACAACACTGTGCCTAGACTCAAGTGTGATCAAATAAATCGAGCTTATCCCATCTTAAGCTCTGATACCAAGAATTTCAGGCCTCGTGCACAACATAGAGTTAAACCACGAAAAAACATAGAAGAAGCATACAAAATTGGCTTAAAATTTTTCGCTTGGCCTGACGAGTTAAAACATATAATTTAAAATACACAATACTCAAAGTAATACCAGTTTTTTATTTCAAATCTCTCAGTACAACAAAACAGCGTTAAGCAAATACAAGCACTAGCAACAATACAACAGCTGAATACAACGCTACAGCTGAACAGATACTAAAGCACAGGGCATTCCCCAGCTGACAGCACTAGCACATAAATATGCTATACGCTAACTGGGACACTCTATCTACCTCCTGGGGCACCTCCAGCTGGGTCGAAACCACGGCAAGCAGGAGAATCCTGGAAATCCTGAACAACAAACAGGAAAACAAACACAACAGCCCCAGAGAGACCTCGGGGTCAAACCCCCAGTACGGAGAGAAGCATAAACAGTACAAGATAGCAATAGATAAAATGCAGATGCTATGCATGAGAAACGAGACAATAGCCGAAGGCTTCGACCTCAACAGGGAGCCAAAAAACTCAAAGCATAGCTCAACAGCTGACAACATATTCTGCAAATATAGTATAGTGGCCATGGTGTGTGTGTAGCATATGGGAATTACCCACTCGTCTCCACTCGCACACCAGCACCAGATGCAAACACAGCTGCTCAACCTTTTGTTGCCCAACTCATGAACTGTGGCAGCTAACCACTCGGCTCATAGCGGCTAACTAAACCCAGCAGGGATATGAGAGTTCGGTATTGCCGCTCACCCTCGCATCCTGGTACTCAACAAGAACAGCAGAACATGGAACGACTACAAGATCTGAACTGAAACAGAGTATGCGTATGCACATGAAACATCTTGAAATAATAAATCATGGAACATATGCAAGCAACAACAACACAGATGCGTACACGGCACACATAATACCCATGCCAAGTCTGATGCTATTAAACAGGCTCAACATCCGTACCTTAACTTCTGAACTACAATTAGCACACGCAGATTGCCACAATGAAGTCCGAGCGACACAGATTTGTCACCTTCTAAGCCAATACAAGCAACTGCTCAAGGACTATAACTGAGAAATACAGAAGCTGGGATCTACGACTCCACCAGCGCTATCCTACCTTCTTACAACAACGGAAAGCTCTAAACAAAGCTTAAAGGTAGAATCTTTACTTACCCCAACAAGCTAGGATCGAACACTAGCAGACTACACAAGGGGCAGGTCTCTGCAATCCTCTTACAACTCCTCCAACGTCTACGAAAGAGGTACGAAACAAAGCACCTTAGCAAGAGGAGTCCAATGCTACCGATCTCGCTCTCGTCGGAGCTATCTACCATCGGATATCAGGACAAAGAAGGTTACTGTGAATCGTAACTAGGGTATCACGACACGATAAGGTTCACGGGAAATATTTCTAAGTGTCGGGGAAACAATAATTGAGAACGAAGACCAAGTCCTCAATTTAAAGCTACATCTCATAGCTGACAGAAGCCGGAACAGATCCACCGACAATTTCAGCTAACATAGCTAATATCCCAACCAAAAGCTGAATCTCGCATCAGCTACATCCTTACATCGATACAATGCTCAACTAAATCAAATGACGTCGCAGAGGGACACGTCACCCGCTACACACAGCTGAATGTCTAACCAACATCTGATCGTAACACCGCATCAGATCTTTCACACAGCTGGATACTCACGCAACACACAGCTGAGTCTCCTCCGCTAACCCCAAAACGCTGTCCTTCCAACTAATCTAAATGATGTAGTTTAGCTACCCGCTAGGAAACATGCTAACGCAAATCAACATCTGAATCCTATCGAAACGCTGTCGTTCCAGATGTTTCCTAGCGCTTCTCAGCCGATACGCAACATCTGAACACGATTACTCACCGCTGAACAAAAACTCGAACAAATATCTTCGAGAGACATCTGACGACATAACACAGCTGATTCCAACACTTAAACAAATTCGATGGCTTCACCAAGCACATCTACGCTCAGCTGGTTCAATCCAGATTCTTCAAAAAACCAAAATATGTACAGCGAATAATCGGGTCTCACAAGTAGTTCTACATTCCGTGTGGGACGATGTATGCGCACGAATGGACATCTTTGGTGAATGAATGCATTTCCAAAAGGAGGTACGAATCAAATAAAATTTCATCTTTTGATCATTTGACTCAAATTGAAGAACAGTTGTTGCGTTGAGCTGAGACAGACCAAGTCTCAAAAGTTTTTGAGCGACGATCACTAATCATGTTCAAGCTCTATGAACTAGAAGTGCAAAAGAACGTTGCAGAGCACGTTGATAATTTCAAGCCAACAAAGCCTTCTATGAATCATGACTACATGTGCATTCGGTTTCTGGTAAAGGAGCTTCGAGAAATTGCAGGTATACGCAGGGCTCAACGAATACTCGCTGCTCTTCCTATTGAAGCTCCGGAAGCTTCCATGGCAAGCAATGATGTTGGCTCAAACACCTTAAAGCTTACTTGGTCTTCGATGGCACAATCACAGATTCCAAGGTAAGCAGGAAATTAACTCAACAGGATGAGCGCATTGAAGAAGTTGTCCGGACCGCAGAAAATGTGGATGGCACAGAGACTGATAGCGAGCCGGGGCAACTGGATCTTAATGAACAGCATCTGGATCAAGGTCAAGAGCACTAGGCTCATGGTAACCAAGACAATTTACAGCAAAACTATTTGATTTATGGACACCAACAACAAGTCCCCACTGATAATCCTACTCACCTGAACGACTCATCTATATTGCGAATACTATAAATAATCTGAGTCCAGATCCCACTTCAGAAGCCAATAATGTGGACCATCAGGGTCACAATCCTTCACATCTCTAGATGGTTTCATTTACGGCAGTGAGCGAAGAGGACACATGCTTATCTTTCCTCGATAACTCAGAATTTTCCCACACCGGTTAGAATGATCATATACAGTCCTTCCGATAGCCCTCACGTTAACTCAAAGCTCGAAAACATGGACAAAGCGGTTGCTTCCATCGATTCTAGGATGATTTATATGGAATCCAATCTAACCTCTGTGGACTCCAGGACGGTCTCTATAAATTCAGAGATGCATTTTATGGAGTCTAAACTTCGTTATATGAACTCCCACATTGAACAACTAATGGATACTCAGACTCTCTTGAAGCTAGACTTTGGACGTCACAATAATATCATTTATGACAAGTGGATAAACTGTCCGGCAATGTTACATCTTCCCAAACCGCATTAGAAACCAATATTAATTGTCAGCTTGCTGGACAACAAAACCAGCTGAATACGGATCTTGATATGATCAAATTGCAGCTTGCCAAACTATTTGAGAATCTAAAACGGGTTGGTGATGCCAAAAATGGGGAAGGTGGACAGAGTAGACTAGTAGACAGATCGGGAGGGGAAGGACCGAGCGGTGAACGGAGTAGTATACGTGGTAGAGGACCAAGTCCAAGAGGAGGAAGAGGACCAAGTCTAGGAAGATATAGATCGGGTGACGACAATGAAAGATATATGTATAGTAAATGGTTCTAGAGCAAGGGCGGCTTTTGATTTCTTTTTGGACTAATTTATTTCTAGCTAACCTTATCGTTGTACATTGGTGAAATTTTTTATAGGAATCTCTTTTTACAATCAGGGTTTTTGCATCACCAAAAATGGGGAAATTTTTAGGATGAATCAGAAGTTTTGGTGATGAAAAATAGACGAGAAATAAAAAACATAAAAGAGATAAATTGAACCAAAGTGACAAGATCTGGACAAATCTTACTACGTGGGACGTAGAAACCAGATCGGAGCAGAGTCAAGCTGGTCAAAGGAAAACCAGCTAAGAGCATTGAGGACAAACCAACAAAAGGAAGCTGTTCAAGATGGTTCAGAATATCAAGATGTGCTGGTTTTAAGGATAAACCATTTCAGGAATTTATTGTAGACCAGCTGGAGTGATGAGTAACCAACTAAAGACTAGTTAAGAAAACCATCTCAAAGTAGGTCAACTTTCGGGAACCAGATCGGGGAATCAGCTGAGTAAATGATAATGTAGCAAATTGAATTTTGGAATGTCTGAAGCTATGAACAGTCTGTATCAAGATATTTGACATCTATGCAGTGATGTGTAGACTTTGGAACTACTTTAAGCTAAAACAAGATATGCATAGATACGGTACAATCTGAATACGACGCAGAATTGCTAAAAGGGGAAGTGCATTTAATGGAGCTGTACTTCCATCGTCCATTCATTTAAGGCATCACAGGAAATTCACTTTGGATGTACACAACGTGTCTACTGGCTAATTACCGTTGCATCCAAAGACTATATATAGAAGAGTAAAACAGCTGTGAAGAGGTGATCGAAAAGAACAAAAATTATCATACATTCAAGATAACCAGTTCTTCACAATCATAGAGTTCATCTTGAACCAGCTTGTAAAAGTGACACACACACAAATTTTTTATCTTTTTCTGTGTCACAGACTCTTCTATTCACATACTCTGTAGTATTGAGCATTTGTTGCAAAACATAAACAGAGAGTGCAGAAGTGATATAATAGCACGACCAGCTTAAAGCTGAGATTGTTGTATTGCGAACCAGATCGCGGGTCTGCGTTTCATTGATTATTAGACATACAGCTTGCGGGCTTAGTGTACAGTGGTATTACTAGGAGATCTCATGGCTAATGGTTGCGGGAGTTGGATTGTACAAAAATTTATATAAATCAAAGCCTTCTAGTGTAAACCTTCCCACCGAGGAAGAAGGGGAGACGTAGGAGAATTTTCTCCGAACATCCAGAAACAAATCTCTCATCTCTACAACTTTTGCATTTACACACTTGATTAAATTGTTCAACTGTTTGAATCATGTTTATTCCGCATAAAATCTTTTTATTACACGAGACTACAGTGGACACAGAGAACTCCTAGCTGGTAACTCGGCTGGAAGTTTTTTCAAAGCTGTAAAACCTTTCTAAATAATTATCAAAACAAAAATTAGCAAAGGAGTTCATTCACCCACTCTTCTGAACTCCCAAGCTTGCTTTTTCGATCCAAATAGGGTAATTCATAAAATTAAATTTTTTTTGTCTTAGTAAATTATATTGAATGATCATTGATGCATGTCAGATTTTCTTTTAGTATATCACTATTACAATGCGTAATTCACTTGAACTAATTATCGAAAACAACAAACTAAACGGAGAGAACTAACTTCATTGGTTACGGTGTCAGGCCTCGTGCTCACAACAAATAAACACATGCGGAAGCTAACAAAGAGTGGGTAAAATTTTCGCTTTTAGGCCCGACGGTTTAAAACGATATAAGTTAAAATAATGCGATACTCAAAATAAGATCCCAGTTTAAAACCAATAAGGCAACCTGCCAACAAATAATAGCATACAGTACAAAGAAAACATGTATCAGACTCCAAACACTGGATACAAGGACAAAGCACAGGGCATCCCCTGGCATAACTGATACATATATATACGTATGCTATAAGCGACTGGGACACACTAGCCACCTCCCGGGGCACCACCAGCTGGGCTAAAACCACGACCAGCTGTATTACCTGGGTTTCCTGCAAATACACAAACACGGAAACAAACCAAGCCCCGGAGGGACATGGGGTCAAACCCCAGTACGGAGAGCAACTATAAAAACAGCAAATAAGCAGCAAGAATGAAAGGTAGATGCTATGCATGATATGCTGGACAACAACTGATGACTCCAACCGAGAATGGACGTCAAAGAATCAATGCATAGCTCAACTGAATCTGCAACAGATGGTGGCCACTGGGTGTGTTCCAAGTGTGGTAGCTAACCACTCGCCCGGACACACACCCGAATACCAGATGTAACAACAACTTCCCTGCTGTTGTCCTACCTATGCACTGTGGTAGTTAGCCACTCGGTGCATAGAGACTAACAAAACCCAGCAGGGAAAATGAGAGTGCGGTATTGCCGCTCGCCCTCGAACCTGGTAAGAAAACAGAACAACAACGAAGCAACGATGGCTAAAGAAAGATGAAAATGCGTGTATGCACATGCTGGACAACAACAAGCATATCAACATATGCGCAACAATAACAAAACCAGCAACATACACCATATAACACACGGCAAACCCAAACCACAGCCTCAACAGGCAACAAAACAGGGCAGCCAACAGATAGCCATCTCACAATCCATCCAAACCGTTCATACGCTGTAAATACAAGCTCAACCCGTACCTTATACTGAGCAACAACTAACCCTGCGAGAAATCCCGAAGACTCTGGTAAAAGCCGAAAACCAGAACGTAGTTCTACCAACTCGACGCAACACTCGAATGGCAGCAACTTCGCGTTCCTCGACTAGCCAACTACAGCTTCTAAAACTGGTATGAATTGGAAGAGCTTCTCAAGAGGAGTCCAACGCTACCTCGCACGAGCAGAACAACCACCAGGAACGACGAGAAATCGCCGGAAAGCTCACGGCTGAACAGTGTTCTAGGGTTCAAAAGATAAGGAACGAAAGGCTGGAAATATCGCTAAGTATGGGAAAAGAATTCACAAAACGAAGACCAAGTCTTCCTATAAATAGCACTAGCATCGACTGGAAAACAACACTAAGAATTGTCCTCCGACAAAACCAGTCGACACAACAATTCCCATAACAACAGTCGCAAGAACCAACAGCTGAACAAATCTCAAGTCACGCTAAACAAATCCAGTCGCTAGCTACAGTAGCGAACAATCTCTCAAAGCTGGACAACCGGACGCTGCTTCGAAAATACAAGAGCTGGACAACCAGTCGACCGGACGCTAAAATCGCAAAAAGGCAAACCATCGACTGGTCCTCTAAACGGCGTCGCACTACCAGCAGCTGGGGATCCAGTCGCAAGACGAAACAACGCACAACGCTTCCCTCGTCTGGTACCAGTCGCAACATCAAAACGCAGCGTCGCAACTAATCAAAACGGCGTCGCACAACTGACGTCATCCAGTCGCTAGCTACAAAACTTTGACCCGCGTTGACCATTGCTCTCGACTGATCATCCAGACGCAACAACTCCTCGCAGCTGGTACCAGTCGCAATACCCCAAACGACGACGTATAGCGCTCAACACAAAACACGCTACTAAACTCTCGACTGGTTCCTTGACTGGTCTCTTCACCAGCGACCACAAGTCATCTGCAGCACTTACAAAACGCGCTTCGACTGGTTTTTCGCCACCGACCAGCTTTTGCCTCAAAGCTCAAACACACGAAAACATCCAGAATTGCTCAACACACGAAATGGAACCCGAAAATGCAACTCAAAACAGATATCTAAGCACGAAATCTCATGATCAACCGATTAATTCCACTAATTAATCCTTAATACATAATCAGGTCTCACACCAGCTGTTTCCTCTTAGATGTTCCAGCTGGTCAATCTTCCTCTTTTAGCGCTTGCAACTGGTTCGTATCGTTCCAACTGGTTCACTATGCTCCAGCTGGTTAAACTTGGCCTCGGCCTGATTACGAACAACTGACTCAACTTTGGACGTCTCCATTGCTAATCCAGCTGCCGTTTACAAAGATAAACCAAACCAGCTGCTGAACTTTGTCTTGTAAACCATCGACTGGACAGACTTCTACTACTGTTAATCTTCTTCTTCGATCCTAAAATCTGTACACTAAGTAGAATTGTTAAAAACACAATAATAGGTTTTGTGTAATTCAAAACTTAATCAGGATCTGTCTAAACAGATCCATCAATCTCTCCCTTTTTGATTTACACAAAACCTTAAATAATCGATGCATGTTCTAACAAATCTCTCCCTTTTTGTGGGAATCAAAAAGAGTTCGAATCTGGGTCTTCCCATGATTTTTAAAAAAAACTCTCCCTACACTGTTACAACAAAAACAACGTGACAGCAGGAGTTCTAAATTTGAAAAACAAAAACCAGCATTTGGGAAGCACCGTATGCAAGAACTATATGATTTTGAAACTGGAGCTGATGCATAACTCAAATTTATCAAA
>KV001482.1:194739-231201 GCA_001598015.1 Dorcoceras hygrometricum | reverse complement strand
TATAAATCAGCAAATAAGCAGCAAGAATAAAAGGTAGATGCTATGCATGATATGCTGGACAACAACTGATGACTCCAACCGATAATGGACGTCAAAGAATCAATGCATAGCTCAACTGAATCTGCAACAAATGGTGGCCACTGGGTGTGTTCCCAGTGTGGTAGCTAACCACTCGCCGGGAGACAACACCCAAATACCAGATGCATCAACAACTCGGCCTGCTGTTGCCCAACCTATGAACTGTGGTAGTTAGCCACTCGGCGCATAGGGGCTAACATAACCCAGCAGGGGAGATGAGAGTGCGGTATTGCCGCTCGCCCTCGCAACCTGGTAAGAAAACCGAACAAGAACGACGCAACGATGGCAATGAAACTGGTATGAGATGCAATTCCGTGTATGCACATTGCTGGACAATAACAAGCATATCAACATATGCGCAACAACAATACCAACAGCATGTATACAACACATAACACACAACCATTTCACAATTTACCCAAGCTGTCACCTTGCTGAAATTACAAGCTCTACCCTTATACTATACTGAGCAACAACTAACCCTGCGAGAAATCCCGAAGACTCTGGTAAAAGCCTGTTAAACACACGGCAAACGTAAATCATTCACCCAAGCTGTCACCTTGCTGAAATTACAAGCTCAACCCGTACCTTATACTGAGCAACAACTAACCCTGCGAGAAATCCCGAAGACTCTGGTAAAAGCCTGTTAAACACACGGCATACAAAACGTAAATCTAACAGATTTCTACTCAAGCTCACGGCTGGGAGTCTCACTTCGACCAGCTATCCAAAATACCTCAAACATTCATAGAAAGCTTAAGAATTAAGGCTAGAAACAAAGTCTCACCGAAAACCAGAACGTAGTTCTACCAACTCGACGCAACACTCGAATGGCAGCAACTTCGCGTTCCTCGACTAGCCAATTACAGCTTCTAAAACTGGTATGAATTGGAAGAGCTTCTCGAGAGGAGTCCAACGCTACCTCACACGAGCAAAACAACCACCGGAAACGCCGGGAATTCACCGGAATAGCTCACGGTGAACAGTGTTCTAGGGTTCAAAAGATAAGGGACGAAAGGCTGGAAATATCGCTAAGTATGGGAAAAGAATTCACAAAACGAAGACCAAGTCTTCCTATAAATAGTACTAGCAACGACTGGGAAACAACACTAATAATTGTCCTCCGACAAAACCAGTCGACACAACAATTCCCATAACAACAGTCGCAAGAACCAACAGCTGAACAAATCTCAAGTCACGCTAAACAAATCCAGTCGCTAGCTACAGTAACGAACAATCTCTCAAAGCTGGACAACCAGTCGCTGCTTCGAAAATACAAGAGCTGGACAACCAGTCGACCGGACGCTAGAATCACAAAAAGGCAAACCATCGACTGGTCCTCTAAACGGCGTCGCACTACCAGCAGCTGGGTATCCAGTCGCAAGACGAACAACGCACAACGCTTCCCTCGTCTGGTACCAGTCGCAACATCAAAACGCAGCGTCGCAACTAATCAAAACGGCGTCGCACAACTGACGTCATCCAGTCGATAGCTTTCGTGAAATACCAGTTGCAGGCTACAGCGTACCACCAGTCGCAAGATACGAAACACAATCAGTCGCAAGCTACAAAACTTTGACCCGCGTTGACCATTGCTCTCGACTGATCATCCAGACGCAACAACTCCTCGCAGCTGGTACCAGTCGCAATACCCCAAACGACGACGTATAGCGCTCAACACAAAACACGCTACTAAACTCTCGACTGGTTCCTCGACTGGTCTCTTCACCAGCGACCACAACACAATTCACTAACGCATCTGCAGCATTACAAAACGCGCTTCGACTGGTTTTTCGCCACCGACCAGCTTTTGCCTCAAAGCTCAAACACACGAAGACATCCAGAATTGCTCAACACACGAAATGGAACCCGAAAATGCAACTCAAAACAGATATCTAAGCACGAAATCTCATGATCAACCGATTAATTCCACTAATTAATCCTTAATACATAATCAGGTCTCACATACGGACCTTAAGATGTTATGTACTCGGAGAAGCTAGTATATGTACTAGTCAAATCCCCTCCAAAGAAAGAAATAGCTGACATCATCCCTGTGGAGCTGATCAAGCTAGAGACATTGTGGGACCAAGATCTCAAGGCCAGGTGCTACATGTTGCCATCCATGAAAAACAAACTGCAGAGGAGATTTGGGTATACTTGTTAAAGTAGATTCCCAACTAGCCAATTGTGGCGTGTGGGTTTTTATTGACTCTTTGTATAACGATCTTTATTTATGAAATTCGTATTGTTTTATGGCATTCTTTATCTTCATTATTAGTTCATAATGTACAATTGTGTTGCATAAAGACCTAGAATGCACCATAGTGTATGTTAAATGTGATAGTGGATATGATGGCTATCATGAAACACATCTAATAGTCACTGTGCTTTCTGAACTCGTTCTTAGTCGATTGGGCCGTCAAAATGAGGATAGGGCCGCCCGAGCTTGAGACTAGCATCTGCGATGTGAAGTACCACGTTTCATTGGTAGGGAACATTGTGATGTTCTGAGCATGCAGATGGATAGTACATGGTGATCTATCGAACTACCCTCGTTCGGACTTTCCAAGTGGTTACCATTTGTCGAGTGGATAAGTCCGAGGTCTTGGTTGTACAGATTAGTCCTCACTACTCGAAACGTCATTGAGACTCTACGTGATAGGTGCTTCACTTTGATCCGTTTACCGACTCCATTGGGGTCATCAGGTGACAGGATTGGGTGAAATCCCGATGCACGTAGGAGTCGATGCTTCGTTGTCGAGGATTCACCGCTCGCCTTTGTGCGTTGATATCCTCTATCTGAGGAGATAATAGTGTGATAAATCTCTGGCCAGAGTACTAAATGTGTTTTAGATAAATGGGTTTACCTAGTAACACACGTGATGTCACTATTTGATCTCCAAGATGTATGCATAGCTATTGGATCTCTAGCGACTCTCGATTTACCAATGATCGTTGATCTGATCGGGATATTTGTGTTGAAAGGACCGTACTGTACGCTAACCATGACTGACTGATTCTTGCAGGCCCTATCAGTGATACCTAGGGGATCATGGGGCGATGTTGCTAGGCGCTTTACCATGATCCGATGGGTCAGTCAAAAATTGTGATTTCGGAGTCGCAATTGTTGTGAGCCCACGGCTAGCTGTATCCCTGAACCATTGAGGGTCACACAAGTACTGGTTCACGATTCCCGCATGGAAATTGAGCTCAATTGGTTGAGCATAGGAGGAGTAATTTAGGAAGTGCGACTTACTAAAAGTCAACAGGGGTCAAATTGAAATTTCCCTAAAGTTTGGGCTAGTTTGACTATCCTTGAAACGTGGAGGGGCTAAACTGCAATTTGGACTAGGTGGTCTGAAAAATTGTTTTCACATCATAATACTCAGTTTTTGAAACTGTGTAAATCGGCCCGATCTGATCGTCGATCGGGATTATGATGGAGCCACGGCGATGTACTTGAACCGAAAGTTCATATGGACCTGGGCCCGCCCCAGGCCCATTGGGTTGGTTCAAGCCCTTGCACCACCTATATGTACATGACCTAGGGCTACACTAGAGACAACTCAACACTCATAACCCTAGTCTTGTAGCCGCCTCCCTCCCTCCACAACTCCTCGGCCGCCGCCCCTCTCCACGTGCCGCCGCCGCCGCCGCCTTCGTGGTTGGACTTGTTCTGACCACCGCGACGAGGAGATTCCATCCGTGATAAATTCGTCACATCTTCTAGTGCAGAATGACGAAGGAGCCGTGATTCCAGTCATGGACCGGATTCGGAGAAGTCAATCGCCAACCGTTGAAGTGCCGATTTCCTCGTGAAATTGGTCGGAGCCAGGCGCCTAGACGCCAGCAAGGTACCGTTCTAAAACACCCTATGGATGTTTTATTGATATTATTGTTATGTATTGATCGTTATCGGTGCAAAATTTTTAATTCTTCCGCTGCGCCCTGGGAGCGGGATCCGGATCCCCCGCTGCGCCAACAATACTGTGCATGCTGCTGACATTCACCAGCAACTGAAATAACCCTTTACGAAGAACTCTTGTGTGAAGAGGTACACCACTGGCAAAGAGCTCATGACGAGCCGCATGCGAGATGGGACTTTGGTCCATGAGCATGTGGTTCACATGATTGAGCTAATTGGAAAGCTGGTTGTGAGGATTGTGATTATTTGATGTATTAGTGAGTTAATCAGATCAAATTAGAGGAGTACTAGTTGAGGTTTATCTATTGGAAGTAACGTTTAGCAGGCAGAAGCAGATGTGAGCTGATATGAGATTGCGAGTTGAGTTGACCATAATGAGCTGAGTCGACCATCGTGATCTGAGTTGATCGTCGTAAGCTAAGTTGAAAATCACGAGTTGTTCCAAGTATGTGTGCTGCGATCTGAGAGTATCGCTAGCTGTTTTGGTTGTCGTAAGCTGGATAGAGCAACCTAAGCTGAATTGGAAGGGTGCGATCTGACATGAGGTTGCACAAGCTGTCTGGTAGTACTGTGAAGTATAGCCCGTGCTGATGTCATGTGATCTGATCTGTCTTAGTAAGAGCTGGCAGGGAAGAAGCTCTGAGTTGATGTCAGTTATGAGCAGTGTGGCATAAGCTGGATTCAGTTTTGGGAGTTACGCAGTGTTCTAAGATGAGATGTACGATTGGGGGTTGTGCCATATTGCTTGGTATAATCATCTTGGGCGAAAGCTCATGGCGAATAACAGTTTTGGTGTAAGCTATTGGTGACATTCGTATCGGGCGAGAGAATTTTGAGTGTGCTGACCAATACGTGGTCTAATACTATTGTGCATGGTGTGAACTCTTTCATATGGTCAGATTAGGTGTGAGCTGATTTGTTTCTTCTATGCTGGAAGTTATGTAATCTTAGTACACGAGAGCTGAACCTCGTGCGAGAGCTGAACTGCACGCAAGAGATGAACCTTGTGCGAGAGCTCATCTGAGAGCGTGATCTGTTTGGTGAGCATGATCTGATCTTATAGCGTGGTCTGTTTGGTGTGCGTGATATGATCTGAAGCCAGTATGTTTGGTTAGCATGATCTGATCTAAGAGCGAGGTCTGTTTGGTGAGAGAGATCTTGTCAGTTTCCGTGCTAATATACAAGGATTACAGCACAATTAAGCACATAATCCCAGAAGCATAAAAATAGGGCTTAAAAATTTTGGAAATACTTTGTGCCTCAACAATAAAACATCATTCAAAATATTCGTAATCAAAATAGGATTTGAATAAAAATCCAAATAACAACAGGCATCAAATATCAACTCCACAACGACCCCAATACATAAAACCTCACGGCATCCCCTGAGACAATACATAATGTAATAGAGCTGGGACTCAAGGGAATGGGGATTGACCAGCTGGCACTCCACTCTGACCAGCCTGGTTGTCTGAAGAACCTACAATTGGGCAACACAGACCCAAGAACACAAGAAAAAGAAATATCAGGTCAAACCTCAGTATGAAGAGCACAAGGACAACAGCTAATCATAAACATGCAATATCTCAAAACATGAATGCATGAGGTTTGTCAAAGAATCGGTCATCAAGGCCAACTAATCAGCTGGAAAATATCAATCGAGCCTTTATACGACGCACAGCCTATCAGTCGGGGAAATCATCGGCCCGTGATCATCAGGCTCGTCAGCCATCACAGCTCGGTGGTCTTCAGACACAGCTAATCAGTCGGTCACCACTCCGATGATTGCGTTGGACCTTTCAGGCACGACACATCTGTCTGCCGGTCACAACGTGGCTCTTCCTTGGGTTCTCAATCGATCACATGCTCAATATGTATGCATGTATGCCAAGAAATTCACATCTGATTTCCACATGCTTAAATTCACGTAAACAGAACATATCAATCAATCAAAGCTGTTCACGTAAACACAGATTCACAGAACACCATTCATGCTCCAAAATACTACAAGATCATGCCCAAGCTGTAATCAGAATCTCAATTCGTACCTCAAACCTCAATTTCTACCTTAACAGATCTCTCCAGAGCACGGAAACTCAATCTGCTCACTCGCGAGTCACGACAAACACAGTTGGAACTTCTTGGGAGCTCAAATCTGTAAAGTCATCTCATAACTTAGTGCAAATCTAAACTTCTAAACGTTACTGCCTCGGTCAAGAACTCAAATCTGGTTCTACTTAGTAACGCAAGCTCAAATAGGTAGAATCAACTTAAAACTAGTCGAAATCACTGACCCAGAAGCTCAAATCTGATTGGGGAAAAACATCGACTGGAAAACACGAAGTTACTCGAACCAGCAACTACTTCGCGTCTCTTCCCCTTGTTGATCCGCAACTCCAAACGGATAAAGATCGAAATAGCTACTCAAGATGAATCCAGCGCCACCAATATTGCTCCAAACGGTGCCGTTAATCGACGATAATTTATCAGAGAAGGGTTCGGTGAACAGTAATTATTGAGGGTTTCTATGGGAGGAAGATATGAAATATCCGGTGAAAAAATGACTAAGTTTTGATCTCTACTTAGCATATAAATTCACTAGTCAAACGCTACAGAGGATGCCGACATCGACTTAGTCAGATCCCTTCACCAATACAGATTCTGGTACTGATCATATTCCTCACTAAAGCAAAAGCCCCTTGAAGATGGTCTCAGCGATGACTCACATCTGGCCTAACTGAAACGGATCAGACTTTGCTACGCTCTACTAACACACAACAGCAAACGACATCACGCTAACTAATCAAAACGACATCGCCTGCCCGACATCTGAAACAGTTATCTGTTCACGTGCACTATAATATAAGCACCGTTGACCCACGTTAACATCTGACCATGCCACTTAACAACTTCCATCCACTATAGAGAGACATCTGAAACTGCGAAACGACGATGCATCACTTCTCGCGCCAAACTCTACTACTCAGATATCTCTCGCTAACACCACCACTGAGTATTCACATCTGAATACTTACTGGAATCCAATCTCTATAGAGAACTTAACGAATTCACAACAATTCAATGCAGATATCACCAGATAGGAACCAGCGACTCCAGGCGGACCAAATCTAAGTAACATCTAAACACCCAGAAATCAAGATTCTCGTGACTAATCCTAAACCAAAATCTGATCAGCTAATAAATCATACTTAACATATTTCTAGTCCTCACATTCTCCCCTACTAGAAATCGATTTCGTACTCAAAATCAACTCACGATAACAAATCAAAATCAACAATTACAACACAAAATCTTAAATCAGCAGCAATAACACTTAATCCACAAGATTAATAAGCTGGAAGTTACCTGGAACGCTACGATCATTGCACAAACAGATGAGGCCACTCTTGTCTCATCTTTTCTTCAACTTCCCAGGTAGCTTCTTCTTGGCCATGCTTAATCCATTGGACCATCACCAATGGTATTATCTTATTCCTCAGTTGCTTCTCCTTCTTATCCAGAATCAGTACTGGATATTCAACATAGCTCAGGGTTTGATCCAGCTCTACTTCATCATCCCTTAGTACATGGGATGGATCTGGCTCATATTTTCTTAACATTGACACATGAAAAACATCATGTATCGCTGCTAACTCATCAGGCAGCCTCAATCTATAATCCAATTGTCCAATCCTCTCAACAATCTCGAAGGGACCAATGAATCTAGGAGCTAATTTGCCCTTAAATCTACACCGCATCACGCTATTGAAAGGAGAAATCTTGAGAAATACACGATTGTCAACCTCAAATTCTAATGGTATGTGTCGCTTATTAGCATAGCTAGCATGTCTATCTTGTGCAGCCTTCATTCTACTCCGAATCAACTCAATCTGGTCCTTCATATGATGCATGAAATCAAAAGTATACAGCTATTTCTCACCAATATATTCCCAACAGATAGGTGGTCTACATTTTCGACCATACAGAGCTTCAAACGGAGCCATCCCGATAGTTTCTTGGTAGCTGTTGTTATAAGAAAACTCAACCAAGGACAAAAATCCTGCCAGCCACCACTGAAATCCATCACAATTGCATGCAGCATATCTTCTAAAGTCTGAATGGTCCTCTCGGATTGGCCATCTGTCTGAGGGTGGTAAGCTGTACTCATAGCCAATCTTGAACTCATCGCTGCTTGCAAACTCTTCCAAAATCAAGATATAAATCTTGGATCTTAATATGAAACTATCGAAACAGGCACTCCATGCAATCTAACCACATGGGCGACATACAACTTCGCCATTTTTTTCATCGAACACCTCACATAATAGGGAATGAAATGGGCTTACTTCGAGAGTCTATCAATTACCACCCAAATGGCATCGCATCCTCTACTCAATCGAGGAAAATGAGTCACAAAATCCATGGCGATGTGCTCCCAATTCCATTTAGGCACCTCTAAACTCTGTAGCAATCCACCAGGTCTCATTCTCTCAGACTTGACCTGCTGGAAATTCAAACATCGAGCAACAAAACCAGAAATGTCGTTCCTCATGCCTTCCCACCAATAGTGAGACTTCAAAGCGTGGTACATTTTCTTCTCACCCGGATGCACACTATACCGACTACAATGTTCTTCGCTCAAGATAGTCTCTTTAAAATCAATCAAATTCGGAACCACCAATCTACCACGAAATCTCAGACACCCATCTGAATTAACAGAAAAATCTTCAGACTGACCATTCTGGGCCTTAATCTTCAACTCATGGATATACGGATCAGTCCTCTACGTCACCCTGATGTCATAAACAATATATGGTTCAACCTGAATAAAAGAAAATACGAAGTACTGATCATTCGACTGGAAACGCCAACCAGAAGTTCCCAAATGCTTGTGGACTTTCGAAATACTCAAATATGTTAGCATCACAGGCTGGGATTTCCTACTCAAAGCATTGTCTACTAAGTTCATCCGCCAAGGCTGATACTAATCTCACAATCAAAATCCTTGAGCAACTCCATCCAACGACGCTGCCTCATATTCAAATCAGACTGTGTGAAGATATACTTCCAACTCTTGTGGTCGGTGTACACCACAAACTCCTCACCATACAGGTGGTGACGCCAGATCTTCAAGGCAAAAACTATCGCAGCCAACTATACATCCTGAACGGGGTATCTCGTCTCGTGAGGCTTCTACTGTCGAGATGCATAAGCTATCACCCGCCCATTTTTCATCAACATGCATCCCAAACCACTCAAGGAAGCATCAGAGCAAACCACAAAATCTCCAAAACCCGAAGGCCAATCCAAAACAGGAGCAGTAGTCAACTTCTCCTTGAGTAACTGAAAAATCGACCAACACTCATCAATCCAAACAAATTTCCTATCCTTTTGGGTCAACTGAGTCATCGACCTGACTATCGAAGAGAACGTCTCAATGAAATGCCTATAATAAGCCAATACCAAGAAACTACGGATCTCGGAAACATTCCTAGGTCGTTCCCAATTAAGAACCGCTTCGACCTTAATAGGATCCGCTGAAATACCTTGCGCTGAAATGACATGACCCAAGAAGATAACTCTATCCAACCAAAATTCACACTTGCTGAACTTGGCGTACAATTGTGAGTCTCTTAGTCTCTGCAACACTAGTCCCAAGTGCTCTTTATGCTCTCTAAAACTCCTCGAATACACCAACATGTCATCTATGAAGATGATCAGAAATCGATCGATGTACTCGCTAAAGACGCGATTCATCAATCCATGAACACAGCAGGAGCATTCGTCAATCCAAACGGCATCAAAAGAAACTCATAATGCATGTATCTCGTTCGAAAAGCTGTCTATTCTACTTCAGCGTCTCTAACCTGAAACTGGTGATAGCCAGAGCGTAAATCAATCTTCTAGTACACGGCCGATCCTTGAAACTGATCGAACAAGTCATCAATCCTCGGCAAAGGATACTTGTTCTTCACCAGCACTTTGTTCAACTGCCGAAAGTCCATGCACATCCTCATAGACCCATCTTTCTTCTCACAAACAGAATCGAAGATCCCCAAGGCGACATACTTGGTCGAATGAAACCTTTCTCCAAAAGATCTCACAACTGATCCTTGAGTTCCTTCAACTAAGCTGGCGCCAACCGATACGGAGCTCTAGAAATCGATGCTGTACCAGGCACGAACTCAATACTAAAATCGATCTCTCGTTTTGGAGGGAATCCAGGAATCTCATCTGGAAACACACATGGAACTCTCGAGCAATCGGAACATCGCTTAACTCCATTCTCGACTCATGGAAAATATCTAGGGCATAGATCATAAACCCTGAATTCTCTAGCGACAACAAACTAAACATCTCCATGGCAGATACTAATAGGATCTTAGGTTGCGAATCAGCACCATAGAACTCCCATTTCTCTCCAAATCCAGGCCTAAACCTTACCACACCATGGAAACAATCAACAGTCGCTCTATACTCCGACAATACATCCATGCCCAAGATGAAATCAAAGTCTCTAATTTCCAAAGTAATCAGATTAGTCACCAACACATGCTCATCAAACCTGATCAGACAATCAAACACTACCTCACGGTACAACAGACTCACGCCAGCAGGGGTAGATGCGGAGACAAAATCACACAGTGGGGAAGAATTCAACCCACGCTCATACACAAACAGCTCAGAAATAAAGGAGTGTGATGCTCCAGTATCAAACAAAACTCGTGCAGGAAAATCAAAGATAAAGCAAGTACCTGCAATCATTCCCCCAGGTATCTCATCGGTCTGCTCTCTAGTCAAGGCATTCACCTGGGCCTGCTGCGGTCCCGAAAACTGAGGTATCGAAGATCCTCCAAACCTAGACGGTTCACGGGGTTGTAATCCAGATCGTTGGGAATGACTAAAAGGTTGTTTTCACTGCAAAGATCCACCAGCAGAACCTTGCTGCAACTGACTCACAGGCTGTCTGCCCACCAAAGGACACACTCTGGAAAAATGTCCCGGTTGGCCACACAGATGGCAAAGACCTCAAACTCCACGGCACTGCGAAGTCTCAAGTTTGCCTCCACACTGACCACACGATTTCCACTGCCACTATAACTCACAGAACCGGAGGAACTCGAGTACACCTTCTTCTTAAACTGTTTTCCTTGGTCGAAAACTCTGGAGATTCAATTGTTGCGACCCCTGAGGAGACTGAAATGATTGCGACACCTCTAGACCGGACTGAAAAGTACGCCCTTTTGTCGGCTGAACAGGAGCCTGTGCCTCCAACAAACTCTCCTCAATATCCACAGCCCGATCTATGGCCTCAGCATAAGTCGCAGGCGAACAAGACTACACCATCCGGAACAAATCAGGTCTCAAACCCTTCAAAAACTTGTTCCTCTTAGTCCTCTCCTGGTTAGCTACGTGTGGAACATACATCAAGAGCGAAGAGAACTGTCGAGCATACTCGGTCACCTTCATGTCCCCTTGCTTCAGATTATCAAACTCTCGCTCGTGGTTGTTGTAGTAGGACTCTAGGGTATACTTTTGTCGGAACGCTGCACAGAAGCTCTCCCAAGAAATCATAGCCCCACTCTCATGCAAGATACGGGAAGTACCTCTCCACCAGCGCTGCGCATTATCCCTCAACTGCAACACCGCTAGCTCCATTATCTTCTCGGGAGCGTACTACAAGGTATCGAACAACTCTTCCATATGCACTAGCCAGCCTTCAGCCATCAAACCTCCCTCAGGACCAGAGAACGTAGGGGGATTAGTCCGCTGGAACCTAGAAAAGACTAGCTCCATCTCTCCCATCTGTCTCGTCACATTCTCCACCTGCTGAACACCCTCGTCACTATCCGAGGCCCTAGACTCCTCAGTGGTACGTCTAGTAGTCCTACCTCTACCTCTCCTCGGCGGCATCTAAACAAATCTTAGGGTAAGAACTAACAACAAGTAGTCACAAAGGCATGTAAAATAATCACATAAGCCACATAGTCAATCAAAATCAAATCTAAAATCTGTGCCTAAACTCGAGTGTGGTCAAAGGAAAACGAGCTTATCCCAGTTTAAGCTCTGATACCAAAAATGTCAGGCCCCGTGCTAATCAACAAGGATTACAACACAATTAAGCACATAATCGCGGAAGCATAAAAATAGGGCTTAAAAATTTTTGAAATACTTTGGGCCTCAACAATAAAACATCATTCAAAATATTCGTAATCAAAATAGGATTTGACTCAAAATCCAAATAACAACAAGCATCAAATATCAACTCCACAACGATCCCCAATACACAAAACCTCAGGGCATCCCTGGGACAATACATAATGTAATAAAGCTGGGACTAAAGGGAATGGGTATCGACCAGCTGACACTCCACTCTAACCAGCCTGGTTGTCTGAAGAACCTGCAATTGGGCAACACAGACCCAAGAACACAAAGAAGGAAAAGAAATACGAGGTCAAACCTTACTACGAAGAGCACTAAGACAACAGCTAATAATAAACATGCAATATCTCAAAACATGAATTCATGAGGGTTGTCAAGGAATCGGTCATCAAGGACAACTAATCAGCTGGCAAATCTCAATCGAGCCTCTATACCACGCACAACCTATCAGCCGGGGAAATCATCGGCCCGTGATCATCAGGCCCGTCAGCCATCACAGCTCGTTGGTCTTCAGACACATCTAATCAGTCAGTCACCACTTCGATGATAGCATTGGACCTTTCAGGCACGACACATCTGTCTGCCCGTCACAACTTGGCTCTTTCTCAGGTTCTCAATCGATCATAGGCTCAATATGTATGCATGTATGCCAAGAAAGCCACATCTGATTTCCACATGCATAAATTCACGTAAACAGAACATATCAATCAATCAAAGCTGTTCACATAAACACAGATTCACAGAACACCATTCATGCTCCAAAATACTACACGCTCATGTCCAAGTTGTAATCAGAAGCTCAATTCGTACCTCAAACCTCAATTTCTACCTCAACAGATCTCTCAAGAGCATGGAAAACTCAATCTGCTCACTCGCTGGTCACGACAACCACAGCTGGAACTGCCTGGGAGCTCAAATCTGTAAAGGCATCTCATAAATTAACACAAATCTAAACTTCTAAACGTTACTGCCTATGGTCAAGAACTCAAATCTGGTTCTACTTAGCAATGCAGGCTCAAATAGCTAGAATCAACTTAAAACTAGTCGAAATCACTTACCCAAATGCTCAAATCTAATTGGGGAAAAACATCGACTGGAAAACACAAAGTTACTCAAACCAGCAACTACTTTTCGTCTCTTCCCCAAGTCGATACTCAACTCTAAATGGATAAAGATCGAAAGAGCTACTCAAGAAGAACCCAGCGCCACCAATATTGCTCCAAACGGCGGCGTAAATTGACGGTAATCTATTAGAAAAGGGTTCGGTGAACAGTAACTATCGAGGGTTTCTATGGGAGTAAGATAAGAAATATCGGGTGAAAAAATGACTAAGTGTTGATCTCTACATAGCATATAAATTCACCAGTCAAACGCTACAGAGGAAGTCGACATCGACTTAGTCAGATCCCTTCACCAATACATATTTTGGTACTGATCAGACTCCTCACTAAAGCAAAAGCCCCTCGAAGATGGTCTCAGCGATGACTCACATCTAGCCCAGCTGATATGGATCAGACATTGCTACGCTCTACTAACGCACAATAGCAAACAACGTCGTGCTAACTAATCAAAATGACATCACCTGCCCGACATCTGAAACAGATATCTGTTCATGAGCACTCGAATATAAGCACCGTTGACCCACGTTGACATCTGACCAGCCACTTAACAACTTCCATCCACTATAGAGAGACATCTGAAACTGCGAAACGACGACGCATCAATTCTCTCGCCAAACTCTACTACTCAGATATCTCTCGCTAACACCACCACTGAGTATTCACATCTGAATACTTACTGGAATCAGATCTCTATAGAGAACTTAACGAATTCACACCAATTCAACGCAGATATTACCATATAGAAACCAGCGACTCCAGGCGGACCAACTCTAAGTAACATCTGAACACCCAGAAATCACGATTCTCGTGACTAATCCTAAACCAAAATATGATCAGCTAATATATAGTACTTAACAGATTTCTAGTCCTCACCGATCTCATTTGAGAGTGTGATCTATTTGGTGAGTGTGAACTGTTGAGTTCGAATGCTGAATTGTGTATGCATGCTTAAATGCATGCCTAAGCTGAATAAAGTGTAGATGCCTGAGCTGATCTGAAAACATTGTAGACCAAATATGAGGAACTTAAGTATATAAATATCTACTCATTGACCAAAACATTGTCAATTTCAACCTCATGAACCTTATCACCTCCTGAGTGTTCGACAGATATTTGCCCGAAACCCTCGTTGATATACTGTTCATATGATACTTTTATTTTCCGATTTCCGGAGTTTGGCTGATCAGGTATGGACAAGAGAGATACCGTTGGAATCCCCTTTTCAAGATCTAAAATCTAATCATGTTTGGATTCGTGTAGAGGCCAAACTAAGAAAGCTGAGAGAAGATTTGGGAGTTTTTATCCTATATGTTCGACTGAGTTGAGTCTCGTTTCAGGCTACCAAGGCTTTAAGTATTTATATCGGTCCTTAGTTGTCATTATTTGAGCTGGTTTGAATTACGAGGTTGAGTCGAGCTGGTAGAATTTTGGAGGTTCGATCATGAGCTGTTTAAGATTGAACACAAGCTGATTTCTTAGATGTTTTCACAGATTTGTAACTCTCTTGTGGTTTCTATCATGAGTTGGTGGCCTGAGCTGTTGGACAAGAGCTGAGTTGGACAGTGTGAGTGTGCTCTGTTCAATCCATGAGTAATTGTGGTATTTGGTAAGAACTGAGAAAGGTACGAATTGATCTTGTAATTGCAGCTTTGAGATAGGCATGTCAATATACCTGTGTGTGCTGAACTGCTGAGCTGTGTATTGCATGATGATGTCTGAGTTGTTTTTTATTTGTACTGTATGCTGTTTTGGTGATTTTGATTACATTGCATATATCATGTTGAGCATGACATGGTATAGAATGCATCCATATATCATATTGAGCCTTGATATGCTTCGAAAGATGATGCGTTTCTTTTGAGATGAGTTGTTTCCTTGTGGAGTAATTTGTTCATGATCTTGCTCACAAGGTATAGCACTGATGACACACCGGGTAGCTCCAGCCCCCTCAGTTGATGCGGCCTGGATAGGTTTTTCCGGGTGGTCACTGGATACCTTGTTATGCCGTTGTGGCTGGGTGGGTATCTCTCGTTGCCTGCAATGATGAGCCCCATATATTCCCTATTGGGAAAACCCAAGTAGCGACCAAACTCCTAATGATGTTGCCAAATGTTTATTTTAACCGTTTCATTTGGCTTCCGGTTTGTTATTCGATTATTCGTTGTACCTCTCAAGCATTGAATTACATGAAATATTGCATGTTGTATTTAACTGATGTATTATGATTGCTCTTAGTAATGAGATTTGACCACATTTGTTTTCCTTTGGGGCTGCTTGGTCGTGTGTTTGACCAATTTAGGTGTTTCAGGTAGATCGGCTTGGTCGAGTGATGCGTCAGCTGGTGGAGCCCCATAGGCGTTTGCGTGTCCAAGTTATGTATATATTGTATCGAGTAATTGCCAGGGGATGCCCTTTGTTATTTTTCTATTCCTGATTTTATTTGTGTTCGCTGATATATATACACATATGGTTGTTGTGATGATGTGTTTTACTATTGGATTTTTAATCAAAGTCTATATTTCATTTTTCGAAGATGTATTTTCTGTTCAGGACAAAAAAAAAATTTAACTACTTTTTTAAGCTTCCGCACATCATTATTAATTGTGTGCTTATTTCTGTATTATGAGCATCGGGCTTGACATTTTGGTTTCAAATCTTAAATTGGGATAAGATTGATTCGTTTTCTATTACACTCGAGTCTAGGCATAGACTTTATTTTGTGTGTGCTTGACTAAATGATATATATGCCTGTGTTTACCTATGAGTGCTTCGGAGATGCAGCCGAGGAGGAGAGGTGGAGCTGCTAGGTAGGTAGTATGGGAGTATAGAGCCCATGATAGTGGGAGGCTGTCGCTCATCCGAGCGTTCCTGTGAGATGTTGTGCTAGACAGACTGGGGTTGAGGTGGGGCATCTGAACCATAAGATGGAGCTTCTGGCTATGTTCCAGCGGATGAATCCTCCTACCTTCACTGGTGCTGAGGGTGGACTTGAAGCTGAGGGATGGCTTGAGCACAGGGAAGGACTATTTGACTGTGTGAGCTATGACGAGGAGAGGAGACTGAGTCTGGTGACTTTCTAGTTGAGAGATCATGCGTAGTGCAGATGAAAGGGTGCTTCCCGAACGATGATAGAGATGAGTTTGATGTCCCGTGAGATAGTGTTGAATTAAGTTCTATGAGAATGTGCTGGTGATAGATTTGATTTCATTGGAGTTACGAGACTTCAACTGCATCTTGGGAATGTATGTTTTGTCTAGTTATAGAGCTAAGTTTTATTTTTCCATGGTTTGGTGAGGTTTAGACCTTAATATGAAGAGAAATGGAACTTATATGGTACTGATTCTAGATCTAAGATTCCACTTGTGTCTGCCATAGAGATGTTTAGTCCGTTGTCGCTTGAGAATTTGAGATATATGATCTATGATTTGGATGCGACTTCTGAACCACGATTGGAGATTGGTGAAATCCCTGTTGTCTGAGAGTTCCCTTACGTCTTCCCAGATGAGATTCCTGGATTTCCTCCAAAACGAGAGATTGATTTCAGCATTGAGTTAGTGCCAGGGACTGCACCAATTTCTAGATCTCATTATCGCTTGGCGTCAGCTGAAATGAGGGAACTTAAGGACCAATTGTGAGATCTTTTAGAGAAGGGATTCATTAGACCTAGTGCGTCACCCTAGGGAGCTCCGATCTTGTTTGTCAAGAAGAAAAACGGTTTGATGCGGATGTGCATTGATTTTAGTCAACTTAACAAAGCGACAGTGAAGAACAAGTATCCGTTTCCGAGGATTGTTGACATTGATCAGTTGTAGGGATCAGCGGTGTACTCTAAGATTTATTTCCGTCCAGGTTATCATTAGTTGAAAATCCGATATGAGGATGATTCGAGGACGGCTTTCCGGACCAGGTATGGGCATTATGAATTTTTGGTGATGCCTTATGGACTAACGAATGCCCCTACTGACTTCATGGGCCTTATGAATTGATTTTTCAGTGTGTACATTGACCCCTTTGTGATAATCTTTATCGATGATATCTTGGTCTATTCAAGGACCAAGAGGGAGACCAAGGAGCACTTGAGGTTAATATGGCATACTTTGCGAGACTCACAGTTGTATGCCATGTTATCCAAGTGTAAAATTTGGCTAGATCGAGTTGTCTCTTTGGGTCATGTTATCTCGTCTTAGGGCATTTAGTGGATCACAGTAAAGTTGAGGCAGTCATCAACTGGAAGCGGCCCATGAATGTATCTGAGATTTGTTGTTTCTTGGGTTTTTCCGGCTATTATAGGCTTTTCATTGAGAGATTTTGGACGATATCCAAGACGATGACGCAGTTGACACAAAAGTATCGGAGGTTTGTTTGGAAAAATGAATGTGAATCTAGCTTTCTGACACTGAAAGAGAAGTTGAATAATGCTCCTGTATTGGCTTTACTCTCAGGATCCAGAGGTTTTGTGCTGTGCTCCAATGCTTCTTTGAGTGATTTGGGTTGTGTTTTGGTGCAGAACGGACGAGTTATATCTTATGAGTCTCGATAATTGAAGCCTCACGAGACTAGATTTCCAGTTCATGACTTAGAGTTGGCTGCCATCATGTTTGTCTTGAATATTAGGTGCCACTTGAATGGAGAGCAATTTGTGATCTACACCGACCACAATATTTTGAAGTATATCTTCACTCAATCCGATCTGAATATGATACAAAGTCAATGGATGGAGTTGCTCAAGGACTTCGATTGCGAGTTTCAGTACCAGCCTGGGCGAGTGAATATTTTGAGGATGCTTTGAGTAGGGAAGCCCCCGCATACGATGTTGTCAGCGTTGAGCATCTCGAAGGTCCACGAGCATTTGGGGCATTTAGGATGGCATTTTCAGCCTGATGATTTCTTTGTAGTTTCTTCATTTCAGATTGAAAAACAGCTTATTGCAGACATTGGAGCAGCGCAGTGTACTGACCCATGCATTCATGAGTTGAAGTTGAAAGCCCAATTAGGTCATTCAGATGATTTTACCTTTGCTTCTCATGGTTGTTTTAGTTTTTGAGAAAGATTTGTGCTTCCGAATCTGATTGATTTGATGGGGACCATCCTGAAAGAGGCCATTGCAGCATCCATCCGCGTGAGATAAAGATGTACCATGCCTTAAAATCTTACTTCTGGTGGGAGGAATGAAGAGCGATACCGGATTCATGGCTCGATGCTTGAATTTCCAACATGTCAAGGCTTAGAGGATGAGGCTTGGTCGTATTCTTCAGAGTCTAAAGTTTTCCCAATGGAATTGGGAGCATATTGCTATGGATTTTGTTACCCATTTTCCTCGTTCGAGCCAAGGTTGTGATACTGTTTCGGAAGTGGTTGATAGACTGTCTACGTCAGCCCACTTTATTCTCTATCACATGACGTGTTTGATGAAGGAAATGGCAAGACTGTACATCGACCATGTGGTGAATGCATGGTGTGTCGGTGTTCACAGTGTCTGATAGGGATCCTAGGTTACATCCCAATTCTGGAAGAGCTTGTAGGCAGCTTTGGGATCTATATTGGCTATGAATACAGCGACTCACCCCTATGAAGATTGCCAATCTGAGCGGATCATACAAACTTTAGAGGATATGCTGCGAGATGTAGTGATGGATTTCGGTGGTGGTTGGTAGGATTATTTGTCTTTGGTAGAGTTTTTGTATAACAATAGCTACCAAGTGACTATCGGGATGACATAATTTGAAGCTTTGTACGGTTGGAAGTGTACATCACCTATATGTTGGGAAGAAGTTGAGGAGAGATAGTTGTCTTTACCAGATTTTGTGCGGCACATGAAAGACCAGGTTGATTTGATTCGGTGGAGAATGAAGGATGAACAAGATTCAAGCATGTTATGCGAATAAAAGGCATAGACCTTTAGAGTTTCAGTTTGGCGACCGAGTGTTTCTACGAGTTTCTCCTTCAAGAGCGTAATGAGATTTGGAATGAAGGGTAAGTTAGTCCTTGATTCATTGGTCCGTATGAAATTATCGAATGGATTGGATCCTTGGCATACATATTGCATTTTCCGACTGATTTGTTGTCAATTCAAGATCTGTTTCATGTGTCAATGCTGAGGAAATATGATCCCGATCCTTCCACTGTGTTGATAATAGATGAAGTTGAGCTGGACCAATAGTTGAGCTGGACCAAACCATGAGCTACATTAAATATCCAATGAGATTTCTCGACCTAATGGAGAAGAAATTGAGGAATAAAAACATACCTTTGGTTATGGTACAATGGTGTAAACATGGGACAGAAGTAGCTACTTGGGAAGTGGAACATAATATGAGAAAGTAGTGGCCTCATTTCTTTTGAGTACTGATTTCTTTCATGTAATCTGGTGGTGTTCAGTTTGTGATCCGTTGTGTAATCTATGTTGTGATCTGTTTTGTTTTGTGTGGGTTGTTGTGTTCGATTTCGAAGAAGAAATCTTTTTAAGGTGGTGAGAATGTGAGGACTATGATTAGTTGAGGTAATTAGTGAATTAATTGGATCAGATTAAAGAAGTATTAGCTGAGGTTTATCTTTGGAAGTATCATTTAGCAGGGAGAAGCAGACGTGAGCTGATCTGAGATCGCGAGCTGCATTGATCGTTGTAAGCTCAGTTGACTGTCGTAAGTTGAGTTGACCATCGCGAGCTGTTTTAAGTATGTGGGCCACTATCTGACAGTATCGCCAGCTATTTTGGATGTCATAAGCTGGATAGAGAATCCTATGCTTAATTGGAAGGGTGCAATCTGACCTGAGGTTGTGCAAGCTGTCTAGTAGTACTTTGCAGTATAGCCCGTGTTGAGCTTGTGTGATCTGATCTGTCTTAGTGTCAGCTGGTAATGTAGCAGCTCTGAGCTGATGTCTGTTTTGTGTAGTAAGGCATAAGCTGGATTCAGCTTTGGGAGTTACTTATGTTCTGAGCTGAGATATAAGTTTGGGGGTTGTGTTATAGTTTTTGGTAAAATCATCTTGGGCGAAAGCTGATGGCGAAGAAAAGTTTTGGTGAAAGATGTTGGTGACATTTGTATCGGGTGAGAGCTGTTGGAGTGCGTGAGCTGACCAGTACGTGATCTGATACTGCTGTGCATGGTTCTAACTATGTCGTATGGTCAGATCAGGTGTGAGCTGATTTGGTTCTTCTATTCTAGAAGGTGCGTAATCTTTGTACGCGACTGCTGAACCGTGTGCGAGAGCTGAACCACGTGTTAGATTAGGTTCCCATGTAGGCAACTTGTGGCATATGGTTTTTGTTGACTCTATGTAAAACGATCTTTTATTAAATTCGCAACTTTATGGCAATCTTTATCTTCATTATTATGATTACAAATTATTGGATAAATATCTTGAATGCACTATTGTGTATGTTAGATGTGATAGTGGATGTGATGGCTATCATGAAGCACATCTAGTAGTCATTGTGTGTTCTAAACTAATTCCTAGTGGATTGAGCCAAAAAGAGGATAAGAACTGACCGAGCTTGAGATTAGCATCAGAGATGCAAAGTACCACATTTTATTGGTAGGGAACATAGAGATGTTCTTAGCATGCAGCTGGATAGTGATCTGGTGATCTATCGAACTACCTTTGTTCGGACTTACCAAAGTGGTTATCATTTTTCGAGTGGATTAAGCTCGAGGTCTTGGTTGTACAGATTATTACTTATGACTCGAAACGTCATTGAGACTTCTACATGATAGGTGCCTCACTTTGAACCGTTACCGACTCCGTTGGAGTCATCAGGTGGCGGTATTGGGTGAGATCCCGATGCATATAGGATTCCATGCTTCGTTGTTGAGGATTCACCGCTCGCCCTTGTGCATGGAAATCCGATGCTATCTTAGATATAATAGTGTGACAAATCACTGTCCAGAGTACTAGATGTGGTTTAGGTAAATGCGTGTACCTAGTAGCACATGCGGTGTCACTGTTTGATCTCCAAGATGTATGCATGGCTATCGAATCTCAAGCGAATCTTGATTTACCAATGGTCGTTGATTCGATCAGGATATTTGAGATGAAAGTACCATACTGTATGCTAACCATGCCCAACTGGTTCTTGCAGACACTATTAGTGATACCTAGGTGATCATGGGACGATGTTGGTAGGCGCTTTACCATGATCCGATGGGTAAGTCCGGAAAGGTGTTATCGGATTCACAAGGAGTTTTGAGCCCACAACTAGCTATATACCTGAATAATTGAGGGTCGCAAAAGTACTGGTTTCTCAATTTCCATACGGAAATGGTACTCAAAGTGTTGAGTATAGTAGAAGGAAAATTTGGAGTATGACTTCCAAAATTGGCTGGGGAAGAATTACTTTCCTTTTAGCTCATAGGGGCCTAACTGCTATTTTTGGATTAGGTGGTCTGAAAAGTTGTTTTCACATCATAATGTGCAGTTTTGGAAATTTTGCAGATCGGTCCGAGCTGATCGTCGATCGGGATTATGATGACACCAATATGTTGGACTTGAAACCAATGTGTGATGGGGTTAGGCGTGGCCTGGACTCATTAACCTAGTTTAAGCCAATGAAATATCTATAAATAAGGGGGCAGAAATTAATTTGTATGAAGTTGTATTGACAATTCCTCAATACCTCCCCTCCCCTCACTCTCGCCCTCTTCCATTCACCGTGTTGTTCCGCCGTCGGAATTCGTTCAGATCGTCTTCACGTGAAGATTCCCTTCGCAAAATCTTCACTGATTTTCTTGTCCAAACCGATGAAGCAACTGAGATTCCGGTCGTGGAGTGGATTAGGCGTTCATCCAGTCATTCAACCGTTTAAGGGCCACCTCCTCTGTGGACTTGTCGGAGCCAGGCGCCTAGTCGCCGAAGGTAAATACTGTAAACATTCTTTGTATGTTTTTTTTTCGTGTATGGCCATTCCGGGCACAAACATTAAAACTTCCGTTGTGCCATGGGAGCGGGATCAAGATCTACCGCTGTGCCAACAGTGGTATCAAAGCTCAGGCTCCGAGCTGTCAATACACTCTTTCTGCCAAATTGCATCAAAAACTCTATTTTTTTTAAAAAATAATTTTTTCCTACGATGTGCGCCCCCGAGCCACCGCCTCCCACCCGTCGCTCAGGCGCTGTGCTTTTTGTGCATACCGTGCGCACGTAACACGCCATACCCGTGCATTTCGCTCGCCCATCGCGGGCCCGTCGCGCATTCGCTGCGCACATGATGCACACATGATGAGACGCATATTGCTGCACGTAGCATGCGGTCGGTACGCAAATCACGGACGCATGCTTCATCGGACGTTGCGTGCATGTTACAAGGCAGGTTCATGTGCTCGCTGCCCGACCTATGCGCGTTTGTCGCGCGGTCGTCACCTTTGCGCCCACGTTGCGGACGGGGCATTGCATAGCATGCAGCATGTGTGCGGCAGCGCCGGGGCGGTGATGTGTCGCTTTTGCTATCTAGGGTTTTCCCCAGCCTGACCCGGGCAGTCCGACGGGTTTTTTGGCCGATACTTGCTATAGGGCTTTTCTGGTTGGAATGAAATTATATTTGAAAATCTCGAGATGTTGGCCAAAAATTGTTAAAATCAAAATTATTTGATGCAATTAAAATAACAAAATATGATTTTATTTATCTATATGATTTTATATTTAAATTTTGATTATATATTTAAAATATGATTTTGTTGCTTATCAAATTTGATTTGATTATTTATTAAGTCAATTAATTTGGTTAATTGAATAAACACTATTGTTTGGAATGATTGATAGACATGCCCAATATGATAGGTGTATGCAATGCTTGGTTGTAATATTGCTGATATCATTTAAAGTTGGCCAGTTTTATGACATGTTCCCACCCCTTTAAATATATTCCTATTTGTCATGGATATTTAAATATAAATATTAGACTTAATGGAAGATAATTTTCAAGATGTTGAAGATGATGATCAAAGATATCAAATACCGAATGTATGTAAAATTAAAAGTTTATGTAATTGGATTGCATTTGCATATTGCATAACACCTAGGATTAGACCTAGATCTGTGCTTGGCCATCACGGATAGCGTAGCTCTCGGTTATCGAACATCCCTGTTATATATGTGATATATAGCTGTTGTATTCGCGAATTTTAAATTTTATTTAAAATTAGTGATAAAAAATTTTAAAATTAAAATCCCTCATTTTAAATTTGATTTAAAATTCATATCAAAATTAAAAATGGCTTGTACCGGCTGGACACACTGAAGGACGTTGTTTTGTTTTAGGAAGTTGGGTTTTAAGTGGGCATCCTCCAATGACCTGGAGGCACTTTTAGAATACTTTAGTGCTTAGCTTCTAATTTGATCATAAAACAAATTTTATTCGATAAGATCAAGAAGCTAAGCGAATTTAAATATTTTTTAAAATACCTTTCATAAAAAATGGGTATATGCCGATGTTACACTCATACATAGCCCGACTCATATTATTGGGGGGTTCTATGTGCCGGAAAATGTACACGTCATTAAAACTTGCTGTGAGTTGGATGGAACTCCCATGACATTGGCTCATATTATTAGGGACGTCATGGCGATCTTTCATTACAACTCAACATTGATGGGTCAAATTGACACGTAATGGTAATCGGTGTCATGTTATTGGACCCTTACTGTACGTGAGGTAAATGCATGGGGTTGCAATTGCTGCAATTGGGCTCTACCTTTCGAAAGTCATGGTTGGTTGATATTACTCGGGACTGTGATTTGTCGATTGGACTCTGTGCACCCACTAAGAAAACTAGCTTTCTCGATTTCATTAGAGAGTAGTGAAATTGCTAAATTAGTTGGAGGGTAATTCATAAACTAAAGAACCATGTTTTATGTCTTAGCATTTTTCATTAATATTCTGTAATGCATGCTGTTTTTCCTTTCAATATAAATTGCTATCAAATATTTCATCGATTAACAATCCTGTTGCTGCTATACTGTATTGCAAAAAATTTACTGGAGCTAACTACCTTGATTGGTTGTGCAACCTCGAGATTGTCTTGGTTTCGGAGAATCTTCTCTACACGCTAGAGAAGGGCCCTCCGCAGGAGGCCCCTGCTGATGCCCGTCCTGAGGAGATGGATAAATTAGATACATGGTGGGATGACGACCTCAAAGCACGGTTTTATTAATGGCTTCTATGTCCAACGAATTGCAACGACGATTCAAGGATATGGGGTATTATGCTGACATACACTATCAACTCAGGGAACTATATGGGGAGAATTTCGGGTAAAGTGGTTCACTACGGTCAAGGAACCATGATTGGCCGCATGCACAAGGGTACTTCGATCCGTGAGCATGGGGTCCATATGATTGGGCTCATTAAAAAGTTATTGGGCCTCGAAATTGTACTTCCACATGCACTGTCTGTGGATTTGCTTCTCTTCTCCATCCCTGCTATGTCAGGCCTCGTACACAAATCAGATACAACCACACAAAACACAATGCGGAAGCACTTGAAAAGTGGCTAAAAAAATTTTCTCTTGGCATGACTAAAAGATAACAGAATTTAAAATACTGCAATACTCAAAGTATCTCGGTTAAAGTAACACAGTACAACATGTATCAATACAAGAACAACGGAATACAACTGGACACAACAAAGCACAAGGCATCCCCCGGCTACTAGTATAGATACATATATGCTATACGCTAACTGGGACACTCTAACCACCTCCTGTGGCACCTCCTCTGGGTCAACTCCACGATCAGCTGAGAAACCTGGGAAACCTAGACAACAAACAGGAAAACAAACAAACCAAGCCCCATAGGTACATGAGGTCAAATCTCAGTACGGAGAGCAACAACAACAGCACATAGAGAGCGAAAGATATAAGTAAACGTGCTATGCATGCAGTGCTCGCGGAATGCACAAGGAGTGACTACAACCGAAACAGAGAGTCAACAGGAGCTCAACAACTAAAAGGCGATCAACGATCAAAGGCAGATAGCAACGAACAGATGTGGCCATAGTGTGAGTATATGGGAGCTACCCACTCATCTCAACACACGGCACCAACTGCATAACAATCACTCCACCTGCTGTTGTCCAACTCATGATATGTGGGAGCTATCCACTCCGCTCATAGTGACTAACAGATCCCAGCAGGGAGATGAGGGATACAGGAGTTACCCGCTCGGCCTCCAAACATGCACCCTGGTACTCACAGATCAATAAACAAGGCACGACAATATAGATCTGAGCTCAACATGGTGAGTGCGTGCATATGCAAGTGCAAAGAGAAACACAGAAACAACAGGCAATAGCGTATACATGGCACAATATACTAGACACCATTCAACATATATCCACGCACGTCCGAAAGCTGTAAATAAAATCTCACATCCATACCTCAACTCTTCTGAGCTACAATTACCACAAAGGAGTCCCGAGCAACACAGATCCAAGAACCTAAACTCACGATCTTATTCTGGCTCACCACAAGCTTCGCAAGAGGTATAGAACAAAGCGCCTTCACAAGAGGAGTCCAACGCTACCACTCTTGTCCTCGGCGGAGCTGTCTACCACCGGCAATCGAAGAAGCAAGGGTTCGGTGAACAATAGCTAGGGTATCGCGACAGGATTTGCTAGTTGGAAATATCTCTAAATGTCGGAGCTGAATAATGGGAAACGAAGACCAAGTCCTATATTCATGCTCAAATCTGCCCAAATCCGATGAATAGTTCCCACCGAAAACTTAAGTTTCGAAGCTGATTTCCTACTCGGATCTGAATCTCACATCAGATCTGACTTTGCGTCAAAACGGATCCCGACTTAACCAAACGATGTCGCACAGAGTACTATCGCATCTGGACATGTCACACACTACTCGAATCTGAAATGCTAAACGGCGTCACATCGCAACACTCAGATCCTACTCCCATCTGAATATACGTGCAACTCACATCTGAGTCTCCCCCGCTAAGCCAAAACGATCCAACTAACCCAAACTGTGTCGTTCTTACTAACTCAAACGACTAGTTTCACAACCCACTACAGAAACACGCTAGCGTACTCACATCTGCTAGCGATACCAGATTCGAACCTCGAATCTGATCATCTCTCAAATCTGATCGCTGCAACAAAAAATTCACAAACTTTTCAGAATTGCTCCAAACATGAAACTGACCCAACTCAAAGCTGGTCACCCAGATTTGTTCACGCTCAAATCTAAAACTCCTAAAATCCGATTAATGAACTCGATTAATCTTTCTAAACTTTAGGGTCTCACATTCCTCCCCCACTAAAACACGATTTTGTCCTCGAAATCAACAACAACTCTAGAAGGCACAAGTCTCAACCGAAAAATACAGAACAATCAACACTGGGAGCAACAACAAACAACTACTGAAAGAACAACAAGAAATTAGCTACTGGAATCTGATACAACGCTTACTCAAATAGATGCGGCCACCCACGCTGCATCCTCTCTTCCAGTTCCCACGTAGCTTCTTCGCTACCATGTTTGCTCCATTGGATCATCACCAAGGGAATGGTCTTATTCCTCAGCTGTTTCTCTTTTTTGTCCAGGATCTGCAAGGGATACTCAACGTAACTCAACGTCTGATCCAGCTCCACCTCGTCAGTTCTCAGCACATGAGAAGGATCTGGCTCATACTTCCTCAACATCGACAAATGAAACACATCATGTAAGGAAGACAAATCTGGCGGCAACAACAAACGATAAGCCAATGGACCGATCCTCTCAACAATCTCATAAGGTCCAACATAACGAGGAGCTAACTTTCCCTTGAGACCAAATCTCATAACACTGCGACAAGGAGAAACCTTAAGGAAAACTAGATCACCAACCTGAAATTCTAAAGGCCTACGCCTCTTATTCGCATAGCTGGCTTGGCGATCCTGTGCTGCTTTCATACGCTGGCGAATCAGATCCACTTGATCTTTCATCTGCTGCGTAAATTCTGGAGAAGTTAGCTGCTTCTCCCCCACTTCTTCCCTACACACAGGAGACCTGCGCTTCCTACCATACAAAGCTTCAAACGGTGCCATACCAATCAAGACCTGGTAGCTGTTATTATACGAAAACTCAACCAAAGACAACGAATCTTGCCAGCTACCACTGAAATCCATCACAACAGGTCTCAACATATCCTCTAAAATCTGGATAGTCTTCTCAGATTGGCTATCGTTTTGGGGTGATACGCAGTACTCATAGCCAATCTAGTACCCAAAGATGCTTGCAAACTCTTCCAAAACCTGGAAGTAAACCTTGTATCTCGATCTGACAAAATGGAGACAGGCACTCCATGCAATCGCACCATAAAATCTATGTACATCTTTGCCATTTTCTTCATGAAGACGTCACACTGTAGGGAATGAAGTGAGCAGACTTGGACAACCTATGAACAACAACCCACACAGCATCACAACCTCTGTTGGAACGAGGCAGATGCGTGATGAAGTCCATATCCACATGCTCACAATTCCATTGGGGCACTTCTAAATTCTGCAACAGACCACCAGGTCTCATCCTTTAAGCCTTAACTTGCTGATATTTCAAACAACGGGCTACCAAATCAGCAACATCACTCTTCAAACCAGCCCACCAGTAATGCAGCTTCAAGGCTTGGTGCATCTTCCTTGTACCAGGATGAACACTAAGTCTACTGCAGTTTGCTTCTCTTAGGATCCCCTCCTAATCAATCAAATTTGGCACAACAAACCTACCACGAAACCTCAAACAACCATCAGATGAGACAGAATAATCCTCAAGTTGTCCGTCTCGAGATTTTAACTTCAGCTCATGGATGGAAGGATCTGTTCTTTGAGCTGCCCTAATACTCACAACAATCTGTGGCTCAACTTGAAAAGAAGACACCACAACATAATCCTCAGCTGGGTAAAAACGCCAACCAGTAGTGCTTAGATGCTCATGGACCTTCAAAATCTTCAACGAAGCCAACATCGCTACTTGAGCCTTCCTGCTCAAAGCATCAACAACTACATTCACTTTCCCAGGCTGATGATATTGGATCTCACAATCAAAATCCTAAAGCAGCTCCATCCATCTACGCTGTCTCATGTTCAAATCCGACTGGAAAAGAGGTACTGCAGACTTTTCCGTATACATCACAAACTGCTCACCATACAGATAGTGGCGCCAAATCTTCAAGGCAAATACCACTGCTTCCAACTCCAAGTCATGAATTGGGTACCGAGTCTCATGCGGTTTCAATTGACGAGAGGCATACGCAATGACTCGACCATTCTGCATCAACACACAACCCAATCCATTCAACGAAGCATCCGAGAAAACCACAAAACCACCTGAACCTGATGGCAAAGCTAACACTGGCGCTTTAGTTAGCTTCTCTTTGAGCAACAGAAAACTGTTCTCACACTGCTCAGTCCAAACAAAACTCTTGTCCTTCTGTCAACTGCGTCATTGGCTTAGCTATACTAGAGAAACCCTATATAAAACGACGATAATAGCCAGCAAAACCCAAGAAACTACGAATCTCAGAAACATTCTTGGGACGCTCCCAGTTCAAAACAGCCTCTACTTTACTGGGATCAACAGAAATACCTTCAGCTGAAATGACATGAACAAGAAATACAACTCTGTCCAACCAAAACTCGCACTTGGAAAACTTAGCATACAGCTGCAAGTCTCGTAAGGTTTGAAGAACTAACCTCAAATTCTCCTTATTCTGAATCGGAGTCTTAGAGTACACCAGGATATCATCGATAAACATAATCACAAACTGATCGATAAACTCTCTAAAGACTCGATTCATCAAATCCATGAAAACTGTAGGGGCATTCGTCAAACCAAAAGGCATAACAAAAAACTCATAATGCCCGTACCTCGTACAAAATGCAGTTTTCGCAATATCTTTCTCTCGAATATGCAACTGATGGTACCCCAAACGCAGATCGATCTGTGAATACACGGCTGAACCTTGCAACTGATCAAGCAAATCATCGATCCTCGGCAAAGGGTACTTATTCTTCACGGTTGCCTTATTCAATTGTCTAAAGTCGATGCACATTCTCATCGACCCGTCCTTCTTCTTAACAAACAAGATAGGATCTCCCCACGGTGACATGCTAGGTCGGATAAAACCTTTCTCCAACAAATCGCTAAGTTGTACCTTAAGCTCCCTCAACTCGGCTAGTGCTAAACGATACGGGGTGCATGAGATCGGAGCTGTGCCAGGCACCAACTCAATGCTAAATTCAATCTCTCTCCTCGGAGGAAAGCCAGGAATCTCCTTCAAAAACACAGGGAAATTGCGAACAACGGGGATGTCACCAAGCTCCACGCAAGACGAAGAAGACGCATCCAATGCATAGATCATAAATCCAGCGTTCTCCGATGACAACAGGCTAAACATCTCCATAGCAGATATCAACGGAATCTTCGATCGGGAATCATGTCCATAGAAGTCCCACTTCTCGCCAGACTGGGCCTTGAAACGTACGACGCCATGGAAACAGTCCACGGTGGCCCGATAACCAGACAACACGTCCATTCCCACAATGCAATCAAAATCCTACATCACTAGCCTGATCAGGTTCGCTAACAACACGTTCTCCCCAATCGTAAGAATGCCATCTAAAAAAATCTCTTTGGAGAACAGGCTCGCGTCGGCAGGAGCCTCAACAGACACAACATCACACAAAGAAGTGGTATGCAAACCATGCTCAACCACAAATGCATCAGCAATAAACAAATGTGATGCTCCAGTGTCAAACAACACACGTGCAGGAAAATCAAAAACGGAACAAATACCTACAATCACTCCTGATGGCGTGCCCTCCGCTTGATCCCACGTCATGGCATTCACCTGGGCATGCTGGGGTCCTGAGAAAAGAGGCTGGGAAGACTGTCCAAACCGCGAAGGACAAGGCTGCTGAAACAGCCCAGCTGCATCTCTCCCATCCTAGGCTACGGAACAGGAAAAGAACGACCCCTAGAAGATCCTACTCGACCCTGAGGTGGGGGGTGGCAGTATGCTGAGATCCAGCTAAAATACACACTCTCGCAAAGTGTCCATACTGACCACAGTTGTTACACGAACCCTACACTCCAACACACTGAGCCGTAGGATGCTTGCCTCCACACAAGCCACAAAACTCTACCCTGTGACTACTACTTCTAGAGTTGCCCGAACCAGAATAACTAGAACCGGCCTTCTTCTTAAACTGAAGACCACGAGGCCTAAACCTATGGTGTCCAGATTGTTTGGCTGCCTGTTGAGGTGGCTGGGATGACTGAACAGACTGAGAAGACTGCACTCCCTGTACACTAGGACATGCAACTTGAATAGCTGGGGGTGGAATCCGAGACCTACAGTTTCGCAAACCTTCCTCAATGTCCATTGCCTTGTCCACCGCATCCGCATAGCTTGACGGTGAACTCGCCAACACCAGAGAATAGAGGTCCTCATTCAGCCCCTCCAAGAACTTGTTCCTCTTCGCTCTCTCTCGACCAGAAACATGCGGAACATACGCAAGAAGAGAAGAAAACCTCCAGGCATAATCCCCCACGGACAAAGAACCCTGCACCAGGTTATGAAACTCACGCTCCCTGGCGTTCACATACGACTCCGGAATGTACTACTGATGAAAGTCAGTACAAAAGCTATTCCAATAAATCTCTCCACCGGTCTCCTCTAGCGCTCGAGAAGCACCTCTCCACCAACGCTCAGTGTTCCTCCTCAATTGGAACGTATCCAGACTCAACCTATGCTCGTCATCATATCGCAACCGATCAAACAATCCGGTGATATGCTGCAACGAGGACTCTGCATCGGAACTAGGCTCATCACAGTTAAATGTGTGAGGAATCATCCGCTGAAACCTCGCCATCACTAGTTCCATGTCATCTACACGGGCTGCCAGCTCATCAACCTCATACACAACCTGACGAACGCGTCTACGCCCGGGAACACTATGCTAGACATCATCTGTTCTGACCCTCGGACTCTTTCGGAATCTGCCCTCTACCTCTACCCCTACGTCTAGGCGGCATCTACAAAGTCACTAAGAGGGTAAGGTCACACAGCAACAATACAACACATAAATCACATAATCATGCACATACAACAAGTAACACTGTGCCTAGACTCAAGTGTGATCAAAATAAATCGCGCTTATCCCAGCTTAAGCTCTGATACCAAATATTTCAAGCCTCGTACACAAATCAGAGATAACCACACAAAACACAACGCGGAAGCACTTGAAAAGTGGCTAATAAATTTTGCTTTTTGCCGGACTAAAAGATAACATAATTTAAAATACTACAATACTCAAAATATCCCACATAAAATAACACAATGCAACAGTACAAGATGTAGCAATACAAGAACAACGGAATACAATTGGACACAACAAAGCACAGGGCATCCCCCGGCTACTAGTATAGATACATATATGTTATACTGTAGTGCCCCAAAATCCATAGGACCACAAATTCTAATCTTTTTCTATTTAGAGTCCTTTTCTAATTTCAAGATTCAGCTTTTGCTACTTGTTGAGCGACTGATTTCTCATTTCTTAGATTTCCTAAGGGCAGAGGCCAATCAGTTGTTAGTTTGTAAACCCGAGCGCAACCAAACAATTTTCAAACTTTACAAATAAAATGGTTTTGGATGGGAGAATGGTTAAATTTAAAATTTTGTGTAGTACATTTACAAATCAAAACATTGACAGGGAATTTTAAGTAAAAATTTTCTGAAGTACGTCTGGTTTGCCATGCCTAAATGAGTGTTTTTCCCTTGTTAATAATCAGACTCCCATGCCACTGTCCTTGTGAACTATAAGTTCAATTATTTGCAAGAAAATGTTCATTTTGGCATCAAGAAATAGATAAAACATTGCTGCGCTGGGGAAAACTCTCTGTTAGTGGCCTGCTGTATCTTGTGATTTCCTTCTTATCAAGGCAAGTAAATTTGATTCTTGCTACGCCATGAAAGCTTACTTGTTGTTCTCACTTTATCTCATGATTTCCCTTATGCTCTGTTATTTATCAGCCTTTGCTCATGTTTTGGTTGATATTATAGCGTATGTTGAGCGTTCGGGATCACAGTGGATTTAGTTTGGAACTCAAATGTATTTTACGAAGTCGATGTTGATTTTTAAAACGCTGAGCATTTCAGATTTTCAACTCGCAGAGATCATGATGTTCTTTCTTTTGCTGTAATATCGAGATTTGATGATTGTGTAATTGGTAGTTGCTAGTGTGAGCATTTCTAGATTTTCAACTCGCAGAGATCATGATGTTCTTTCTTTTGCTGTAATATCGAGATTTGATGATTGTGTAATTGGTAGTTGCTAGTGGAATCAGTAGAAAGTCTGGTTTAATAGGCGACTGCTGGTAGTGTGATCATTGTTTCGATATTACAAGTGTTATTGTAAAACAGCAGGTGCATTTCTTTTGTCAACACCAGCAGGTGCATTTCTTTTGTCAACACCAGCAGGTGCATTCTTATCGAACTAATTCAGCAGCTGCATTCATTCATTAGAATTTCAGCAGCTTGCGACTGGTTTGCTTGCGACTGGTTACTGTTGCTTGCGACTGGTTTGCTTGCAACTGGTTACTGTTGCTTGCGACTGGTTACTGTAGCTTGCGACTGATTTCTTTTTCCCTCAAGTACTTCACTGCTGATTTATATCCATAGTCTAGTTTTTCTTCCACCTGCTGATTTCCTTACCCAACGACTGGCTGTTCTTGAATCAACGGCTGGTTGAGTTACTGTTACTCTGTTGACCAAATTAATTGTGTTGACCACCAACATATAGATATTTATATATATACCCCTCGACTGATCTACTGTTCACACCAGCTGGATTCCTTGCCAACAGCTGAACTTATCCAACTGCTGATTTTACATGTCTCTGCTGGTTGTCCAGTAAAACGATTTTCGAAGGGAGTATGAGTTTTTAAAATATAATGATCCCCGATGATAAGATTTAAGCTCGTTCATTATGTGTTTTAAAGAAGAAAGTTTCAGTTTATGAATTTATGTCTTAGAAAACAGACGGTTCATATGGGAAGGGTGAGCAGCAGACGAGAGGGTCAGTTTCCCCTTCATATTGGGTGCGATTTCACAACAATGAAACTGATATCAGTAGCCATTCGATCGAGTGCAATGGGACCTAAGTAGAGCTTCTGAGCCATAAGTTTAACGAAAATGATAACGCTGGAATTTGAATTCACTTCTAGAACAAAAGTTGCAGTAAATGGTGTATTATGTATTATCATCTGCATATTGTGCTTGTTACTTTCAGTTTGCTTGCTGAGCCCCTAGGCTCACTAGCTTTCTTGGTGCAGGTGAGTCGGCGCCGGAGCAGGCGGAAGGTGGAGTTTTAATCAGCAGCGACGTGTTAGTGTTTATCTAAGGCCTGCGTTTCCGCGATGTTCATTTTGAATTTTGCTACTTTTGTTGTCTTTGATCTTAGTCACAACTATATTGAGATCTGTTACAACAAGGATTAATTCAGATAGAGTTCAGTAGTTGTAATATCGCGATTTCGCATTTTGTACTTTAAATTTGTAATGACGGGAGGTGGAATTTGAATCAGCAGCGACGTGTTAGTGTTTATCGAAGGCCTGCGTTTCCGCGATGTTCATTTTGTATTTTGCTACTTTTGTTGTCTTTGATATTAGTCACAACTGTATTGAGATCTGTTACAACAAGGATGAATTCAGATAGAGTTCAGTAGTTGTAATATCGCGATTTTGCATTTTGTACTTTAAATTTGTAATGACAGCTGGTTCATTTTTATGGCGCCAATGGTTGTATTTCGATTTTTTTCTTACGAGCAAGATAATACAGCTTGTTCTATTTGCTTTTCAGTCCTTATATTTCCCTTTTATTTCCTTTTCTTCGATCTCGTGACTCCCATGAGGAATGGGGCGTCACAAACATGGTATCAGAGCATGGTCCAGGCATGGTCCAGAGATAAACACACGCACTTCTTGCTGAAACAGATTTCATCAACCGTCTCTTCGAGGAAGTGGGTTCTTTTATGTTTTAGAGCATGTATTTTTTTTATTTCTTGCATGTTCTGATGTTCCTATGTGGTGAATTACGGGCTATAGATTAAGATGTATAGCCGAGGAAGAGGAAGGAATATTCCAGTAGATGAATCCAATCCTGATAGTAACGCTAGTATTGCCCAGCTTCTAAGGCTGCTGGTAGATCAGCAGGGTAGAGGCAACGGCCAATCCTCCAGCAGTAGAGGACCTAGCAATGATGACCCTCAAGAGCGATTTCGAAGACAGAAGCCAAGGGATTTTAGCGGCACGACAGATCCGTTTGTCGCCGAAAGTTGGATTAAATCAATGTAAGTGATCTTTGAGTATCTTCAGACGCCTGACTTAGAAAGATCTAGATGTGCAATTTATATGTTGAGAGATGATGCGATGCTCTGGTGGGAAGGAGCAAAGCTTACTGTTGATGTAACAAATCTCCCATGGGAGGAGTTCAAGCGAGTGTTCTTTGAGAAATATTTACAGAGGATAAGAGGTCTGAATTAAAAAGAGAGTTGTTGATGATCAAGCAAGGGAACATGACTGTCCAAGAATATGTTCGAAAGTTCGAACGTGGATGTTATTTTGTACCTTTGATTGGAGCTGATCCTAAGGAGAAATTACGACACTTTGTCGATGGATTGAAACCAGCACTCAGGCATGATGTGAGACTGGTGGAACCAAAAGATTATCGAGGAGCGGTGGATAAGGCTCTAAGAGCTGATCAGGATTGGAAAGCAGTTATGGAGGAACGACACTGAAGAGGCAGGCTTTCCAACAAAAAGACCAGCGACCACCCAAGAAACCATACAAGAATCAGCAGAGGTCGCAGGAACAAAAGCATAAGGAGCAGAAACCTTTAGTTGTGCAACCCATCAGCGCAGTCGAAGCAGTTGGAAACAAGCCTCAGTGTCCCAAGTGCCAGAAGAACCACCATGGTCCATGTAGAAAGGGACAGAATGTTGGTTATAAATGTGGATTGCCAGGACATGTTATTAGGGACTGTCCTAAATTAAAGCAGATGGTGATCAGCAGAGCTTATGTCATGACAACCGAGTAAGCCAATCCAGATTCTACAGTAGCTACGGGTAAGATTTTGATTGCTGGAATTCCCTCTTTAGCTCTAATAGATTCAGGTGCAACGCATTCCTTTATAGCAGCGGACTTTGCTAAGAAACTACCTGTTAAACCCGACCAGCTGACTATGGGATTTTGCGTAACGGTACCCTCTGGAGAAAAGATGATATCACATGATTTGTTTCGTAACTTAGAACTTAAGCTTCAAGGGCATTTAGTTACTGCTGACCTAATTGTTTTACCTATGCCTGAGTTTGATTTGATTCTAGGAATGTATTGGTTGACCAAGTATGGGGTCGTGATATATTTCAAGCTTAGAACAGTAGTGGTAAAACCCCCAAAAGGAGACTGGTTCACGTTCGAGGCTATTCAGTTATAGACGGCTGGTTCATTTTTATGGCGCCAATGGTTGTATTTCGATTTTTTTTTCTTACGAGCAAGATAATACAGCTTGTTCTATTTGCTTTTCAGCCCTTATATTTCCCTTTTATTTCCTTTTCTTCGATCTCGTGACTCCCACGAGGAATGGGGCTTCACAAACATGGTATCAGAGAATGGTCCAGAGATAAACACGCGCACTTCTTGCTGAAAGAGATTTCATCAACCGTCTCTTCGGGGCAGTGAGTTCTTTTATGTTTTAGAGCATGTATTTTTTTTTTATTTCTTGCATGTTCTGATGTTCCTATGTGGTGGATTACGGGCTATAGATTAAGATGTCTGGCCGAGGAAGAGGAAGGAATATTCCAGTAGATGAATCCAATCCTGATAGTAACGCTAGTATTGCCCAGCTTCTAAGGTTGCTGGTAGATCAGCAGGGTAGAGGCAACGGCCAATCCTCCAGCAGTAGAGGACCTAGCAATGATGACCCTCAAGAACGATTTCGAAGACAGAAGCCAAGGGAGTTTAGCGGCACGACAGATCCGTTTGTCGCCGAAAGTTGGATCAAATCAATGGAAGTGATCTTTGAGTATCTTCAGACGCCTGACTTAGAACGATCTGTGCTAATTTATATGTTGAGTAGATGATGCGATGCTCTGGTGAAAAGGTGCAAAGTCTTACGTGTAGATGTAAC
>KV001482.1:159916-171882 GCA_001598015.1 Dorcoceras hygrometricum | reverse complement strand
ATTTTGACGGCCCAATCGACTAGGAACATGTTCAGAATACACAGCGACTATTAGATGTAGTTTCATGATAGACCGTCATACCCACTATCACATATAACATACGCTTTAGTGTAATCTAGGTCTTTACTCAACACAATTGTAAATCATTACACACATAATGAAAGTAAAGAATGCCATATAAAAGAATGCGAATATCATATATAAAGATCGTTTGTACAAGAGTCAATGAAAACCCACACGCCACAAGTTGGCTAGTTGGGCATCTACTCTAACAATATTAACTCCTTATCGACATCTGAGTCCTGTCGAAATGGAAAATGAAAACATTGCCCTTCAAGGCCAAGCCTGAATTTTCTCAAGATCTATTGGACATGATCTATTGGACATGATCCCTACTAATGTGTGCAGCCCACTTAGCTTTGGTACTAAGTCCAGCCACACCTACTTCATCACATTTAGCGATGATTCAAGCAAGTTTTCTTAATGAAGAACAAGTCTGAATCCTTTGAAAGTTTCAAGGATTTCAAGGCTGAAATAGAAAATCAACTAGGGAAAAACATTAAAACACTTCAAACCGATCGAGTTGCAGAATACTTGAGTGCCGAATTTCAAGAATATCTTATGGGGAATGAGATTCTCTCACAGTGAACCACTCTAGCACACCACAGCTTAATGTAGCGGAGCGTCGTAATCGAAACTTATGGACATTGTTCGATCTATGATGAGCTTAACTGAACTTCATACCTCATTTTCGGGCTATGCTCTTGAAATAGCGGTATTATTGTTGAACAATATCCACAACAAGGCAGTGGATAAAACTCTATATGAGATATGTATGGGCAAGCTACCCGAGTACTCGTAGTTGAGGATTTGGGGATGTCCTGCTTATGTGAAGTAGACAGTGGGAGATAAGCTGGATAATAGATCTATCTTATGCTAATTCGTTGGGTATCCCAAGAATTCTATTGGATACTGCTTCTACTATCCTAGTGAAACAAAAGTTTTTTTTCTAGAAATGCCATCTTTCTAGAGAAGGAATTTCTACAATAGAAAAGGAAAGATAGTAGAACTCGAAAAATTTTGAAAACCAATTGAAGTACCAAGTGAATCTTGCACAACTCAAGAACTAATACCTGACATGGACACACCTAGGAGATCTGAAAGGGTTCCTAGGGCTCCTTTTAGATATGGTTTCCTACATGAAGAGGATCAAAATTATCCAACTGTTGGATGTGATCCAAAAACCTTCAAGAAGGCTTTTTCCAATGCTTATTCTAATTTGTAGCTTGAAGCGATGCATTCAGAGATAGACTAGATGCATTTGAATAAAGTTTATACTCTCGTAAATCCTTATGAAAGAATAGTTCCAATTGAGTTCAAATGTATATATAAGACAAAACATGAGCCTGATGGTAAGGTACTGACCTACAAGGCTTGAATGGTCGAAAAATGTTACACTCAACAGCAAGGTGTTGACTATGATAAAACCTTTTCACCAGTCACAATGTTCAAGTCAATTAGGATCCTGCTGGCCATAGACGCATGGTACAACTATCATATATGGCGAATGGATGTGAAGACTGCATTCTTTAATAGAACATTAAGGAAGAAATCTATACAATGCAGCCTGAGGGTTTCACAGCCGTAGGAAGTGAGCATAAAGTATGCAAACATCATAGATTAATCCACAGTCTCAAGCAGGCATCAAGAAGTTGGAACCTGAGTTTCGATGAAATGATTAAAGAATTTGGTTTCATCAAGAATCACGAGAAGCCATGTGTATACATCAAGGTAGTTAAGAATGTTGTGACATTCCTTGTACTTTATGTTGATGACATTCTACTCAATGGAAATGATGTAGGAATGCTGCAATCAACTAAATTATGGGTGTGTCATAGATTCTCGATGAAAGAAATGGGTGAAGCATCCTATATTCTTGAAATACAGATATATAGGGATAGATCGAAAAGGATGCTCAGATTCACCCAAGCAACCTACACCAATACCATACTTAAGAGGTTCTCTATGGAGGTCCAATAAAGGACACATACTTATGAGCCACGTAGTCACTTTATCTAAGTCTATGTGTCCAAAAAAAGATGAAGAGATAGAGATTATGACATGTGTGCCATATGCCTCAGCAATAGTTAGTATTATGTATGGTATGAGATTTTGCTTATGCTCTGAGTGTCACGAGCAGCTACCAAGTCAACCCCAACCAAATGCATTGGAAGACTATGAAAGATATTCTTAAGTACTTATGAAGGACTAAGCATATGTTCATGGTCTATGGGGGTGGTGAAATGAAATTCTAAGGTGTTGGATCTGTGTTTACAGATCAGAATCTTAATTTTGATTAACACAAAACCCTCTATTATTCTAATAACGGTTTACATGTGATGTGCAGCTGCTAGATTGAAGCAGACTAGATGATATCCAAACTGAAAAAGTGAGGGGAAGCCTAAGCTAGTCTAGTTGAAGATATCCATACTGGAACAGTGAGAGGACGTCCGAGCTGGTACACCTGAGGACATCCAAGCTGGTTCACCAGCTTGGAGCAAGAGCAGGCTCAGATCAGTTATCAAGTGCAGTGATCAGGTGCAGATCAAATTAAAAGCGCAGTGATTAAGTGCATATCAGATTACAAGCACAGTAAGAATAAACCAGCTGAGCGACCAGATGAGAGACCAGCTGGGAGATCAGATGAGATATCAGATTAGATGCAAGCTGATTCAGAGATGGTATTAGTGAAGGCTTGTATTTCTATAGGAAAAGAAATACAAGAATGCAAGGAGTACTCGATCAGTCTCCATAGGACTAAGCTGGCGTGAAAAATATGCGAACTGGATAAGCATATTGTAGCAGCTTAGGATTGATCCAGAAGAACACTGAAGCAGATCAACATAGAACTATTCAAGTGCAGTTCAAGCGCAGGATCAGATCAGATATGAATGAACTGATTAGAAGAATACAAGAAGAAGGGATATAATCACTGGTGCAAGATTTCAGTTCTTTGTAAATCTTAAAACGAGGGTAATGTTTAAAGTACCTTCGAAGAACTAGCTCAATCAACCAAAAGAAGATCGTTGTACTTGCTGACAATTTGGAAGAGGTGTCTGAATGGAACAAGATCACAAACAAGTACACATAATCAAAGAAGAGCGGCTCAAATCAAACCAGAATAGATCCAAGCTGCTTAAGGACAATATAGATCAGGATAAACCCAAACAAAGATAATCTGGTGCACAAGAGCTAAGCTGGTTAAGGTCAAACAATTTTAGAGACCAAGAGCAGAATTGGATAAAATGACAAGCAAAGAGATTTGAACCTGAGACTATACAAATCGTTTTTATCAGAGTTCAAATTGATTTGTTGTGTTATCTTCTCGGTACAGTACTCACATGCTAAAAGAATAAATCTTGCAGAAGCATTATTTGATAAAGGACACAAGGTACAACTTCTTCAGAAGACTTTTTAACGTCTACAACTTTGTGTCCAACGGATATTATTTGCAAAGAGGCTACATATATCGAAGAAGAAAATGAATAGAGAAGCGAGATAGTGTGTGCAAAAGAGCAGAGCGAGAAAACAGAAAACATAGTGAATCACATAAATGTTTGTGTTATTTACATAACCAGAGATATAGGATATTCAGCTCCGAACTTCCATAAACAAATCCGTTTGCGTTTTTACATATTTCTGCATTACATATCATTACATAAATGTTTTAACCTATTTTATTAGCCTTCGATTTTCAGAGATAGTTAGGGTTGTTTCGGCATGATTTATTTAATACCCAATCAGTTTCTCGGTGCACAAACATTTCAAGAACATTGAGCTATTGCAGCTCGAGATATAATAGATCATATCGAGAACCAGATCGCAGTGCTGCTCCGAGCTGGTACCAGCTTAGGCGATCTTCATATTCGTTTATTGCGTGCTGTTTCTAAAAGATTTTATAGATGCACGTAATCTGCTTATCTTTTATCTAAATCCATTTTTTTGGGCGTTTTATGATCTGAAAACCGATCTCGCAAGCGGTTTTCGTTTCCATCAATTGGTATCAGAGCTCTATATCTCAGTGTTTGTGAGACCCGAAATTTGAGTAAGATTAATTTGAGGAATTAATCGGATTTTAGGAATTCAGATTTGTGCGTGGAGAAATGTGGGTGACCAGCTTTCAGTTGGAAGGCTCCGTAAGTATTTTTGGGTCAGATTTCATGTTTAGAACAATTCTAGAAAGTTTGATTATTTTTGAGTTCAGCGTTCAGAGAGAGATCTGATTAGATTCGTGGGAGAAATTTGATGAGCGCTAGTATTGTTCAGACGTCTGCCAACGTGTTTTTGTAGCGGGTGCAATACGTTGTCGTTTGGTTAAGTTGGGATGACACCGTTTTGGGGTAGCGCGAGTATGAGAGATCTGTTGAGTGAGTGATCTGCTCACGAGAGATATTTGTCTAATGTGGCACGGGAGTGATGCGATGCCGTATCGAGAGATCAGATGTCTCGATATTGGGAGAATTCTGGTTGGTATCGCCAACAGATGTCAACGCGAGTCAACGGTACTGTAGCGGGTGATCGCTGGTGCGAGGGTAGCGCTAGTCTTCAGATGTCTCTAGAGGGTGTAGCGTCCAGATTCCGATGGGTTCTGTGCGACGTCGTATGGATTATTAGAGATCTGTTTTAGCATAGCGTTTGATCTGGCGTGAGTTTCAGATTCGTTGGGAAATCAGATGTGTGCCGTAAGTCTTGGTGGATACTTTTATTATGATTTGAGCAGATGCGACTTATTTTAGAGGATTTGGTCTTCGAGTTGAATAACCAGATTCAATACTTAGAACTTTTCCCGATTATCAATCAATATCGTGAACCCTAAGCTACTGTTCACCGTGATAGTTTTCTTCCAATTCCCGGTGGTAGACAGATCCGACGGACGTAAGAGTTGTAGCTTTGGACTCCTCTTGCTACGGTGATTTGTCCGATACCGCTTTTGGAAGCTGTGGTTGGCTGGAATCATGATCGCGAAGTGACTCCAGCGGCCGTGTGTTTGCGTCGTTCAGGTAGTGCTTCGAGTATGTGATAAGATCTTACCTAAGCCTTGTTTAGAGCTTCCTGTTGAGTTAGATAGGTAGGATAATTCACTGGTTGAGTGTAGCTCCCAGATCGTGATTTCTGTGTAGCGTCCCTGAGATTTATGTGTTCATTGTTTAGCAGGTTTCAGATCAGATTTCTCAGGACCCCGTGTGTGGTGAGCGTAGCACAGAAACTATAGTTATGGATGTTGAGCTTGTAATTCAGCGTGTTTATGGAATGGGTAATTTGTGAGGTTGTTGTTTATGCATTGCTGTGTATGTTGTTGTGTTTGCATATGTTCTATGCTAGTTGTGATAGCTGTTGCATACACGCAATGTTATTTCCATTCAGCTGTCATAGCCATGTCTTGTTGTTGCTGTTCTAATTCTTATCAGGATGCGAGGGCAAGCGGCGATACCACACTCTCATCTCCCTGCTGGGATCTGTTAGCCACTATGAGCCAAGTGGTTAACTACCACAGTTCATGAGTTGGGCAACGACAGGTTGAGCTGTTTGATGCATCTGGTATTCGGGTGTGGTGTAAAGATGAGTGGGTAATTCCCATATGCTTGTAAACACACCGTGGCCACCATTCTTTGCAGAATCTGTTGAGCTGTGCTTGAGTTCCTTGGCTCCCTTCTTCTGTTGTAGCCTTTGACTTTTGTTCCGTTTCTCATGCATAGCATCTACATTTTTTCTTTGCTGTCTATTGCTGTTTTATAGTTGCTCTCCGTACTGGGTTTTGACCCCGATGTCCCTCTGGGGTTGTTGTGTTTGTTGCCTGTGTATTGTTTTCAGGTGTCCCAGGTTTCACTGCTGGCTGTGGTTTTGACCCAGCTGGAGGTGCCCAGGAGGTGGATAGAGTGTCCCAGTTAGCGTATAGCATATATGTACTAGTACTGTTAGGCAGGGGATGCCATGTGCTTGTGGGATTGTGTTACCCTTTGTAGTACTTGTATTTGTTTGTATGTTGTTCTGTTGTACTGTGTATCTGTAAATTGGGATATTTGATTATTACAGTATTTTAAATTATGTTATCTTTCAGTCAGGCCAATAGCAAAAAAATTTTAACCACTTTTTAGTTGCTTCCGCTAGTATTTGCGTGGTTTAACTCTGTGTTGTGCACGAGGCATGAAATTTTTGGTATCAGAGCTTAAGTTGGGTTAACTCGATTTTTTTTATCACACTTGAGTCTAGGCATAGTGTTGTGTGTTGCTTGTGCTTGACTATGTGATTTAAGTGCTGCATATTGTTTCTGTATGTGATTTATATGCTGTATCTGTTCCGTGTTATCTTATCCTGTTTAGTGCCTTCGTAGATGCCGCCTAGATGTAGAGGTAGAGGTAGGGGCAGTTTCAGGAATCTGATGGTCAGAACGAGGATCCACGTAGTGTTCCTCTTCGTGGTCGCGGTAGGCGAGTGGAGGATGAGGTTGATGACTTGGCAGTCCATGTGGATAGCATGGAAATTGTGATAGCTCGGTTTCAGCGCATGAGTCCCCAGGTTTTCAACGGTGATGAGTCTAGTGCTGATGCGGACTCTTGGTTACAGCACATCACGGGTTTGTTTAACCGTGTTCAGTACGATGATGAGCTCAAATTGAGGACTTGGCAGTCCATGTGGATAGCATGGAAATTGTGATAGCTCGGTTTCAGCGCATGAGTCCCCAGGTTTTCAACGGTGATGAGTCTAGTGCTGATGCGGACTCTTGGTTACAGCACATCACGGGTTTGTTTAACCGTGTTCAGTACGATGATGAGCTCAAATTGAGTTTGGCGACTTTCCAGCTGAGGAAAGGTGCGGAGCGTTGGTGGAGAGGCGCTTCAAGGACGCTAGAGGAGACCGGTGTAGGACTTTCGTGGGACAGTTTTTGCATTGCTTTTCGGCAGGAGTATGTCCCGGAGTCATATGTGAACGCACGTGAGAGTGAGTTCGACAATATGGAGCATGGTACTATGTCTGTGCGAGACTATGCCCGATTGTTTTCTTCTCTTTTATGCGTATGTTCCACATATTGCTGGTCAGGAGAGGGCCAAAAGGACTGAGTTTCTCGAAGGTTTGAACGAGGAACTGTATTTGTTGGTGCTGACGAGCAAACCGAAGAGTTATACCGAAGCAGCGGACAATGCGATCAACATAGAGGAAGGTCTGCGGAACCGTAGGTCTCGTGCTAGGCTTCAGGGTGTTCAGGGTGTTCGTCCCGCTGTTCAGCGAGCGCAGTCCTCTCAATCATCGCAGTCAGCCCATCAACCATAGTAGCAGTAGCACCAGTTAGCACAGCAGACTGGACGCCAGAGGTTTAGACCTCGTGGCCATCAGTTTAAGAAGAAGTCTGTTTCTGGTTCTTCTGGTTCGGGTAGCTCTAGTAGCAGTGGTTCTAGGTCAGAGTTTTGTGGCTTCTGTGGAGGCAAGCATCCATCGACTCAGTGCGTTGGTGTGCACGGCTAGTGTTGGATATGTTTTTACAGATCCTAATTAAGTTTTGAATTACACAAAACCTGTTATTGTGATTCTAACAATTCTATTTAAGCGTACAGGTTTTAGAAACGAAGAAGACAATCAGCAGCAGCTATATTTGTCCAGCAGTTGGTTCGAAATATTATCAATCAGCAGTTGGTTTGGTGTTCATGGAATCGGTTCATGGAATCGGCAGTTGAATTAGCAATGGAGACGTCCAGAGTTATATCAGCTGTTCGTAATCAGGCAAAGGCCAAGTTGAATCAGCTGGAGCATGATGAACCAGCTGAAACGATGTCAACCAGCTGCAAGTGCTAAAGAGCGAAGCGAACCAGCTGGATCATGTATTGAGAAGCTTTCTGGAGTATTAAATCGAAGAAGAAGATGCGCAAAGTACTGTTGACGAATCTGTTAGCAGTAGAAATTATAAGTACTGTTGATGAATCTATCGACAGTCGCTATTCTAGAAGAAGAAGAATCGCAAGATAGAGCTGGAGCGATGAAGAAATCAGCTGGAGCGTAAAGCGTAGATGACATCAGCAGTGACGTCATCATTCAGCAGAAGCTACAGTGGAATAGATTCAGCAGAGAGTTCGTACCAGCAGTTGGTATTTGGAGTTGGCGATTGCAAAACGATGTCGACGTGAATAAGTTGGAACGACAGCGTTTTGAATTCGCAATAGAATCAGCAGATGAAGTGAAGCGCAAAAGCTGAAGCGATGTCGTGTTGAGATTCAGCAGATGGATTAATGCTGATGACGTCATCAGTGACGTCATCATATTCAGCAGATGATTTGAGGAAGCAGTCGCGAGAATCAGCAGGTAGCTTGCATCTAGACGCGAGAGGAGAAGCGACGTCGTAGAGGAGATATCCAGTCGCAAGCTACAGTGCAATCAGCAGATGCTATTTGGAGAAAGCGATAGCAAAACGATGTCGTTTACATAAGTTGAAACGACAGCGTTTTGCTCTTGCGATAAAGATTCAGCAGGAAGACTTTGTGTTGATTATTCAGCAGTCGCAACGCAAAGATTTACCAGTCGCAAGCTTTGCATCCAGTCGACATGAATTCCAGACGCAAGCAACAGCAGCATCCATCGAGAGCTTATTTGAATCAGCTGTTGCTATATATTCAGTCACAAGATACAGTGTCCAGTCGCAAGAAATCCAGGCGCAAAGTAAAGAAGAAGTAGCAAAGCACAGCAGTTGAAGAATGAATCAGCAGCGAAGCAGTTGACGAAGAATTATCAAAGATGAATGTCAACTGCTGAGATCAATTCAAATGGCGAAAGCGACAAGAAGCCTGCAAAAGAAAAGGACACAAGTACTGTTCCCTTGTCGGTACTCTACAGAGGAGCGTTGCACTAAAATGGAAAGTAGACAAGATAGCCAGCTGAAGCGCTGAACAGTTTTGGAAGCTTTCCAACGGGAAGAAATCTACAGAGGCTATATATTTGAGGAAACGCCCATTGAAGAAGTTTTCTGTCGTTCGTCCAGTTGAGAGACGACGTTGGTGCAACTACATACTGTGGTAGAATTACATTGAATATACAGTGCACCAAGAGAGGGAAAAATGAAGAGATAGACGAAGCAATCGACCGCCATTAGAGAGGAGCTTTTCACGAGTGTTGATTGCTGAGTCTAGATTAGCTTGTTAGAGCTTGTCCCTCGTGTGTGAGTAAAAACCAGAGAGATGAGAGATTAAATGTATCAATCTCACACACCCGGTATTCATTCACATCTATCTGTGAAGCATTTCAGCAGACTATTTACTTAGCATCGCATTTCAGCAGCACACAAGCACAAGTCTCGAACAGATTTATGTTGTACATAAATCTGTTTGAGTTGTTTTAAAATATAGGATTCAGTTCTGGTATTTTCCGCATGATTTTTAAATCATACCAGATCTATCTCCGGTGCTCTGTTTATTGTATTTGTTCAAGAACAACGAGCTATTGCAGCTCCAGAGTTTTATCAGCAGCGAGCAAAAATTTCTAAAGGTTTTTAACAAACGTGCTCTTGCTGCTGATCTCTTAGTGATCCTTTAATTAATAAACGGACCAACAAGTGGTATCAGAGCAGGTTTGTTCTTGAACGAGCACTGATTTTAAAACACAGGTGCTATGTTTTAAATGTTTTAAATGTTTTTAGAAACTTATTTTGTGAAGGCCAGATTTGTTTAATGTAGAACCGGTCTTTCGCTTGATGAACTGTCGGGATGCGCGAGTCTCGGGCAGATGCCAAGCTTCTATTTTCGTTGTGCCGTAAGATCACTTGGAGCGAGGCTCAGTGACAAGCACATGGGGCGAGCTAGAAGAAGGAAAAATCTGAGCTGTTCTCTGTACTGGCTCTTCATATATTTAAGCAACTCAGTAGCACGTGTTATTTGAAATATTTGTATGCTCTGATGTATTTTAAGTTGTTCTGTTTTGCGGATTCCAGCTGATGCAAAATTTTGAAGTTTAAAAATGATTTGAGCTCATGTTATAAAAGGCAGGGAGAGTGGCGTCACTGTCGGTTATAACTTGAGTTATGCATCAGTTTCTCTTTTGAAAATCATATATTGTTGCATACGGTGCTTCCCAAAGCTGTTTTGTTTTTCAAAGATTAAAACTCCTGCTGTTATATTGTTTTTGCTGTAACAGTGTAGGGAGAGCTTTTGTTTTTAAATTGGGAAGTCCAGCTGTTCACTCTCTTTTTGATTCCCACAAAAAGGGAGAGAATTGTTAAAACATGCATCGTTGATTTGAGGTTTTGTGTAAATCAAAAAGGGAGAGATTGTTGGATCTGTTTTTATAGATCCTAATTAAGTTTTGAATTACACAAAACCTGTTATTGTGATTCTAACAATTCTATTTAAGCGTACAGGTTTTAGAAACGAAGAAGACTATCAGCAGCAGCTATATTTGTCCAGCAGTTGGTTCGAAATATTATCAATCAGCAGTTGGTTTGGTGTTCATGGAATCGACAGTTGAATTAGCGATGGAGACGTCCAGAGTTGATTCAGTTGTTCGTAATCAGGCGGAGGCCAAGTTGAATCAGCTGGAGCATGATGAACCAGCTGAAACGATGTCAACCAGCTGCAAGAGCTAAAGAGCGAAGTGAACCAGCTGGAACTGGAATTGAGAAGCTTGCTGGAGAAATCTATTGAAGAAGAATATGCGCTAGTTACTGTTGACGAATATGTTAGCAGTAGCGATTATAAGTACTGTTGATGAATCTATCAACAGTCGCTATCAAAGAAGCAAGAAGCTAAGAAGATGCGCAGATGGAACTGGAACGAAGAAGTTCAGCAGGAAGCTACAGTGGAATAGATTCAGCAGAGAGCTTCTACCAGCAGTTGGTATTTGGAGTTGGCGATTGCAAAACGATGTCGCGTGAATAAGTTGGAACGACAGCGTTTTGCATTCGCAATAAGAATCAGCAGATGATTTGAGGAATCAGTCGCGAGAATCAGCAGGTAGCTTGCATCTAGACGCGAGAGGAGAAGCGACGTCGTAGAGGAGATATCCAGTCGCAAGCTACAGTGCAATCAGCAGATTCTATTTGGAGAAAGCGATAGCAAAACGATGTCGTTTACATAAGTTGATACGACAGCGTTTTGCTCTTGCGATAAAGATTCAGCAGGAAGACTTTCTGTTGATTATTCAGCAGTCGCAACGCAAAGATTTACCAGTCGCAAGCTTTGCATCCAGTCGACATGAATTCCAGACGCAAGCAACAGCAGCATCCATCGTGAGCTTATTTGAATCAGCTGTTGCTATATATTCAGTCACAAGATACAGTGTCCAGTCGCAAGAAATCCAGGCGCAAAGTAAAGAAGAAGTAGCAAAGCGCAGCAGTTGAAGAATGAATCAGCAGCGAAGCAGTTGACGAAGAATTATCAAATATGATTGTCAACTGCTGAGCTCAATTCAAATGGCGAAAGCGACAAGAAGCCTGCAAAAGAAAAGGACACAAGTACTGTTCCCTTGTCGGTACTTTACAGAGGAGCGTTGCACTAAAATGGAAAGTAGACAAGATAGCCAGCTGAAGCGCTGAACAGTTTTGGAAGCTTTCCAACGGGAAGAAATCTACAGAGGCTATATATTCGAGGAAACGCCCATTGAAGAAGTGTTCTGTCGTTCGTCCAGTTGAAGGAGCGTTGCACTAAAATGGAAAGTAGACAAGATAGCCAGCTGAAGCGCTGAACAGTTTTGGAAGCTTTCCAACGGGAAGAAATCTACAGAGGCTATATATTCGAGGAAACGCCCATTGAAGAAGTGTTCTGTCGTTCGTCCAGTTGAGAGACGACGTTGGTGCAACTACATACTGTGGTAGAATTACATTGAATATACAGTGCACCAACAGAGGGAAAAATGAAGAGATAGACGAAGCAATCGACCGCCATTAGAGAAGAGCTTTTCACGAGAGTTGATTGCTGAGTCTAGATTAGCTT
>KV001482.1:109884-147500 GCA_001598015.1 Dorcoceras hygrometricum | reverse complement strand
CCGTCCAAGCACGATGACGTAAAACTCATGTGTATGTAGTTAGTCACACAGTTGCGGCTGGTGTGCATTGTTGAGTCTAGGAGTCCATACAAGTGCTGTTTGTGTGGGTGGGTGTTTGCAGATGTGCTGTATTCATCAAAGTCTTCTAGTGGAGCCTTCCGAGGTGGAAGAAGGGGAGATGTAGGACATTGAAGTCCTGTATGTAGTTAGTCACACAGTTGCGGCTGGTGTGCATTGTTGAGTCTAGGAGTCCATACAAGTGCTGTTTGTGTGGGTGGGTGTTTGCAGATGTGCTGTATTCATCAAAGTCTTCTAGTGGAGCCTTCCGAGGTGGAAGAAGGGGAGATGTAGGACATTGAAGTCCGAACTTCCATAAACAAATCGTTGTGTATTGTATTCTGTTATTCATTCAGCATTCGATTTACTTTAGCATGCATACACGCATTAATTCAGCACTTAGCATTCTAGCATCGCATTGCATACAGCAGCACACAAGCACTTGCCAAGTCTCGAACAGATTTATGTTGTACATAAATCTGTTTGAGTTGTTTTAAAATATAGGATTCAGTTCTGGTATTTTCCGCATGATTTTTAAATCATACCAGATCTATCTCCGGTGCTCTGTTTATTGTATTTGTTCAAGAACAACGAGCTATTGCAGCTCCAGAGTTTTATCAGCAGCGAGCAAAAATTTCTAAAGGTTTTTAACAAACGTGCTCTTGCTGCTGATCTCTTAGTGATCCTTTAATTAATAAACGGACCAACAGCTAGTGTAACCTCTGTGGTTAGTATGGCCACTTCGCGAGAGTGTGTCCGTTGGCTGGATCTCAGCAAGCCGCAGCCCCACCACAGGGTCGAGGAGGATCATCTAGGGGTCGTTCCCCTCAGCCTAGGTTGGGAGAGACGCAGTTTAGGCCGTTCCAACAGCCTGGTCCGTCATATTTCGGACAGTCGTCTCAGCCACTTTTCTCTGGACCCCAGCATGCTCAAGCGAACGTCATTACGAGGAAGCAAGCGGAGGGCACGCCGAGCAGAGAAATTGAAGTGCACGAGGGTTGTTTGGCACTGGTGCATCGCATTCATTTATTTCTGATGCAATTGTGGCTGAGCATGGATTGCATACCACTTCTTTGCGCGATGTTGTGTCTGTTTCTACTCCTGGCGCCGCGAGCCTGTATTCTCAAGAAGGTTTGTTGGATGGCGTTGTGAGACTGAATTTTATATAAGATTAATTTTTTGGAATTAATCGGTTTTTAAGGATTTCTGGTGGTTCAGATTTCACATTTTGAGAAATTCTGGAAGTTTTCGCGATTTTCAATTTTTGAGGAGAAATCTGGTTTTGGTGGTGAAAGCTGGTCTGTGGTGAAATCTAGTCGCAGCGAGTATTTAGTAACGCAAGGTTACTATACGCCGTCGTTTTGTGAAGTCTGGATGCCTCGTGCATGGGATAGATCTGGTAGCGCGTTTTGTATTCAGGTGTTGCCTTAGCATGTTGTTGTATCGGGTTGGATACACTTTCATTTGAGTTAGTTGCTACGACACCGTTTCGCAGGAGCAGGTGACGTAGGTGAAGTCTGGTTGGTTTGTTCACCAGACGTTGCATGAGTTTTGTTCATCAGACGTCAACTGGGGTCAGCATTCCTGTAGCGCGAGGTGAACATCGTCGTTTTGATTTAACGCTAAGGAATCCAGACGTTGGGGTTATGCGACGCCGTTTGATTGAGTTGGAACGCGACGTCTGGTACCAGCTTTTGGGTTGTTAGGCATCCAGTCGTTGGGTTATTGACCAGCTGCTGGTTATGTAAGGCACCAGCTTTTGGTTGAGAATCAGTCGCAAGCAGCGATCAGATTTTGGGTCGACCAACCGTTGGTTGTTATGTAACTGTTGATTGGGATTTTGGTAGCGCGTCGTCTGGTTTTGTCGGTGGGAATTGTAACCAGATTTCACGCGTGTATTTAAGGAAGACTTGGTCTTCGATTTGAGATACCAGATCCCTTACTTAGCGAAATAATTTCCCTGATTGTTGACCTTTGTTCTCTAACCCTATGTACTGTTCACGGTGAGTTTCTCCGGCGATTTTCCGTCGTTTTCGGTCACCGTTTTGGACGTTCGAGGTAGCGTTGGACTCCTCTTGAGAATCTCTTTCATCCTATACCGTTCTTGGAGGCTTTAGTTCACTAAAGTGAGATCGAAAAGTTGCTGTCTTTGGCCACGTGTTTGTGCGTGCAGGTAGAACTTTGATTGGTTGTTGAGATCTTAGTCTTAGCCTTCATTTAAGCTTCCTGCTGAGTTTATTAGGATGATTGATCGCTGGTTGAGTTGTAGCTCCCAACCGTGAGTTTCTGTGTTTGGCCGTGAGTTTCTGTTAGTGATTCCCTAAACCTTGCGAGTGTTTAGCAGGTTGAATTAAGATCTCTCGGGCCCTTGTTGTGGTAATCGTTGCACAGAAGTCTAAGGTATGGATTTGGAGCTTGTATTACAGCGAGGTTATGGCTTGAGTAAATTGTAGTTGCTGGTTTGTGGCTGCCGTGTATATTTGCCTTGTGAGGCTGCTATTTTATGAGATGGCAGTGAGTTTTGTTGCGTATGATTGCTGTTTATATATTACTGTTGTGCATATGGTTATATGCCTGTATTCCATCATGTTGCATACACGCATTTGCATCTCATTTCAGCTATTGCAGCCATTGTTTCGTTGTTGTTGCTTTGTTTTCTTACCAGGATGTGAGGGCGAGCGGTGATTCCGCACTCTCATCTCCCTGCTGGGATTCGTTAGCCCCTATGCGCTGAGTGGTTACTACCACAGTTCATAGGTTGGGCAATGGCAGGTCGAGCTATTGATGCATCTGGTAGAGGGTGGGCGAGTGGGTAGCTCCCACACTCTTACACTCACCGTGGCCACATATTCTATTGCTGATCTCGTTGAGCTATGCATTGAGTTCTTTGGCTCCCTTCCTTGGTTGTAGCCTTCGGCTGTTGTCCCTGGTCTCATGCATAGCATCTGCATTTTATTCTTGCTGTTTACTGTTGTTTTATAGTTGCTCTCCGTACTGGGGTTTGACCCCATGTCCCTTTGGGGCTTGGTTTGTTTCTTTGCCTGTTGTGTTGTCCAGGTTATTCAGCTGGTCATGGAGCTAACCCAGCTGGAGGTGCCCCAGGAGGTGTTTAGAGTGTCCCAGTAGCGTATAGCATATTTATATATATATATCAGTACAGTTAGCCAAGGATGCCCTGTGCTCTTGTTGTATTTTGTGGGACGCCATTTTCTGTGCTGATTGTTGTGGGCTTGTAGCCTTTGCTTGGTTGGTTTTGTAAACTGGTATTATTTTCAGTATTGTTGTATTTTAAATTATATTGTTTTAAACCGTCACGCCAAACGCGAAAATTTTACCCACTTTTTGGTAGCTTCCGCATGTGTTTTAATGTTTTTACTCTGTTGTGAGCACGAGGCCTGACAGGCGTTCTGAAGTTTGGTTAGCATGCGCTAGTGGCGAATTTGATTCGTTTGTTGTTGTGGGATTTTGACTGCATAGTGGGAATGGATGTGTTGTCCAGCTATAGGGCCAATGTGGACTGTTTCCAAGGAGTAGTGCGTTTTAGGCCTCAGTCCGGCGAGAAATGGAATTTCTATGGCCATGACTCTCAGTAGAAGATTCCTTTAGTCTCTGCGATGGAGATGTTCATCCTTTTGTCCTTAGGGAACAATGGGTTTATGATCTATGCGTTGGAAACATCTTCTTCTTCGTGCGTGGAGCTTAGAGACGTCCCCGTTGCTCGAGATTTTCCCGACGTGTTTGAAGAGGTTCTTGGTTTTCCTCCGAGGAGGTAGATCGATTTCAGCATCAAGCTGGTGTCTGGCACATCTCCGATCTCAAGAGCCCCGTATTGTTTAGCTCCTGCAGAGTTGAGAGAGCTTAAGGTGCAGCTTGACGACTTGTTGGAGAGGGATTTTATTATACCTAGCCTGTCGTCGTGGGGAGCGCCTATCCTTTTTGTGAAAAAGAAGGATGGATCGATGAGGATGTGCATCGACTTTAGACAGTTGAACAAGGCTACCGTGAAGAATAAGTACTCGTTGCCGATGATCGATGACTTGTTTGACCAGTTTCAAGGGTCAGCGTTTTACCCGAAGCTCGACCTATGTGCGGGGACCATCAATTGCACATCCGAGAAGCTGATGTCTCGAAAACTACTTTTCGTACGAGGTACGGGCATTATGAGTTTCTATTTATGCCGTTTGGTTTGAAAAATTCCCCTGCAGTATTTATGGATTTCATGAACCGAGTTTTTAGAGACTTCATCGATCAGTTTTTTATAGTGTTCATCGATGATATTATGGTGTATTCGAAGACGGTGATGGAGCATAAGGAGAATTTGAGAGTTGTTCTCCAAACTCTTCGAGACTCGCAGTTGTATGCCAAGTTTTCTAAGTGCGAGTTTTGGCTGGATAGAGTTGTGTTTCTGGGTCACGTGATTTCAGCAGATGGAATTTCTGTGGATCCTAGTAAAGTAGATGCTGTAACTGGGAGCGTCCTAGAAATGTGTCGGAGGTTCGTAGTTTCTTGGGTCTGGCTGGATATTATCGTCGTTTTATTGAGCGTTTATTCAGTATAGCTAGATCGATGACTCAGCTGACTCAGAAAGACAAGCGGTTCGTTTTGACTGAGCAATGCGAGAATTCTTTTCAATTGCTCAAGGAGAAGTTGACTTCAGCGCCTGTGTTAGCCTGCCATCTGGTTCAGGTGGCTACGTCATTTGATCTGATGCTTCTCTCAATGGATTGGGCTGTGTGTTGATGCAGCATGGTCGAGTCATTGCGTATGCTTCGCGGCAGTTGAAACCGCATGAGACTCGTTATCTAGTTCATGATTTAGAGATAGCAGCTGTGGTCTTTGCGTTGAAGATTTGGCGCCATTATTTGTATGGCGAGCAGTTTGTGGCGTATTCGGACCACAAGAGTTTGTAGTATTTGTTTTCGCAGCCTGACTTGAATATGAGACAGCGTCGATGGTTGGAGCTGCTTAAGGATTTTGATTGTGAGATCAAATACCAGCCTGGGAAAGTGAACGTAGTGGCTCATGCATTGAGCAGGAAGACTCAAGGGGATATGTTGGCTTCGATGCATATTTCGAAGGTCCATGAGCATCTCATCACTACTGGTTGGTGGTTTTACCCGACTGATGACTATGTTGTGGTGTCTTCTTTTCAAGTTGAGCCACAGATTGTTGCAAGTATTCGAGTAGCTCAAAGGACTGATCCTTCCATCCACGAGTTGAAGCTGAAGGTAAGAGCTGGTCAGTTGGAAAACTATACTGTTTCATTTGATGGTTGTTTGCGTTTCCGAGGTCAGTTGGCTGTGTTAGAGTAGATGCCCAACTAGCCAACTTGTGGCGTGTGGGTTTTATAGACTCTTGTATGAAACGATCTTTATATATGATATACGCATTTGTTTATGGCGTTCTTTATTTTCATTATGATTATAATGTTAACAATTGTGTTGGATAAAGACCTAGAATGCACCATAGTGTATGTTAGATGTGATAGTGGATATGATGGCTATCATGAAACACATCTAAAAGTCACTGTGTATTCTGAATTCGTTCCTAGTCGATTGGGCCGTCAAAATGAGGATAAGGCCGCCCGAGCTTGAGACTAGCATCTGCGATGTGAAGTACCATGTTTCATTGGTAGGGAACATTGTGATGTTCTGAGCATGCAGATGGATAGTGACCTGGTGATCTATCGAACTACCCTCGTTCGGACTTTCCAAGTGGTTACCATTTGTCGAGTGGATAAGTACGAGGTCTTGGTTGTACTGATTAGTCCTCACAACTCGAACGTAATTGAGACTCTACATGATAGGCGTCTTACTTTGACCCGTTTGCCGACTCACTTGGGGTCATTAGGCGGCGGGATTGGGTGAGGTCCCGATGCATGTAGGAGTCGATGCTTCGTTGTTGAGGTATGTGAAGTACCATGTTTCATTGGTAGGGAACATTGTGATGTTCTGAGCATGCAGATGGATAGTGACCTGGTGATCTATCGAACTACCCTCGTTCGGACTTTCCAAGTGGTTACCATTTGTCGAGTGGATAAGTACGAGGTCTTGGTTGTACTGATTAGTCCTCACAACTCGAAACGTAATTGAGACTCTACATGATAGGCGTCTTACTTTGACCCGTTTGCCGACTCACTTGGGGTCATTAGGCGGCGGGATTGGGTGAGGTCCCGATGCATGTAGGAGTCGATGCTTCGTTGTTGAGGATTCACCGCTCGCTCTCATGCGTGCATATCCTATGCTATCTGAGGGGATAATAGTGTATAAATATCTGGCCAGAGTACTATAAGTGTTTTAGGTAAATGGGTTTACCTAGTAACACTCGCGATGTCACTATTCGGTCTCCAAGATGTATGCATAGCTATCGGATCTCTAGCGACTCTCGATTTACCAATGGTCGTTGATCTGATCGAGATATATGTGTTGAAAGGACCATAGTGTACGCTAACCACGACCAACTGGTTCTTGCAGGCACTATCAGTGATACCTAGGGGATCATGGGGCGATGTTGCTAGGCGCTTTACCATGATCCGTTGGGCAAGTCCAAAATCGTGATTTCGGAGCCGCAATGGTTGCGGGCCCACGGCTAGCTGTATCCCTGAACCATTGAGGGTCACACAAGTACTGGACTCATGATTCCCGCACGGAAACTGAGCTCAATGTGTTGAGCATAGGAAGAGGATTTCAGGGAGTGCGACTTCCTAAAAGTCAACATGGGTCAAATTGCGATTTCCCGCTGTTGAGGGGCAAAACTGTCATTTTGGACTAGGTATCTGAAAAAAAAAAAATTTCACGTCATAACATTCAGTTTTGGAAACTGAGTCGATCGGTCCGATCTGATCGTCGATCGGAGTTATGATGAAACCGTGGTGATTTAAATGAACCGAATGTTCATATATGGACTTGGGCCTGACCCAAGTCCAATGGGCCGGTTCAAGCCCATGTATACTAATTATATGTTAGTACTCTACTAGGGCCTTAATCACACTAATACACAACATAACCCTAGCTCAAAATCCATCAGCTTTCTAGTGCAGGCTGATTGGAGGAAAATTGTTTCCGATCGTGGACCTGATTGACGATCTACCGCCGCCTACAGTTTGAAGTGCCGGTTTCCTCGTGAAACTGGTCGGAGCCAGGCGCCTAGACGCCAACAAGGTAACTATCTACGAACACCCTATGAATGTTTGTAGATTTTATTGAATGTATTGAACACTTCCCGGGCAAATTTTGTTTTTCCGCTGCGCCCCGGGAAGTGGGATCTGGATCGCCACCGTGTTCCAACAGTGGTATCAGAGCACAGGCTCGGATCCTTCAATACATCGTTGCCTGAATTGCATCAGATCTCAATGTTTGAAATTGAAAACAAAAAAAAATTGTTTGAAGCATGCTGCCGGCCGCCGCCGTGTGCGGCGGCGACCAACCGTCACGCGCGCGACCCCATCGTGCGCTGGCCGCGCGATGGAAAGGTTTGTGTTGCGGGCTGGATGCGTGAATAGCAGCAGGCTAGCCGACCATGGCCAGCGGCCATGCGCAAAACGTTGCGCAACATAAGGCCGGCCGAAGTGCTTGCTGGACGCCACACTTGTTGCGGCAGGCGTGCGGCCATGCGCCGCGTGCTATGTTGGCGGCGGCCGCCGTCCGGCGTGTCTCCCGGCCTTGTTGGGACGGCTAATTTTTCCTTCTAGGTTTTGTTCAGGCCTGTCCCGGGCAGCCCATGAAGTTTACGGGCCGATATTCGATATCGGACCGATTTTGGTCGATTTTGAAATTTTGAGATTTTTGGGCCTAAAATTGTTTTAAGCCCAATATAATGCAATTAAAATTGCAAAATATGATTTTATAATTAAAATATGATTTTGTTGATTAAAATTTGATTTTATCGACAAAATGCTATTTTATTATAAAATACGATTTCATGATTAAAATATGATTTTGTGGTAAATAATTTGATTATTTAATTTATGCAAGTTAATTAGATTGATTGCATGTTTGGGATGATCGAGAGCCGTGCCCAATGTGTTAGGTGTATGCTTTAGGTTTTGCGATTTCGGTTGTATTTAATATTGTTGATTATCATTTTATAAAGTGGGTCTGTTTGTGGCCCGTTTCCAACCCTTGTAAAATGTATCCCTTATATGTCATGGAATTTAATTGTAAATTACTAGACTTAGTGGGAGAACTTTTGAAGATGATGGGCCAGTGACGATCAAAGATATTGATGATCGAAGATCTGTAAAACCGGAAACAAATGTAATAGGATTGCATTCCATATTACATTTCACCTAGGATTGGACCCAGGTCCGTGACTGGGAACCACGGACCGCATAGCTCTCGCGATCGATCATCCCAAAGTTAGTTATATATTTGATATATATGTTGAATCCGCATGTTTTAAATTTTGATTTAAAATTGCATGAGACCAAAATTTTTGAAATAAAATCCCTCGTTTTAAATACGATTTAAAACTTATATCAAGATAAAAGTTTATTCGATAAACTAAATGGAATTTAAATCTGTTTAAATTATCCCTACCTTCCATCAACAATGGGTGTACACCGATGCTACCCGCATACATGGCCCGGCTCATATTATTGAGGGGGTTATGTATGCCGGAAAGCTGTCCACGCCATTGACAATTGTTGTGAGTCGGTTGGAACTCCCTTTAACATTGGCTCATATTATTGGGGACGTTAAGGGGACCGTCCTTCACGACTCAACATTGATGGGTCATCTTGACACGTGATAGTAAACGGAGTCATATTATTGGGCCCTTACTGGACGTGAGATGAATACATGGAGGTTGCACCGGTTGCAATTGGAAACTACCTTTTGGGGGTCATGGTTGGCTGATATTATTCGGGACCATGATCGCTTGATTGGGCTCCGTGTACCCACTAAGGGAACTTGCTTTCCCTATTTCATTAGAGGGTGGTGAAATCGTTAAAATAGTGGGAGGGTAATTCATAGAACTAAACGACCTTGTTTTATGTCTTAGCGTTATTTCATATATGGTTAGTAATGTATGTCTGTTTTCTTTTCAGTATAACTGCATTTATAATGTCTTCGATCAAAAACCCACTTGCTGCTATACTGGATAGCAACAAGTTCACCGGTCTGAACTACCAAGACTGGCTTCGAAACCTCAACATTGTGTTGGCTTCGGAGAAACATCTCTATACGATAGAGAAGAGCCCTCCGAAGGAAGCCCCTGCCGATATTAGCCCTGAGGAGATGGTTACGCTTAAACAATGGTGGGACGACTAGCTTAAGACTCGATTCTATGTGATGGCATCGATTTCCAACGAAATAAAACGGCGCTTTGAGAAGACAAAATATGCTGCTGACATACTCTTTCATCTCAAAGAACTGTATGGGGAGAACTCTCGACATGAGAGATTCAAGGCTGTCAAGGAGCTTATGACGAGCCGCATGCACGACGGGATTCAGTCCGCGAGCATGGGGTTCGTATGATTGGGCTCGTTGAAAAGCTGTCGGGCCTTGATATCACACTTCCACACAAGCTGTCTGTGGATGTGCTTCTCCTCTCACTGCCTGCTGCATTCGACCCCTTTGTGGTCAACTTCAACATGAACAAGCTGGCAGCCACCCTTGAAGAGGTGGTTAACATGCTTGTAGTGTTCGAAGGAACTATAAAGAAGGACAAGACCATCCTCCTTATGGGCTCTTCTTCCTCTGTGAAGAAGGGGTCCAGACGCAAGGGTAAAAAGCGTTCTGCCCCTGCGAAGGAGGAAAATCACACTAAGAAGCCAAAGGCAAAGGCTTCCAAGCCAAACAAGTCTGGGGATGTTCGCCACCACTGCCACAAGCCTGGACATTGGAGGAGGAACTGCAAGGAGTACCTCGAGCAGTTGCGAACTGCGAAAGGTATGTTCTATATCGAAATAAATATGTCTCTTAATTCGACTTCTTGGGAACTTGATACCGGATGTGGATCTCATATCTGCAATGATTTGCAGGTGATGACAAGAAGCCGACGTCTTAGAGAGGGTGAGACCCACATGAGGCTTGGCAATGGAGCAAGAGTTGCTGCAGTAGCTATAGGAGATGTTTATTTATTTCTGTCTTCTAATTTTAAGTTGTTATTGAGAAACGTTTTATTTGTTCCCAAATTAATAAAGAACATTATTTCTATTCATATGCTTGATAGTGATGGATATTCTTGTATGTTTGCTAATTCGATTTGCAATATTTACAAGAATGAATGTTTAATTGGAATTGGGGAACGTGAAAACGATTTATACACCTTAAAATTAAAATACGTTCCAACTCGCACTGTCGAAACACATACAACAACGATTAAAAGGAAATACGATAACTTGAACCCAGCATAACTTTGGCACGCTAGGCTAGGTCATGTGTCTCTAAGTTCCTTTGAAAGGTTCAAAGAATTCAAGGCTGAAGTGGAAAATCAATTAGGAAAAAGTATTAAAGCACTTCGGTCAGATCGAGGTGGTGAGTACTTAAGTGATGAATTTCAAGACTATCTGAAAGAGAATGGGATTCTCGCACAGTGGACCCCTCCGGCCACACCACAGCTCAATGGTGTAGCGGAGCGTTGTAATCGAACTTTGATGGACATGGTTCGATCTATGATGAGCTTCACTGAGCTTCCTACCTCTTGGGGCTATGCGCTCGAAACGGCGGTAATGTTGTTGAACAATGTCCACACCAAGGTAGTGGATAAGACTCCATATGAGATGTGGATGGGCAAACCACCCAAATACTCATACATGAGAATTTGGGGATGTCCTGCTTACGTGAAGCAGACAGTGGGAGATAAGCTGGATACGAGATCCATCTTATGTTACTTCGTCGGGTATCCAAAGAATTCCATTGGATACTACTTCTACTATCCCAGCGAAACAAAAGTGTTTGTTTCTAGAAATGCCACCTTTATGGAAAGGGAATTTCTACATGATAGAAAAGGCAAGATAGTAGAGCTCGAAGAGGTTCGAGAACCAACTGAAGTACCAAGTGTCTCCTGCGCCTCCAGAGCCAGTACCAGAAATGGTCGCACCTAGGAGATCCGAAAGGGTCCCTAGGGCTCCTGAGAGATATGGTTTTCTCCTTGAAGATGATCAAGGTGATCAAGTTGTTGGATCTGATCCAAGAACTTTCAAGGAGGCAATTTCCGATGCTGATTCTAATTTGTGGCTTGAAGCAATGCAGTCTGAGTTTGACTCAATGCATGCGAACCAAGTTTGGACTCTTGTTAACCCTCCCGAAGGAATTGTTCCTATTGGGTGCAAATGGGTATACAAGAGGAAACTTGGGCCTTATGGTAAGATAATGACCTACAAGGCACGACTGGTCGCGAAAGGTTACACTCAAAGGCAAGGTGTTGACTATGATGAAACCTTTTCACCAGTCGCAATGTTCAAGTCGAATAGAATCTTACTAGCCATAGCCGCATGGTACGACTATGAGATATGGCAAATGGATGTGAAAATTGCGTTCCTTAATGGAAACATTAAGGAAGAGATCTATATGACGCAGCCCGAGGGTTTCACATCTGTAGAAAGTGAGCATAAGGTATGCAAACTTCAGAGATCGATCTACGGTCTCAAACAAGCATCGAGAAGTTGGAACCTTAGATTCGATGAAACAATTAAGGAATTTGGATTAATCAAGAATCCCGAGGAGCCATGTTTATATAAGAAGGTAGTTAAAAGCGCTGTGACATTCCTCGTACTTTATGTTGATGACATTCTACTCATTGGGAATGATGTAGGAATGCTGCAGTCAACCAAAGTATGGTTGTCTAGTAGATTCTCGATGAAGGACATGGGTGAAGCACCTATATTCTTGGAATACAGATCTATCGGGATAGATCGAAACGGATGCTCGGACTCACCCAAGCTACCTACATCGATACCATACTTAAGCGGTTCTCTATGGAAGAGTCCAAGAGAGGACACCTACCTATGTGCCACGGGGTCACTCTATCTAAGTCGATGTGTCCGAAGACTGATGAGGAGATAGAGAGTATGACACGTGTACCATATGCCTCGGCAATAGGTAGTATTATGTATGGCATGATCTCAACTAGACCGGATGTCGCATATGCTCTGAGTGTCACGAGCCGCTACCAGGCCAACCCCGACCAATTGCATTGGAAGGCTGTGAAAGATATTCTTAAGTACTTACGAAGGACTAAGAATATGTTCATGGTCTATGGGGGTGGTGAACTGAAATTGGAAGGCTACACTGATTCTAGCTTCCAATGTGACGTGGATGATTCGAAGTCTACCTCTGGATTTGTATTCATGCTCAATGGTGGTGCTGTCTCTTGGAAAAGTTCCAAGAAAGACACCATCACGGATTCAACCACTGAGGCTGAGTACATCGCAGCATCAGCTGCTGCTAAGGAGGCGGTTTGGATAAGGAATTTCGTCCAAGAGTTGGGCGTCATTCCTGATGGATTTGGTCTAGTCCCGGTGTACTACGACAACACGGGTGCCGTTGCGCAAGCAAAGGAGCCTAGGTCTCACCAAAGATCCAAACATATACTGAGGAAATACCACATAATCCGGGATATTGTGGCTAGAGGTGACATAGCAGTTGAGAGAGTCACATCTGCGGACAACGTTGCTGATCCACATATGAAGCCCTTTCCAGGACCGTTGTTTGAAAAACATCGCGAAACAATGGGACTGCGTCTGATGAGTAGTTGGCTATAGGGCAAGTGGGATATTGTTAGAGTATATGCCCAACTAGCCAACTTGTGGCGTTTCGGTTTTATAGACTCTTGTATGAAACGATCTTTATATATGATATACGCATTTGTTTATGGCGTTCTTTATTTTCATTATGATTATAATGTTAACAATTGTGTTGGATAAATACCTAGAATGCACCATAGTGTATGTTAGATGTGATAGTGGATATGATGGCTATCATGAAACACATCTAATAGTCACTGTGTATTCTGAATTCGTTCCTAGTCGATTGGGCCGTCAAAATGAGGATAAGGCTGCCCGAGCTTGAGACTAGCATCTACGATGTGAAGTACCATGTTTCATTGGTAGGGAACATCGTGATGTTCGGAGCATGCAGATGGATAGTGACCTGGTGATCTATCGAACTACCCTCGTTCGTACTTTCCAAGTAGTTACCAATTGTCAAGTGGATAAGTCCGAGGTCTTGGTTGTACTGATTAGTCCTCATGACTCGAAACTTCATTGAGACTCTACATGATAGGCGTCTCACTTTGACCCGTTTGCCGACTCACTTGGGGTCATTAGACGGCGGGATTGGGTGAGGTCCCGATGCATGTAGGAGTCGATGCTTCGTTGTCGAGGATTCACTGCTCGCTCTCATGCGTGGATATCCTATGCTATCTGAGGGGATAATAGTGTATAAATCTCTGGCCAGAGTACTAGAAGTGTTTTAGATAAATGGGTTTACCTAGTAACACTCGCGATGTCACTATTCGATCTCCAAGATGTATTCATAGATATCAGATCTCTAGCGACTCTCGATTTACCAAGGGTCGTTGATCTGATCGGGATATATGTGTTGAAAGGACCGTACTGTACGCTAACCATGACCAACTGGTTCTTGCAGGCACTATCAGTGATACCTAGGGGATCATGGGGCGATGTTGCTAGGCGCTTTACCATGATCCGTTGGGCAAGTCCGAAATCGTGATTTCTGAGCCGCAATGGTTGCGGGCCCACTGCTAGCTGTATCCCTGAACCATTGAGGGTCACACAAGTACTGGACTCATGATTCCCGCACGGAAACTGAGCTCAATGTGTTGAGCATAGGAAGAGGATTTTAGGGAGTACGACTTCCTACAAGTCAACAAGGGTCAAATTGCGATTTCCCGCTGTTGAGGGGCAAAACTGTCATTTTGGACTAGATATCTGAAAAATTGTTTTTCACGTCATAACATTCAGTTTTGGAAACTGAGTCGATCGGTCCGATCTGATCGTCGATCGGAGTTATGATGAAACCGTGGTGATTTAAATGAACCGAATGTTCATATATGGACTTGGGCCTGACCCAAGTCCAATGGGCCGGTTCATTCCCATGTATACTAATTATATGTTAGTACTCTACTGGGGCCTTAATCACACTAATACACAACATAACCCTAGCTCCAATCACCTTGGCCGCCGCCCCCACTCCACCTCTCCTCCCTCTCGGCCGCGCCACTTCTCGCACGCCGCCGCCGTCGGCCACGCGCCGCTGCTCCCTCGCCGGACTTGTTCCGGCCATCGTGAAGAGGTGTTTCTGATCGTGCCAAAAATCCATCAGATTTCTAGTGCAGGCTTATTGGAGGAAGATTGTTTCCGGTCATGGACCTGATTGACGATCTACCGCCGCCTACAGTTTGAAGTGCCGGTTTCCTCGTGAAACTGGTCGGAGCCAGGCGCCTAGACGCCAGCAAGGTAACTATCTACGAACACCCTATGAATGTTTGTAGATTTTATTGAATATTGAACACTTTCCGGGCAAATTTTATTTTTCCGCTGCGCCCGGGAAGTGGGATCCGGATCCGCCACCCTATTCCAATAGGCTATGCCCAATTTGATAGATCTTAAGGAGGAGATCCTTAGAGAAGCGCATTGCAGTAGACACAGTGTTCATCCTCGTGCACGGAAGATGTACCATGCGTTGAAGCCGCACTTCTGGTGGGCTGGTTTGAAGAGCGACGTTGCTGGATTTGTTGCTCGTTGCTTGAACTGTCAGCAGGTTAAGGAAGAGAGGATGAGACCTGGTGGTTTGTTGCAGAGTTTGTAAGTGCCCTAATGGATTTTGTGGCGCATTTGCCTCGTTCCAATAGAGGTTTCGATGCGGTTTGGGTTGTAATCGACAGATTGTCGAAGTCTGCAAACTTCATTCCCTACGATATGACGTTTTCATTGAAGAAAATGGCGAAAATGTACGTATATTTTGTGGTTAGACTGCATGGTATGTCTGTTTCGATTGTTTCTGACCGAGATCCAAGGTTTACTTCCAAGTTTTGGAAGAGTTTGCAAGCAGCTTTGGGTAGCAGATTGGCTATGAGTACAGCGTATCATCCCCAGACAGATGTTCAATCTGAGAGAAGTATCTAGACGTTGGAGGATATGTTGAGAGCTGTTGTGATGGATTTTGGTGGTAGCTGGCAAGAAGCGTTGTCTTTGGTTGAGTTTTCTTAGAATAACAGCTACCAAGTGACAATTGGTATGCCGCCGTTTGAGGCTTTGTATGGCAGAAAGTGCAGATCGCCTGTATGTTGGGAAGAAGTAGGGGAGAAGCATCTGTCTGCCCCAGATTTTGTTCAGCAGATGAAGTTCATGTGGATCTGATTCGACAGCGGATGAAATTTGCCCAGGATCGCCAAGAGAGTTATGAGAATAAGAGGCGTATACCTCTTGAGTTTCAGGTTGGTGATCTGGTTTTCCTTAAAGTTTCTCCTTTCAGAAGTGTTATGCGCTTTGGTCACAAGGGCAATTTAGCCCCTCGTTATGTTGGTCCGTATGAGATTGTTGAGAGGATTGGCCTTTGGCGTATCGGCTTTTATTGCCATCAGAATTGTCCTCCTTGCATGATGTGTTTCATGTTTTGATGTTGAGGAAGTATGAGACAGATCCCTCTCATGTGCTGAGAACTGACGAGGTTGATCTAGATCAGACGTTGAGTTATGTAGAATATCCCTTGCAGATCCTAGACAGAAAAGAGAAACAGTTGAGGAATAAAACCATTCCCTTGGTGATGGTTCAGTGGAGCAAACATGGTAGGGAAGAAGTTACGTGGGAGCTGGAAGAGAAGATGCAGCGTGAGTGGCCGCATCTGTTTGAGTAGTTGTTGTATCAGATTCCAGTAACTGGTTAGTTTCTGGTTGTTCTTTTCCCTAGTTGTTGTTTGTTGTTTATCTTGAACTCTTGGCTATGTTCTGCATGAACTTTTGTTTTGTTAGCCTGCTGTTGAGTTGTAATTCTGGAATTTTTGCTTGATTTCGAGGACAAAATCCTGTTTTAGTGGGGGAGGAATGTGAGACCCGAAATTTGAGTAAGATTAATTAGAGGAATTAATCGGATTTTAGGAATTCAGATTTGTGCATGGACAAATCTGGGTGACCAGCTTTCAGTTGGAAGGCTTCGTAAGTATTTTTAGTCAGATTCATGTTTAGAACAATTCTGGAAAGTTTGATTATCTTCGAGTTCAGCGTTCAGAGAGAGATCTGATCAGATTCGTGGGAGAAATGTGAAGAGCGCTAGTATTGTTCAGACGTCTTCCAGTGTGTTTTTGTAGCGGGTGCAATACTTCGTCGTTTGGTTAAGTGGGGACGACACCGTTTTGGTTTAGCGCAAGTATGAGAGATCTGTTGAGTGAGAGATCTGCTCATGTGAGATATCTGTCTAATGTGGCGTGGGAGTGATGCGACGCCGTATCGCGAGATCAGATGTCTCGATATTGGGAGAAGTCTGGTTGGTATCGCCAATAGATGTCATCGCGAGTCAACGGTACTTTAGCGGGTGATCGCTGGTGCGAGGGTAGCGCTAGTCTTCAGATGTCTCTAGCGGGTGTAGCGTCAAGATGTCTGATGGGTTCTGTGCGATGTCGTATGGATTATTAGAGATCTATTTTAGCGTATCATTTGATCTGGCGCGAGTTTCAGATCGTTGGGAAATCAGATGTGTGTCGTAAGTGTTGGTGGATACTTTTTATTCAGATTTGAGCAGATGCGACTTATTTATGAGGATTTGGTCTTCGAATTGGATAAACAGATTCCATACTTAGAACTTTTCCCGATTACCGATCTTTGTCGCGAACCCTAAGCTACTGTTCACCGTGTAAGTTTTATTCCAATTCCCGGTAGTAGACAGATCCGACAGAAGTAAGATTTGTAGCTTTGGACTCCTCTTGCTACGGTGCTTCGTCCGATACCACTTTTGGAAGTTGTGGTTGGCTGGAAGTAGGATCGCAAAGTGACTCCAGGGGCCGTGTGTTTGCGTCGTTCAGGTAGTGCTTCGAGTATGTGATAAGATCTTACCTAAGCCTTGTTTAGAGCTTCCTGTTGAGTTATATAGGTAGGATAATTCACTGGTTGAGTGTAGCTCCCAGATCGTGATTTCTGTGTAGCGTCCCTGAGATTTATGCGTTGATTGTTTAGCAGGTTTCAGATCAGATTTCTCGGGACCCCGTGTGTGGTGAGCGTAGAACAAAAACTAGAGGTACGGATGTTGAGCTTGTAATTCATCGTGGTTATGGCAAGGGTAATTTGTGAGGTTGTTGTTTATGCATTGCCTGTATGTTGATGTGTTTGCATATGTTCTATGCTAGCTGTGATAGGTGTTGCATACACGCATTGTCATTTCCATTCAGCTATCGTAGCCATGTCTTGTTGTTGCTGTTCTGATTCTTACCAGGATGCTAGGGCGAGCGGCGATACCGCACTCTCATCTCCTTGCTGGGATCTGTTAGCCACTATGAGCCGAGTGGTTAACTACCACAGTTCATGAGTTGGGCAACGACGGGTTGAGCTGTTTGATGCATCTGGTATTCGGGGTGTGGTCTAAAGATGAGTGGGTAATTCTCATATGTTTGTAGACACACCGTGGCCACCATTCTTTACAGAATCTGTTGAGTTGTGCTTGAGTTCCTTGGCTCCCTTCTTCGGTTGTAGCCTTCGACTGTTGTTCCGTTTCTCATGCATATCACCTGCATTTTTATCTTTGTTGTCTATTGCGGTTTTATAGTTGCTCTCCGTACTGGGGTTTGACCCCGATGTCCCTCTTGGGCTGTTGTGTTTGTTGCCTGTGTATTGTTTTCAGGTGTCCCAGGCTTCACTGCTGGCCGTGGTTTTGACCCAGCGGGAGGTGCCCCAGGAGGTGGATAGAGTGTCCCAGTTAGCGTATAGCATATATGTACTAGTACTGTTAGCCAGGGGATGCCCTGTGCTTGTGGGATTGTGTTACCCTTTGTAGTACTTGTATTTGTTTGTATGTTGTTCTGTTGTACTGTGTATTTGTAAATTGGGATATTTGAGTATTGCTGTATTTTAAAGTATGTTATCTTTCAGTCAGGCCAAAAGCAAAAAAATCTTAACCACTTTTTAGTTGCTTCCGCTAGTATTTGCGTGGTTTAACTCTGTGTTGTGCACGGGGCCTGACAGTGTTTGAACAGCTTTATTTTTCGCTTTTATTAAATATTTCGATTTCTCACAATAATATTCCTATGTTTTCCAAGGAGGAGTATGACGTCTGAAAGATCCGGATGCAAGCTCACTTAGCTGCTCAAGATGATGACATGTGGTTCGTCATAACAGATGGACCAATAAATATTATGAAGATAGACACTGCTTTAGCTATAAATTTGGGTGCTCCTCAGTGGGTTGAAAAGCCAAGTATGGACTGGACATCCGAGGACAAAAAGAAGGCAAATCTGGACAACTAGCCAAGGATAATATTTACAAGACGTTGGACAACAATATGTTTAGCAAAATCCAGACTTGCACAATAGCTAAGGAGATATTGGAGAAGCTCACCCAAATCTGTGAAGGCAATGAGGAGACCAAGGATAACAAGTTGACCGTGGCCCTAAAGATATTTGAGCTGATAAGTATGAAGCCAGAGGAGACCATAGTAGAATTCGATGAACGGTTCAGTTCACTGGTGATTGAGCTGACCAGATGGGGGAAACAATACAGCAACAAGGAGCTGGCCCTGTAGGTAATGAGAGAATTGCCCAAGGAATGGGATGTAAAGACAATGGCCATGCGGGAATCCAAAGATCTGAACAAGCTGGAGCTGCATGACCTGTTTGCTAATTTGAAGGCCTATGAGTTCGAACTAGAAACCAAAGCAGAATTAGAGCCTTCAAAATCCCAGCCTACCAAAGCCTTGGTGCTACAATTCCAGAACAGATTCCATCAAGAAGAAAATCAACTGAGGAAATCAGCAACGATGTTTTGGCCCTCCTCGTAAAGAAGTTTGGGTGGTTTATGCGAAAGAATAATTCTAAACCCAAGTCTTTTGATTCTTGTAAAAAGAACTTAAATTCTTCTTCTGACGATAAGTGCTATAATTTTGGCAGGCCTGGTCACTTCATGGCTGACTGCAGGGAGCCCAAGCTGGATGGCAAGAAGCAACCAGATCGCAGCAACAAGGATAAGATGGAGAAGAAATTATACAACAAGAGGAGAACTGAGAATGCAATGGTAGGTGAGGAAAACAAAATTTCATGGGCAGATACAGATTCAAAAGAATCCAGGCCAGGGACATCCTCATCCAGTGACAGTGAGGAAGAGTTCAGTGTCTAATGGATGATGACACTGACGAGGTATATCACTTCTGAAATTTATAATTCACACGAGAGGACCTTGTCACCGCACAAAATGATATGGTCCAAGAGTACAAAAAGTTGTCTCGGTCTTTCAAGGAATTAAAGGCTAAAAAAGAGAGATGTGCTAGAAAATCTGAGCTGGTAAGCTCAAGCGAAATGCAAGATGCTCTTAGGAAGCTGACTAATTAGAATGATGAGCTGAGAAGCAAGTCACAGGAGATTCTCAATGAGAATCAGTGCTTAGCTGATATTATAAGCTCCTGGACCAGGTCATCTTCTTCCCTGGATAAACTGCATGGAGCTATGAATCCATCCTGTGACAGATCCGGATTGGGCTATGGTAGAAATGACAACAGTAACGCAGAAACCAGTTGTACCCCGCATCTAGATACGACAAAGCTTCAATCAATGAACTTTGTAAGATCGAGCACGGGACAGCCTGTAGAGGCACAATTGATGAGATAAAGATAGCAGCTAAGCCTTCGATCTGGCAAGGTAGATTTTGCAGGCTGGGATACACTGCTCTTGAGAAGACAAAAAAATATGGCTTAAGAAAATGGTTGAACAGATGAGGGGTAAAACCAAATCTGGTGGTAGAAAGCAAAGCCAATTTTCTCAAGCTTGTACGATGTACAGGCAGTACAGGCCTAAATACAACAAGCCCATATCACAAGTCAAATATACTGCTCATCCAACTAATGTCAGAACAAAAACCACACATAGACCACAAACATATTTTGATCCACGCACTGGTAAATTTGTTAAGATTATCCAAGTGTGGGTCTCGAAAGGTCTAATCACACCTCGACACAAATGAATCAAAGGGTACCAAATTTGTTTTACTTGTGATTTCCGGAACAACAGGTACAAGACTGGAGTAATAAACATGGTATCTGGACAGTGGATGTGCAAGGCACATGATTGTAGATTCCAAACTACTAACAGATATCAAGCAATGCAACGAACCCAATATCACCTTCGGTGACAATTCTATTGGTAACACTGTGGGTAAGGGTAAGCTTACCCATAGTAACTTTTCTGTCAAAAACGTTCTTCTTGTTGAGAACTTGTGCTACATTTGATTAGTATCAGTAGGTTGTGTGACAGTAACTGTTCAGTTAAATTTCAAAAGCACACATGCACTGTTCTAAATCAGGAAGGTCTAACCGTGCTGGTAGGTTATAGATCGGGGAATACCAAAGAAATAGATTGGTCAGATCAACCGCATACAGAGCAAAACTGCCTAGTAACTAAATCTTCTAAGAGCTGGCTATGGCATCAGAAGATGAACCATCTGAACTTCAAAACTATTGCCAATCTAAGTAAACGTGAGTTATTTGATGGCTTGCCAAAGATAAAATATTCAAAAGACAAAGTTTGCTCTACCTGTCAGCTAGGAATTTAAAATCCACTTCTAAAAATCGAGGCAGTAACAAAACCTCACATAAGTTGGATCATTTACATATGGATATTTTTGGTCCCGTACCCGTCAGCAGCTCAGGGTAATGAAGTACACCCTTGTCGTAATTGACGATTTTTCCAAATTCAGTTGGGTGTTGTTTTTAAAATCTAAAGATCAAACTGCCGACCAGCTGATCAAGCTTTTAAAATGATTACAAAATGAGAAATCTTGCAGTGTCAACCAGATAAGGAGTGACAGAGGAATAGAGTTTTTGAATTTTAAATTATCCTCTTATCTGGATGACTTTGGAATCAAGCACGAGTTGTCTGCAGCTAGAACACCTCAGCAAAACGGGTTAGTTGAGTGTAAAAATCGTACTTTAAAATAAGCTGCTACAACGATGATTGGTGATTTAGGTAATCAAATAAATTTTGGGCAGAATCAGTGAAAACATCTTGATATACTCATAACAGATCGATGATTAACAAAAGTCATGGTATTACGCCATATGAGATCTGGAATGGCAAGAAACCTTATATTATTTCAGGGTGTTTGGATGCAGATTGTGAGGGCTGTGATTATCCAAGGTAATTAGTTCTATAATCTGAGCGGATTATAGGAACGGTAATTGAGATTAACAGTCCGCGAGGATCAGCTTAGGTGTAAGTTGGTTGGGTCGGGTTTCTTCTTGCCAAGTTGTGTTGTAAGCATAAGAAAGGGCTGCTTGTGTGAGCTGGTATATGGTTCGTTATGGCCAGCTTATAATTCTGCATCGTGGTTAAGCTGAGCAGCATGAGCTGATGTGTTCTAGCAATTGGGATTGCTGTGAGCTGATATACCTAAGTTCTTAGAAGAGCAAGCTGTTTAGAGTTGCTGGGTTTCTGTAGCAGCTCAGAGGGCACTGAATATATAGTTTGTAGAATTCAGCTTGGGATCTGGCTGAGTCGTTGGGAGCTGAACCAGATCTGGCGCAAGCTGACAGCTTAAAAATGTGTTGTGTTGGCTGTTTTTAGGCTGCCGAGTGCTCTAAGGTCTGTTGATTTATCTTGTGAGCTGATAGCTTCCTGGTTGCTCCGGAGGTGGCGGAGAAGGAGCCTGTGCAAGCTGTTCTATACAGGGCTTGTGTTGTGCGGTTGGCTTTGCCGTAAGCCTTGGTGAGGTATTTGCTTAGAGCTGGTCAGGTATGGATTCCGAGCTTGAATTACAACTTTAATATAAGCATGTTGAATAGGTAGATGTCGGCTGAGCGGCCTTAGCTCTGTCGTGCAAAATCTATTATGTTTGTGTTGAGAAACCGAGCTGATTTTCCTGTGTCATGTTTTTTAGTCTAAACTGTTACGTGCTATGAGCCGTAGTATTTATGCGCGAGCTGAGCCGCTGCGCTGCTTTATTTGGGGTGTGGCCGTGAGCTGAATTAATCAATCTAGGATGGCAGGGTAAGCCTGATCTGTGTTGTTTCCTGTTACCTGCATTCGAATTTATATGGATGCTGAGTGTGCAGTTTTGTTTTGTATGGCCGTGCTGATCTGCATGTGACTTATAGTATGTTGTTGTGTTGTGGCTGTGAGATGAGTCGCCCAGCCTAGTATCACATGGTAGAGTCTGAGTTGTGCTATTTATTACCAGTGTGCGAATTTACAGCTGCTTGATTTAGCTGCTCTGTGATATATTGCATACTGTTCATATTTTATTGGCATTGCTTACACGCATTCATATTGATCCTGGATTCCTTTGATACCTAATAATCATTGAGTCGTGATTTTTCGGCTGAGTCACCGTGCTTTGGAATTTGATATAATCACTGAGTTGTGATTGGCCGGCTGAGTCGTCGTGCCTGGGAATCCAAACACTTTCACTCAGTTGTGATTGCCAGCTGAGTTGTTGGCCTTGATTCCCGATATTTCTTGATAGCCTTCATGCATTGCACGACATGACATGTTTCATGCTTGATTGATTAGCTGCAGGAGTTGCTCTTCGTACTGAGGTTTTGACCTCGTTTGTTTTTCCCCTTGGGGCTGCTTTGGATGTGTGTTGGCTATTGCAGGCCTTTGCAGGTAGATCAGCTGGTCAGAGTGTTGAACCAGCTGGTGAAGCCCCAGGCGTTGAGTTCCTAGTTATTTTTTATATATGCTGTATCGATTCATTACCGGGGGATGTCCTGTGTATTTGCTGTTATGTTTGATTTGATTGGAGTTGCATGTATGTATTCTTATTGTGGTTTGCTTCTGCTGACTTTCGAGTTAAAGTCCATATTTTGAGTATGAACTTAGGCGTACCCTCACTGTTCCAGTTTGGATATCCTTGTCCGCTCCAGACTAGCAACTGCACATTTCATATAAACCGTTAGTATAATAATAACATATTTTGTGTTAATCAACATTAAGATTCTGATCTGTAAACACGGATCAAAAAATCTCCCCCTTTTTGATTTACACAAAATCTGAATAAACATATGCACGTATGTTTATGGTAGGAAAATATTTCTCCCCCTTTTTGTGGAAATCAAAAGGGATTCAAAATCTTGTTTCTCCCACAATATTTGAAAGCAAAGCTCCCCTTCAATAGAACACGAGGAAAATTTGTTTTTCGAAAAGAAGATATTTTGCAGGGGACGACATTTTTTGAAGGCATATGCATGAAATGAGGTTTTTAAAACAGGTTCCATGTTACTGGAAAGTGAGCATCTATACAGACTAGAAGATAAATGATATTTGAATTCACAGAATCTCTTCCGCTTCTCTTGAACTTTTTCATTTGCGCTATTATTTCAGCACATCCAATGTAAGAGGTCTTGGCGTTCATAGACCTCGCGCAATCTGTCAGCTCGACAGAAGAGATGTTGCAACATCTTTCACTCTTGGTCCAGTGTTCTGCTATTCAAAAATCATTACTCCCCCTATATTCATAAAGTGAGTTTCGGAACACATAAAACGATTTTGTAACACATAAAAGCTTTTGAAGAGAAATACTATCAAAGAGGAAAGTATTTTAAAACCGTTAAAAAATCAATTTAAAATGCACTTTCAAAAACAAACTGCTCTGATACCAATTATTAGGATCGAAAAAGGAGGTGTCTCACGAGCTCTCACACAGCTCCAACACCCAAGCCTTGTTCTAAAATAAGAATAGAACAGATTAAGTGCATTTTAAAAATTTTGGTTTGAAAAGCAGCACGTAATAGCTAAAAACTGGATCGCGCCAACAAGGTTCCAACACAGCCCAAAACCAGCATGGTTAAAAGCATTGCGATCGGGTTAGTTAAATCTTGAGCTAAAATAGCTCAGTGTTCTTTAAATGTTTGTGCTCCGAGAAATAGATCAGGTAAGATACAAAATCTTTCGGAAACAACTTGAACTATCCTCTGAAAATCAAAATCTGATAAATAGATTTTAATCACATGTTGCAGATGCAGAATGTTTTTGTGAGTGGTGTAAAGCAGTAAATGACAAACATATTTGTTTATGGAAGTACGGAGCTGAATCTCATACATCTCCCCTTCTTCTGAACCGAAAGGATCCACTAGAAGATTTTATTACAACAGCTTCTGCTGCAACCCGATCCGAGAGCCCTCAAGCTGCAAGAACTCATAGGCACCTATGCACACCAGCCCGCAAGTTTTGTGTCTAACAACACTTCTTTTACGTCTCAGTGAGAAATACTACAAGACTTGTTTAACGTCTCTGTCCAAAGACTACAAGGGGAGTGTTTGATTAGATTCACTCATTTTCTATTTTGTTCAACTCTCGTATATATGAGTGAATCTTATATGAGATTACAGTGTACGCTCAATCTCTCGAATATAAAATCTCACACACTGGGAAGTTATTCTCTCTAAGCCGGTTTCTCGCTATCTTCCCATAACTTGATTGTTCTTTGAAGCTTTTGTTCAGTTCACCAGCTCACACATGGTCATTGAACCAGCCTGCACACCAGCTGCCACCGAGTGTGCAAACTTGCGACTAGCACTGCATCATGTTGTGAATTCTTCAGTTTTGCATTCTACACTTGCTCACACGCTCTCTACGCTTGGCTCTGTTCTTTTTTTTTGGCTTGTGCTTTGCTCTTGATATTTAAAGCCTCTTGTGCATATTTGTCTGTTGGACACAAAGTTGTAGCCGTTGAAAGTCTTCAGACAAGGTTGTACTTTGTGTCCTTTGCTATTTAATTCTTTTGTAGGCTTTGTTCACTTTAAGCACGTGAGCACTGTACTGAGAAGACAAAACAGCAAATCGATTTGAACATTTATAAGCAATCTTCAAATAGTCAAATCTCTTTGCTTGTTTTACCCAATTCTGCTCTTGATGACATCTGCTCTGCTCGCTGAGCTAGTTTGACTTTAACAAGCTTGTCTCTGTTCTGCCTTGCTTCGAGCTGGTCTGAGCATTTCACTGAGCTGGTCGCTTCTTCAACTGTAATGCTCTTGTTCACGTCTGCTCTTGAACATTGCTGGGCTCTGAGATTGTTTCCCAGCTGGTTGTTTATTTCACTACAACAATCTTCCTTCACGATTCCTTTGGTATCGAACAACATGTGAGCCTCTTATTATCAGATTCTTCCGCCTTCACGTCATCATAGGTGTCAACTTTGTTCACGATCACGGACTCCTGCCTCCGTATTTCTTCTTCTTCTTCATCATCCACAATAAACTCATATCTCTCATAAGCATCCGGCTTAGCCAAGATCCCTGATCAGGTTTTCTCTTCTCTGATCTGGTTTATCCTTTCACCAGCTTGGATCTATTCTTCTCGTCAAGAGCTTCTCTGATCTGATTTTCTTTGATCATGTGTACTTGGTTGTTCTCTTGTCCCATTCAGACACCTCTTCCAAACCATCAGCAAGTACACCTATCTTCTCCTGGTTGCCTAAGCCAGTTCTTCGAGAGTACTTTAAACCTTATCCTCGAAAAACTGCAATCTTGCACCAGTGATTATATCCTTTCCTCTTGGGATAGTAGACTCAACCCACCCTCAAGTACAGCAGAGCAGAAACACACGTGAGATGTTCTCGTGTCAACACAAAACTCACACAAGATGATCCAACAACAAAGCAAGCACCTACGATCACTCCTCCGGCAAAACGTCAGCTTGCTCCCACGACACCGCGTTCACGTGAGCCAGCTGATTTCCAGAGTGCTGGGATTGAGAAGGCTCTCTGAACATATATGCTTCCGACACCAGATAATCTAATCAATGAGCTGAGCAGGTGAATGCAATCTCCACGAAGCATCATCAAAAAGACCCTATTGCAATAGGTTTGAGGGTGGTTCACTTGCAGGACACATCCTCGCAATGTCTCCAACTTTTCCCCAAATCAAGCATGCTGCTTGCACTCCCCGGCACTACAAAGTCGGGTACTTGCCATCGCACTGACCACAAACCATATCACTCGAATTTTCTCTGCCAGACTGTCCGATCATGAAGAACTCGCACTAGTCCTCGTGAAGTGATTTCCTCTTGGCCCAAACTCTCTGACAAATCGAAGGCTGTGGGGCCTTGAGAAGGTTGGGAAGAAGATGCTCCAGACAGCACAGAAGAGTCATTATCTCTAGCTGTCAGTTGAACCCGATTCTATCCATTCGAGATACTCTCCTCTCTCAATCAGCAACTCAAAGAACATAGGCGAGAAGGCTAGAAAACTATCTCACAGTCTCGGCCACGTGCAAAGCTCCTATCACCAAGTTATCAAACCCTCGCTCCTTGGTGTTGTAGTACTACTCAGGGACGTACTCCGAACAAAATGCAGCACAGGAATTCCTCCAAAAAATCATCGTACCCCTTCTGTCATCACTTGGGAGACATTGAAACAACACAAGTTCTCTCAAGTGGAACATCGCCAAACTCGGTCTCGTCTCATCCTCACCCTACACACGGTCAACCAAAGACACCATGTGCTCAAGCCATCCATCGGCTGCAAGAAAACCTTCAACACCGTTAAAGGTAGGAGGATTCCCTCTGCTGGAACTTTGCGAGAACCAGCTTCACATCACCCACTCATCAATTCGAATGCCCTACCTCAACCGCAGAACATCTCGCACGATGTCTCAAAAGGACTCTAGACCGAGAAACATCCTCCTCTCTATCCGAAACTCTCGGGTCGACTACAATCTGCCTACCAGCTCTTCCTATACCACTACTCAGCGGCAACTATGAGGCACACAAAATGTAAGCACAACAAAGCAGAAAATCAAATAGTCAAGAACACACAGGAGGACAATCACTGTGCCTAGACTCTAGTGTGATAAAAAAAGAATCTAGCTTATCCCAGTTGAAGATCTGATACCAAAATGACAGGCCCGATGCTCTTAACAGAGAGTAAGCACACAAAACACGAAAACATAAAAAGTGGATAAAATTTTCTGTTTAGCCTGACTGAAAATATATAATTCAAAATAAGTTCATTCTCAAAAATAATACTTAAATTGGAAGTCAGCATAACAAATCACAATATAAATATATACATGTGAATCCAATCAAATCAACAACAACAAATACATAGAGCATCCCTTGGTAATGACTCGAAAAAAGAATATATACATATATATAACTGTGAACTCAACGCCTGGGACTCTACCAACTGACTCAACACTCGGACCAGCTGATCTACCTGCAAATGCCTGCAATGGCCACCAGACGGACAAAGCAGCCCAAGGAAAAAACAAAGGAGTTCAAAACCTCAGTACGAAGAGAAATCATCATACAACTATCAAATCAAGCATGAAACCTGTCATGTCGTGAAATGCATGAACGGGGTACTACGAAGTCTCATCGGGTATCAAAAGTTCACAACAAACGCAGCTATGAATCATCAATCTAAATATCAGTGGCCACATCGCATGTGGAAGTATGGGAGCTACCCAGCCCTCCACATGCAGCACCAGCAGCATACAATCTCATCGCTCAACCCACCGGTGCCATTCAGCTTGATGAGGGGTTGTAGCTACCCAAGTGAACCTCAGGGCAACGACACAATCTCTCAGCAGGGAGTCGAGAGTATGGGAGCCAACCGACACACCTCAATCATTTTTTTCAAAAATCAGCATGCTGGTACCATCCATCATCAATCGGTTCTTAAACAATCAGGCACAATATGATATGCGGTATGCAATGGCAATAACTCATGCAACAACATACAATCAACACTTAATAATCATGCATAACAGATGAAAAATCATCATCTAAAGCACGGCTAAGCAAATACAGTTCACAGCCAGCATATAATTCATAGCTGCTATATAAAATCGTGTGCAGGAAATAAACTCAGCACAGATAAACTCTACCATGCGACCCTAGGCTGAGCAACTCGCACAAAACCACAAACACAACAGATTACAGTACCCAGCATACACGACAAAAGCTGAGGCTGTCAGGCCTCGTGCACATCTCAGAGTTAAACCACGCAAAAACATAGCGGAAACATACAAAAGTGGCTTAAAATATTTCGCTTGGCCTGACGGTTTAAAACAATATAATTTAAAAATACACTATACACAAAGTAATCCCAGATTTTATTCAATCAAACAACACAGCAGTACAGCGCTTACATAGAAACAAGTACTAGCAACATACAAAGCAACAGCTGACAGCTACAGCTAAACAGGAAATAACGCTTAGGGCATTCCCGGATGACAGCACTAGTACATATACGCTATACGCTAATTAGGACACTCTATCAACCTCCTGGGGCACCACCAGCTGGGTCGAAACCACGGCCAGCTGAAAATCCTTGAAAACCTGAACAACAAACAGGTAAACAAACACAACAGCCCCAGAGGGACCTAGCGGTCAAACCCCAGTATGGAGAGCAACATAAACAGCAGCAGATAAGCGACAGATAAAATGCAGATGCTATGCATGAGAAACGGGGCAACAGCCGAAGGCTTCAACCTCAACAGGGAGCCAAGGAACTCAACGCATAGCTCAATAGCTGATAACATCTGCAAACAGAGTAGTGGCCACGGTGTGTGTAAAGCATATGGGAATTACCCACTCGTCGCTACTCGCACACCCGCACCAGATGCAAACACAACTGCGCAACTTGCTGTTGCTCAGCTCATGAACTGTGGTAGCTAACCATTCGACGCATAGCGGCTAACTAAACCCAGCAGGGAGATGAGAGTGCGGTATTGCCGCCCGCCCTCGCATCTTGGCACGCAACGAAAAGATACAACAAAGCACAGCTGCATGATCTGGAATGAATTTGAAATGCGTGTATGCAACAGCTATAACAGCTAGCACGGAACATATGCAACACAACAATCATACACAGCAATCATACATAATACCCATGCCAAATCCTCGTTGTAAACCAAGCTCAACATCCGTACCTTAAACTTCTAACTTCTGAACTATAATTAGCACACGTAGATTGCCACGAAGAAGTCCGAGCAACACAGATCTATCACCTGCTAAACCATGCAAGTAACTGCTCAAAGACTATAACCCAGAAAACACAGCAGTTGGGAGCTACGACTCCACCAACGCTTATCCTACCTTCCAACAACAACGGAAAGCTCTAACAAAGCTAAAAGGTAGAATCTGTACTTATCCCAACAAGCTAGGATCAAACTCTAGCAGAAAACACGAAGAAGAGATCTCTGCGATCCTCTTCCAACTCCTCCAACGTCTACGAAAGGGGTACGAGACGAAGCACTTTTGCAAGAGGAGTCCAACTCTACCACTCTCGCTCTCGTCGGAGCTATCTACTGTCGGAGATCGGGACGAAGAAGGCTATTGTGAACAGTAACTATGGTATCGCGACAGGATAAGGTTCACGGGAAATATTTCTAAGTGTTGGAGAAACAATAATTGAAAGCGAAGACCAAGTCCTCTATTTAAACTACTTTTCGCAACCGATAGAAGCGGAAAGTGATCCACCGACATTTTCAGCTGATGCAACTGATTTCCCAACCAACAGCTGAATCTCGCCAGCTGGATCCTTACGTCGATACAACGTACAACTTACTCAAACGACGTCGCAGAGGGACACATCACCTCTACTCATAGCTGATCAACAAACCAACAGCTGATCGTAACACCGCATCAGATCCCTCACTCAGCTGATGACCTACACCACCAACAGCTGATATAAAGCGCTTCACCAAAACGCTTCCGTTGCAACTTATCCAAATGACGTAGTATCACTACCCGCTAAGAAATACGCTAACGCTACCAACATCTGAATCTAAATCCAAAACGTCGTCGCTCCAAAATCTCTTACCGCTATCAGCCGAAACACAACAATCAGATCCCTTCCAAAAACACGACATCTGAAATACCAACGGCTGAACGCGATCACTCACCACTGATTCAACACCCGATAGATATCTTCACGCAACATCTGACGACTTCACGCAGCTGATTCCAACACTTAGACAAATTCGATGGCTTCACCAAGCACATCGACTACCAGCTGGTTACAACCTAGAAACATCTGAATCAGTGAATACATGGGTTTCACATCTCTCCCCCACTAAGACACGATTTCGTCCTCTAAACCAACTCGGGAATCAACAGATCTCACACCCAAGAGTTCAAACTAACAGGAAACATGCCAACTACTGGAATCTAACACAAGATTCACTCAAACAGATGCGTCCAATCCTGCTGTATATTTTCTTCCAGTTCCCATGTAGCTTCCTCTCTAGCATGCTTGCTCCACTGGACCATCACCAAGGGAATGATCTTATTCCTCAACTGCTTCTCCTTCCTATCGAAGATCTGCAAAGGATATTCAACGTAACTCAACTTCTGATCGAGCTCAACCTCGTTTGTTCCCAACACATGAGACAGATCTGGCTCATACTTACTCAACATGGAAACATGAAAGACATCATGTAGAGAAGACAAATCTGACGGCAAAAACAGCCGATACGCTAAATGGACAATCCTCTCAACAATCTCATAGGGTCAGAAATATTACCCTTCAGACCAAAACGCATAGCACTACGGAACGGAGAAACCTTAAGAAAAACACGATCACCAACCTCAAATTCTAAAGGCCTACGCCTCTTATCCGCATAACTAGCTTGGAGATCTTGTGTATCTTTCATGCATTGAGGAATCAGATCCACTTGATCTCTCATCTACTGCACAAACTCTGGAGAAGACAGCTGCTTCTCCCCCACTTCTTCCCAACATATCGGCGATCTGCACTTCCTGCCGTACAATGCTTCGAGCGGTGCCATACCAATCATCACCTGGTAGTTGTTATTATACGAAAATTCCACTAAGGACAGTGAATCCTGCCAGCTACCACCGAAGTCCATCACAACAGCTCTTAGCATATCCTCCAAAATCTGGTTAGTTCTCAGATTGGCCATATTTCTGGGGGGTGATACGCTGTACTCATAGCCAATCTATTACCTAAAGCTGCTTGCAAACTCTTCCAAAACCTGGAAGTAAACCTCGGATTCTATCTAAAACGATCAAAACGGGCACACCATGAAGACGCACTACAAAATCAATGTACAGTTTTGCCATTCTCTTTAGAGAAAATGTCATGCCATAGGGAATCAAGTGCGTAGACTTTGACAACCGGTCGATAACCACCCAAACAGCATCGCGTCCTCTGCTGGAATGCGGCAGATGCGTCACAAAATCCGTAGCAACATGGTCCCAATTCCATTGGGGCACTTCCAAACTCTGTAATAGACCACCAGGTCTCATCCTTTCAGCCTTTACCTGCTGACAGTTCAAACAACGAGCGACAAAACCAGCTACATCGCTCTTCAAACCTACCCACCAGAAGTGAGACTTCAGCGCTTGGTACATCTTTCTAACTCCAGGATGAACAGTGTGTCTACTACAATGAGCTTCTCTAAGGATCTCTTCCTTCAGATCTATCAGATTCAGCACTACCAACCGGCCACGGAAATGCAAACAGCCGTTAGAAGAAACAGAGTAGTCTTCCAGCTGACCAGCTCTTACCTTCAGCTTCAGCTCATGGATGGAAGGATCAGTCCTTTGAGCCGAGCATTCAGCTCATGGATGGAAGGATCAGTCCTTTGAGCCGCTCTAATGCTCGAAACAATCTGTGGCTCAACTTGGAAAGAAGAAACCACAACATAATCCTCAGTCGGGTAAAATTGCCAACCAGTAGTGCAAAGATGCTCACGGTCCTTAGACGTATACAGCAATGCAAGCATCTCTCCTTGAGTCTTTCTACTCAAAGCATCAGCAACTACATTTACTTTCCCCGGCTGATACTGGATCTCACAATCAAAATCCTTCAGCAGATCCATCATCTACGTTGCCTCATATTCAAATCAGACTGAGAAAACAAGTACTGAAGGCTTTTGTGGTCGGAGTACACCACAAACCGTTCGCCATACAGGTAGTGGCACCAAATCTTCAAAGCAAAAACAACATCTGCTAACTCCAAATCATGAACTGGGTATCGAGTCTCATGTGGTTTCAGCTGCCGCGAAGCATAAGCGATGACTCGACCATGCTGCATCAACACACAACCCAATCCATTAAGCGAAGCATCCAAACAAACAACGTAGCCACCTGAACCAGACGACAAAGCTAACACAGGCGCAGTTTTCAACTTCTCTATGAGCAACTGGAAAATGTTCTCACACTGTTCCATCCAAATGAAACACTTGTCCTTTTGGGTCAGCTGCGTCATCGGCTTAGCTATACTAGAAAATCCTTCAATGAAGCGACGGTAATAGCCAGCCAGACCCAAGAAACTACGAACCTCCGTACACTCCTGGGACGCTCCCAACTGATGATAGCTTCAACCTTACTGGGATTGACAGAAATTCCATCTGCTGAAATCACGTGACCCAAAAACATAATGTGATCCAGCCAGAACTCGCACTTAGAGATTTTCGCGTACAGCTACGAGTCTCTCAATGTCTGAAGAACAATATGCAAGTGCTCCTTGTGCTCCAAAGGAGTCTTCGAATACACCAAGATGTCGCCTATGAACACTATCACGAACAGATCTATGAACTCTCGAAAAACTTGGTTCATTAGATCCATGAAAACTGCAGGGGCATTAGTCAATCCAAAAGGCATAACAAAAAGCTCGAAATGCCCGTACCTAGTATGAACAGAAGTCTTCGCAACATCTTCATCTCTTATCCTCAGCTGATGGTACCCTGAACTCAGATCAGTCTTTGAATACACAGCCGAGCCCTTCAGCTAATCGAACAAGTCATCGATCCTGGGCAACGGGTACTTGTTCTTAACAGTCGCATTTTTCAGCTGACGAAAATCTATGCACATCCGCATTGTGCCACTTCTTCACAAACAAAATGGGCTCTCCCCACGGCGACATGCTAGGTCTGATGAAACCTTTCTCCAAAAAATCATCTAGCTGAACTTTAAGCTCCCTCAATTCAGCAGGCGCTAAATGATAAGGCGAACGAGAAATCGGAGCTGTGCCAGGCACAAACTCAATGCTAAAGTCAATCTCTCTCCTCGGAGGAAAACCAGGAATCTCCTCCGGAAACACATCGGGAAAGTATCGCGTCACAGGAACGTCACTGAGCTGCACACGCGAAGAAGAAGATGCGGCTAACGCATAAATCATAAAACAAGCATTCTCCGCCGAAAACAAGCTGAACATCTCCATCGCTGAGATTAAAGGAATCTTTGACTGGGAATCCTGGCCGTAGAAGTTCCACTTCTCGCCAAACGAAGGACTGAAACGTACTATCCCATGGAAACAATCTACGGAAGCCCTATAACTAGACAACACGTCCATACCCACGACACAGTCGAAATACCACAAAACTAATCTGATCAGTTTCGCCACTAAGAAATTCTCGTCGAACCTAAGAACATCATTCAGCACTACCTCTTGGGAGTACAGACTCGCGCCAGTCGGAGTTGCAACTGAAACGACATCGCACAAAAATGTGGTATGCAAAAAATTCATCAGAAACAAACGAATGCGATGCGCCCGTATCAAAACAATACTCGGGCAGGTAAATCAAAGACAAAACAATTACCTGTAATAACTCCGCTCGGCGTGCCCTCCGCTTGCTCCCTTGTAAGGGTATTCACTTGGAATTGCTAGGGCACTGCAAATTGCTGCTGGGAAGACTGTCCAAAATGCGACGGACCAGGCTGCTGAAACGGCCTAAACGGCATCTCCCCAATTCTTTGGGGCTGCTGCTGCTGAAAACCACGACCCCTAGAAGATCCTCCTCGACCCTGAGGTTGGGCTGCAGCTTGCTGAGAACCAGCCAAAGGTCACACCCTCGCGAAGTGTGCTGAAACGGCCTAAACGGCATCTCCCCAATTCTTTGGGGCTGCTGCTGCTGAAAACCACGACCCCTAGAAGATCCTCCTCGACCCTGAGGTTGGGCTGCAGCTTGCTGAGAACCAGCCAAAGGTCACACCCTCGCGAAGTGTCCATACTGCCCACAAATATTACACGACCCTTGCACGCCAACACACTGCATCGAAGGGTGCTTTCCTCCACAAAACCCACAAAATTCCGCCTTGGAGCCACTGCTGCTTGAACTACCAGATCCATAAGAACCAGAACCTCCTTTATTCTTGAACTTGTGACCACGAGGTCTAAAACTCTGGCGTCCTGATTGCTGAGCCAACTGTTGTTGCTGTGGGGAAGGTTGCCACGACTGGATGACTGGGAAGGTTGTTGCGCCCCTTGAGCCACTGTACGACTACTCTATGCAACTTTCGGCCTACGGGATCGACGGTTCCTCAATCCTTCCTCGATATTAATAGCTTTGTCCACAACCTCTGCATAGCTCTTCGGCTTGCTCGACAACACCAAAGTATAAAGCTTTTCATTCAGCCCTTCAAGGAACCTAGTTATCTTCGCTCTCTCTCTGCCAGCTACATGCGGCACATACGCAAGAAGGGAAGAAAACCTACGAGCATATTCTCTCGCAGACATACTGTCCTGCCCCAAATTGTCGAACTCACGCTCACGGGCGTTCACATAAGACTCCGGGACATACTCCCGACGAAAAGAATCACAAAAACTTTCCCAAGAAATCCCTACACCAGTCTCTTCCAAAGTTCTTGAAGCGCCTCTCCACCAACGCTCTGTTGGGATCCGGATCACGCCCCCCGGCGAGGCAGCGGAGAACAGAAAATACATGTCCGGGAGATGATCAATACGAGTAATACAAAATTTCTATGACATTCATAGGGTGTTTAATAGGAATACCTTGTTGGCAGTTGTGCCTGGCTCCAACCGGAATTACAATAACGCCGGCTCTTCACGGTAGATTGCGGTAGATAACGCCAATCAGGTCCACGACCGGAGGCGGGATTCCTTCGTCAGCCTGCACTAGAAGGCCTGACGAGATCTGCGTGGACGGATTCTCCTCGTCGAATTGACCGGAACGAATTCCGGCGACTCGAGGCGGCGGCGGCGGCACTAGGCGGCGGCGGCGACTTGTGAGATAGGAGAAGGGGCGGCTATGATTAGGGTTAGGGTTGTTATGAATTGAGTTGTGATTAAAGTGCTTAAGTCTACATTAAGTAGACTAACAATGGACTTGGACCGGCCCATCGGGCCCAGGTCCAAATAACGATATCCATTGCTGCGACTGCATCGTAACTCCGATCGCCGATCAGATCGGATGGATCGACTCAGTTTCCAAACCTGAATGTTATGATGTGAAAAACAATTTTTCTTGAAAAATGACCGTTTTGCCCCTCAAAATCGGCAAATCACGATTTGACCTCTGTTGACTTTTTAGGAAGTCGCACTCCCAAAATCCTCTTCGTATGCTCAACACATTGAGCTGAGTATCCGTGCGGGAATCTTGAATCCAGTGCTTGTGTGACCCTCAATGGTTCAGGGATACAGCTAGCCGTGGGCCCACCCATTGCGGATCCGGAATCACAATTCCGGACTTGCCCATCGGATCATGGTAAAGCATCTAGCAACATCGCCCCATGATCCCCTAGGTATCACTGATAGTGCCTGCAAGAACCTGTTGATTGTGGTTAGCGTACAGTACGGTCCTTTCAATCCATATATCCCGATCAGATCAACGACCATTGGTAAATCGAGAGTCGCTATAGATCCGATAGCTATGCATACATCTTGGAGATCGAATAGTGACATCGCGAGTGTAACTAGGTAAACACATTTACCTAAAACACTTTTAGTACTCTGGCCAGAGATTTATACACTATTATCCCCTCAGATAGCATAGGATATCCACTCATGTCTGCGAGCGGTGAATCCTCGACAATGATGCATCGACTCCTACATGCATCGGGGTCTCACCCAATCCCGACGCCTTATGACCCTAAGTGAGTCGGCAAACGGGTCAAAGTGAGACGCCTATCATGTAGAGTCTCAATGACGTTTCGAGTCGTGAGGACAAATCAGTACAACCAAGACCTCGGACTTATCCACTCGACAAATGGTAACCACTTGGAAAGTCCGAAGGAGGGTAGTTCGATAGATCACCAGGTCACTATCTATCTGCAACAAATGGTAACCACTTGGAAAGTCCGAAGGAGGGTAGTTCGATAGATCACCAGGTCACTATCTATCTGCATGCTCAGAACATCACAATGTTCCCTACCAATGAAACATGGTACTTCGCATCGCAGATACTAGTCTCGAACTCGGGCGGCCTTATCCTCATTTTTATGGCCCAATCGACTAGGAACATGTTCAGAATACACACCGACTATTAGATGTGTTTCATGATAGTCGTCATACCCACTATCACATCTAACATACTCTTTAGTGCATTCTAGGTCTTTACTCAACGCAATTGTAAGATACACACAATGAAAGTAAAGAATGCCATATGAGTAAATGCGAATATCATATATAAAGATTGTTTCATACAAGAGTCTATAAACCCACACGCCACAAGTTGGCTAGTTGGGCATCTACTCTAACAATCTCCCACTTGCCCTAAAGCCAACTACTCATCAGACGCAGTCCCATTGTTTCTCGATGTTTTTCAAACAACGGTCCAGGCAAGGGATTCGTAAGTGGATCAGCAACGTTGTCCGCAGAGGCGACTCTCTCAACTGCTATGTCACCTCTAGCCACAATATCCCGGATTATGTGGTATTTCCTCAGTATGTGTTTGGATCTTTGGTGAGACCTAGGCTCCTTTGCTTGCGCAACGGCACCCGTGTTGTTGCAGTACACCGGGACTGGACCAACTCCATTAGGAATTACGCCCAACTCTTGGACGAATTTCCTTATCAAAACGGCCTCCTTAGCAGCAGCTGATGCTGCGATGTACTCAGCCTCAGTGGTTGAATCCGCGATGGTGTCTTGCTTGGAACTCTTCCAAGAGACAGCACCACCATTGAGCATGAATACAAATCCAGAGGTTGATTTCGAATCATCCACGTCACACTGGAAGCTAGAATCAGTGTAGCCTTCCAGTTTCAGTTCACCACCCCCATAGACCATGAACATATTCTTAGTCCTTCGTAAGTACTTAAGAATATCCTTCACAGCCTTCCAATGCAATTGGCCGGGGTTGGCCTGGTAGCGGCTCGTGACACTCAGAGCATATGCGACATCCGGTCTAGTCGAGATCATGCCATACATAATACTACCTATTGCTGAGGCATATGGTACACGTGCCATACTCTCTATCTCTTCATCAGTCTTTGGACACATAGACTTAGATAGAGTGACCCCGTGGCACATAGGTAGGTGTCCTCTCTTGGACTCTTCCATAGAGAACCTCTTAAGTATGGTATCGATGTAGGTAGCATGGGTGAGTCCGAGCATCCGTTTAGATCTATCCCGATAGATCTGTATTCCAAGAATATAGGATGCTTCACCCATGTCCTTCATCGAAAATCTGCTAGACAGCCATACTTTAGTTGACTGCAGCATTCCTACATCATTCCCAATGAGTAGAATGTCAT
>KV001482.1:93025-106932 GCA_001598015.1 Dorcoceras hygrometricum | reverse complement strand
AGACTTTTCCTCTTTCGCAGGAGCAGAACGCTTCTTGCTCTTGCGTCTGGGCCCTTTCTTCGCAGAGGAAGAAGAACCCAGAAGGAGGACGGGTTTTTCCTTCTTTATAGTCCCCTCAAACACTACAAGCATGTTAACCACCTCTTCAAGGGTGGCCTCCAGCTTGTTCATGTTGAAGTTGACCACAAAGGGGTCAAATGCAGCGGGTAGCGAGAGGAGAAGTACATCCACCGACAGCTCGTGTGGAAGCGTGATATCAAGGCCTGACAGCTTTTCAACGAGCCCAATCATACGAAATCCATGCTCGCAGACCGAAGTCCCATCGCGCATGCGGCTCTTCATCAGCTCCTTGACAGCCATGAACCTCTCATGTCGAGAGTTCTCCCCGTACAGTTCCTTGAGATGAAAGAGTATGGCAGAGGCATACTTTGTCTTCTCAAAGCGCCGTTGCATTTCATTGGACATCGATGCCATCACATAGCATCGAGCTTTAACCTCGTCGTCACGCCATTGGTTAAGCGTAATCAGCTCCTCAGGGCTGATATCGACAGGGGTTTCCTCCGGAGGGCACTTCTCTATCGTATAGAGGAGCTTCTCCGAAGCCAATACAAGATTAAGGTTGCGGAGCCTGTCTTGGTAGTTCAGACCGGTGAACTTGTTGCTATCCAGTATAGCAGCGAGCGGGTTTTTCATCGAAACCATTTTATAAAGCAGTTATACTGAAAAGAAAACAGACATACATTACTAACTATATATAAAATAAACGTTAAGACATAAAACATGGTCATTAAGTTTTATGAATTACCCTCCCACTATTTTAACGATTTCACCACCCTCTAATAAAATCGAGAAAACAGGTTTCTTTAGTGGGTACACGGAGCCCAATCAAGCGATCATGGACCCGAATAATATCAGCCATCCATGATCCCCGAAAGGTAGTTTTCGATTGCAGCCGGTGCAACCCCCATGTATTCACCTCACGTCCAGTAAGGGCCCAATAATATGATGTCGTTTACTATCACGTGTCAAAATTGACCCATCAATGTTGAGTCGTGAAGGACGGTCCCCTTAACGTCCCCATTAATATGAGCCAACGTTAAAGGGAGTTCCAACCGACTCACAACAATTGTCAATGGCGTGGACAGCTTTCCGGCATACATGACCCCCTCAATAATATGAGTCGGGCCATGTATACGGGTAGCATCGACGTACACCCATTGTTGATGGAAGGTAGGGTTAATTTAAACAATTTTAAATACCTCTTTAGTTTATCGAATAAACATTTTATCTTGATATAAGTTTTAAATCATATTTAAAACGAGGGATTTTATTTTTGAAAAATTTTTGGTCTCATGCATATTTAAATCTAATTTAAAACATGCAACATGCGGATTCAATTAATCTATATATCAACATATATAAATAAATATGGGGATGATCGATCGCGAGAGCTATGCGGTCCGTGGTTGCCAGCCACGGACCTGGGTCCAATCCTAGGGGTAATGCAACATGCAATGCAATCCTATTACAAAGCTTTCCGATTTTACAGATCTTCGGTCTTCAATATCTTGATCGTCATCATCCACCGTCTTCGGATATCCTCCCACTAAATCTAGTAATTTTACATTTAAATTTACTATGACAAATAAGGGATACATTTATCAAGGGGTGGGAACGGGCCACAAACAAGCCCACTTTAAACGATAATCAAAATATATTACAAAACCGAAATCGTACAAAACCTATTGCATACACCTAACACATTGGGCACGGCTCTCGATCATCCCAATCATGCAATTAATCTAATTAACATGCATAATATAAATAATCTAATTATTTATCGTAAAATCATATTCTAATTACGAAATCGCATTTTATAATAAAATCGTATTTTGCCGATAAAACAAATTTTAATCAACAAAATCATATTTCATTATAAAATCATATTTCATAATTAAAATCACATTTTATTAATTTTAATTGCATCAAATTGGTCTTAAAACAATTCTAGGCCCAAAAACTTAAAATTTCAAAATCGATCAAACCGGGCTTGATATCGCATACCGGCCCGAAAACTTCACGGGCTTCCCGGGACAGGCCCGAACCAAACCCTACAAGAAATCAGACCAGCCGTCACGACATCGTCGGAGCATCGCCGGAGCGGCGGCCGGCCGGCGGCGCCACCACCTATTCTAATTACGAAATCGCATTTTATAATAAAATCGTATTTTGCCGATAAAACAAATTTTAATCAACAAAATCATATTTCATTATAAAATCATATTTCATAATTAAAATCACATTTTATTAATTTTAATTGCATCAAATTGGTCTTAAAACAATTCTAGGCCCAAAAACTTAAAATTTCAAAATCGATCAAACCGGGCTTGATATCGCATACCGGCCCGAAAACTTCACGGGCTTCCCGGGACAGGCCCGAACCAAACCCTACAAGAAATCAGACCAGCCGTCACGACATCGTCGGAGCATCGCCGGAGCGGCGGCCGGCCGGCGGCGCCACCACCACAAAGATCGCGGCGGCAGCGCCCGATGCCGCGCGCAACGTCGCGCGGCCAGCGCGCATCGTGCGCAACCAGCGCGCCGCAAGCGTCGTCCAGCAGCGTCGCTTCGTCCGGCCAGCAGGCTCCATGAGCGGCGCGACGTCGCAGCACAAGCGCATGCTTCGTCGCGCAACGGGCGCTCCACCATCGTCGACCAGCGCTTCCAGTGGCGCGACATCATCCGGCGACTTGCGCAAAAATTTGCGCACGAAGGAGACGCCTTGCGTCCAGTCGTGACGTGCGACCAGCGCCCACGCTCGGCCGTCGATCGCACAACCGTTGCGCGAGAGGCCACCCATTGCGTGGCTGTGGTGCGCGACAAGCGCGCAACGCATGCGCATATGCACGCAGCGGCGCTTAGTCGTCGGCGCCCTTGGCGACGGTCGGCGGCGATCCCCAAAAATTCTTTTGTTCGATTCTGAAAATTAGAAAATCAGATACAATAAGGCAAATTGTATTGATCAGATCCGAAAACCATGGCTCTGATACCACTGTTGGGATCCGGATCACGCCCCCCGACGAGGCAGCAGAAGAACAGAAAATACATGTCCGGGAGACGATCAATACGAGTAATACAAAATTTCTATGACATTCATAGGGTGTTTAATAGGAATACCTTGTTGGCACTTGTGCCTGGCTCCAACCGGAATTACAATAATGCCGGCTCTTCACGGTAGATTGCGGTAGATAACGCCAATCAGGTCCACGATCGGAGGCGGGATTCCTTCGTCAGCCTGCACTAGAAGGCCTGACGAGATCTGCGCGGACGGATTCTCCTCGTCGAATTGGCCGGAACGAATTCCGGCGACTCGAGGCGGCGGCGGCGACGACGGCACTAGGCGGCGGCGGCGGCTTGTGAGAGAAGGGAAGGGGCGGCTATGATTAGGGTTAGGGTTTTTATGAATTGAGTTGTGATTAAAGTGCTTAAGTCTACATTAAGTAGACTAACAATGGACTTGGACCGGCCCATCGGGCCTGGGTCCAAATGACGATATCCATTGCTGCGACTTCATCGTAACTCCGATCGCCGATCAGATCGGACGGATCGACTCAGTTTCCAAAACTGAATGTTATGATGTGAAAAACAATTTTTCAGATCTGACCCTAAATTGAAAAATGACCGTTTTGCCCCTCAACATCGGCAAATCACGATTTGACCTCTGTTGACTTTTTAGGAAGTCGCACTCCCAAAATCCTCTTCGTATGCTCAACACATTGAGCTGAGTATCCGTGCGAGAATCTCGAATCCAGTGCTTGTGTGACCCTCAATGGTTCAGGGATACAGCTAGCCATGGGCCCACAACCATTGCGGCTCCGGAATCACAATTCCGGACTTGCCCATCGATCATGGTAAAGCGTCTAGCAACATCGCCCCATGATCCCCTAGGGGGTCAAAGCGATCAAAATCTCTAAGGATCTGACTGGCACGAGCAGTTTTCTAGTTTCAGGTGTAAGTTGCAAGAACCAGTTGGTCGTGGTTAGCGTACAGTACGGTCCTTTCAATCCATATATCCCGATCAGATCAACGACCATTGGTAAATCGAGAGTCGCTATAGATCCGATAGCTCTGCATACATCTTGGAGATCGAATAGTGACATCGCGAGTGTAACTAGGTAAACACATTTACCTAAAACACTTCTAGTACTCTGGCCAGAGATTTATACACTATTATCCCCTCAGATAGCATAGGATATCCACGCATGTCTGCGAGCGGTGAATCCTCGACAATGATGCATCGACTCCTACATGCATCGGGGTCTCACCCAATCCCGACGCCTTATGACCCTAAGTGAGTCGGCAAACGGGTCAAAGTGAGACGTCTATCATGTAGAGTCTCAATGACGTTTCGAGTCGTGAGGACAAATCAGTACAACCAAGACCTCGGACTTATCCACTCGACAAATGGTAACCACTTGGAAAGTCCAAAGGAGGGTAGTTCGATAGATCACCAGGTCACTATCTATCTGCATGCTCAGAACATCACAATGTTCCCTACCAATGAAACATGGTACTTCGCATCGCATATACTAGTCTCAAACTCGGGCGGCCTTATCCTCATTTTGACGGCCCAATCGACTAGGAACATGTTCAGAATACACACTGACTATTAGATGTGTTTCATGATAGCCGTCATACCCACTATCACATCTAACATACGCTTTAGTACATTCTAGGTCTTTACTCAACGCAATTGTAAATCATCATACACACAATGAAAGTAAAGAATGCCATATGATTAAATGCGAATATCATATATAAAGATTGTTTCATACAAGAGTCTATAAACCCACACGCCACAAGTTGGCTAGTTGGGCATCTACTCTAACACGCTCCGTATCTTTCCTTAGCTGGAAATTAGACATTCTCAACTTGAGCTCATCATCGTACTGCACACGACGGAAAAGACCCATGATATGTTGCAACCACTTTTCTGCATCCTCACTGGACTCATCCCCATTGAAAATCTGAGGATTCATGCGCTGGAACCTAACCATAACCAGCTCCATCTCATTCACTCGGGCAACCAATACATCAACTTCCTCTTCGGCCTGCCTATCGCGTCCACGAAAAGAAAACTATGCTGATCCTCGTTCTGACCTCCAGATTCGTCTTGAAACTTGCCTCTACCTCTACCCCTACGTCTAGGCGGCATCTAAGGAAACACTAGAGGGTAAGGTCACAACAACAGATACAGCATATAACAATGCAATACAGAAATCACATAATAGTCAAACACATGCAACACGCAGCATTGTGCCTAGACTCAAGTGTGATCAAACGAAATCGAGCTTATCCCAGCTTAAGCTCTGATACCAAAAATTCCAGGCCTCGTTCACATCTCCGAGTTAAACCACGCAAAAACATAGCGAAAGCATACAAAAGTGGCTTAAAATTTTCGCTTGGTCTGACGGTTTAAAATAATATAATTTAAAAATACACTATACCCAAAGTAATCACAGATTTTATTCAATCAAACGAAACAGCAGTACAGTGCTTACATAGAAACAAGTACTAGCAACATACAAAGCAACAGCTGACAGCTACAGCTAAACAGGAAATAACGCACAGGGCATTCCCCGGCTGACAGTACTAGTACCTAACTCTATAAGCTAACTGGGACAGTCTATCCACCTCCTGGGGCACCTCCAGCTTGGTCGAAACCACGACCAGCTGAAAATACTTGAAAACCTGGACAACAAACAGACAAACAAACACAACAGCCCCAGAGGAACCTAGGGGTCAAACCCCAGTATGGAGAGCAACATAAATAGTAGCAGACAAGCGACAGATAAAATGCAGATGCTATGCATGAGAAACGGGGCAACAGTCGAAGGCTTCAACCTCAACAGGGAGCCAAGGAACTCCACTCATAGCTCAACAGCTGATAAACGATTCTGCAAACAGAGTACTGGCCACGGTGTGTGTAAAGAATATTAGAATTACCCACTCGTCTCTACTCGCATACCCGCACCAGATGCAAACACAACTGCTCAACCTGCTGTTGCCCAGCTCATGAACTGTGGTAGCTAACCACTCGGCGCATAGAGGCTAACAAACCCATCAGGGAGATGAGAGTGCGGTATTGCCGCTAGCCCTCGCATCCTGGCACGCAACGAAATGATACAACAAAGCACAGCTGCAAGATCTGGAATGAATATGGAATGCGTGTATGCAACAGCTATAACATCTAGCACGGAACATATGCAACACAAAAATCATACACAGCAATCATACATAATACCCATGCCAAATCCTCGCTGTAAATCAAGCTCAACATCCGTACCTTAAACTTCTAACTTTTAGCACACGCAGATTGCCACGAAGAAGTCCGTGCAACACAGATCTGTCACCTGCTAAACCATGCAAGTAACTGCTCAAAGACTATAACCCAAAAAACACAGCAGTTGGGAGCTACGACTCCACCAATGCTTATCCTACCTTCCTACAACAACGGAAAGCTCTAACAAAGCTAAAAGGTAGAATCTTTACTTACTCCAACAAGCTAGGATCGAATGCTAGCAGAAAACATGAAGGAGAGATCTCTGCGATCCTCTTAAAACTCCTCCAACGTCTACGAAAGTGGTATGAAACGAAGCACTTTATCAAGATGAGTCCAACGCTACCACTCTCGCTCTCGTCGGAGCTATCTACCACCGGAGATCGGGACGAAGAAGGCTACTGTGAATAGTAACTAGGGTATTGCGACAGGATAAGGTTCACGGGAAATATTTCTAAGTGTCGAGGAAACAATAATTGAAAGCGAAGACCAAGTCCTCTATTTAAACTACTTTTCGCAACCGACAGAAGCGGAAACAGATCCACCGATAATTTCAGCTGATACAACGGATTTCCCAACCAACAGCTGAATCTCGCATCAGCTGGATCCTTACGTCGATACAACGTACAACTTACTCAAACGACGTCGCCGAGGGACACGTCACCTCTACTCACAGCTGATCAACAAACCAACAACTGATCGTAACACCGCATCAGATCCCCCACTCAGCTGATGATTTACACAACCAACAGCTGATATAACGCACTTCGCCAAAACGCTGTCATTCCAACTTATCCAAACGACGTAGTACGCTACCCGCTAAGAAATACGCTAACGCAACCAACATCTGAATCTAAATCCAAAACGTCGTCGCTCCAGAATCTCTTAGCGCTATCAGTCGAAACACAACAATCAGATCCATTCCAAAAACACGACATCTGAAATACCAACGACTGAAAGCGATCACTCACCACTGATGCAACGCCCGAACAGATATCTTCACGCGACATCTGACGACTTCATGCAGCTGATTCCAACACTTTATCCGATGGCTTCACCAAGCACATCGACTACCAGCTGGTTACAACCCGAGCAACATCTGAATCAACGAATACACGGGTCTCATAGAGGAAAACTAAACCTACAGCCACCATATTCACATGCTTATCCCAAGCTGTAAATGCAATCTCAAACGTATCTTTGCTCAAATCTTACCATAGAGCCTCAATCCAAGCTCACGGCTGCAACAGCAAGCTCGATGTCCAAACCCTAGCTCTCGGCCAACAGCTCGGGGCCATCAACACCGGTCAAAAACTCGATAGAGCTACGGATATGCAAAAAATCTATAGGAATCAGCATATATTTACATTCGAACAGCTCATGACCTAAACCTAAAAGGTCAGCCAGCTCAAACTCTACTGCTAAGCTCAAACGATAGCCCAAATAAGATATCTGAGGGACGAAATCAACACTAGAAAGTTCAGTTACCTCAACGAAGCTCAATTTGGCCGGAAAATCTTGACATGCCGTACTACTCTTCTCTGTGATCTCCTCTGTCCGGCCTCCTCTCTACTTCAACATGGTATGGAAACGTCGGCCTCGATGAGAGGTTTCCAACCACTATACCCTCGCTCCAAGATGACCGGCCAAACTCCAACGATCTGGAAAACCTAGGTCGGGTAAACAATATTTGGGGTCGAAAAATATATTTCGGGAACTATAGAGAGAGAGAATAATGGACGGATGGTCTAAATATAACTAGGTATGGGTCAACGAGAGGTATTTATACAAACGCTCAACAGATCACGGCTACAGCTCTCCCAGACCAGCTCAGGCCTCCACACTGCACACAGCCCAGGTGCAGCTCAGCACGCACAATCTACCAGCTCTCGCACCCCATAGCTCACGCTCTCTATCGACCACTCTCCCAACATATCACTTCAAAGTTGAAACCTTGAACAGCTTTCGTCCTGCCTTACTGCTACAGGTACTTCTCGTCTAAGCTGAAGACCACAATAGCTCTGGTCTACACAAGACATCACCACCAGCCTAAGCTTAAGCTGGTACCTCTAAACAACGCAGCATAGCACTCGCGATCTGAATACCTAGCTCAAGGCACCCAGAACATCACTAAGATTTTGTTTCCAAAACAGCTTGCGGCATAAGACTCCTTCAAGCCAACGTAGCAGTTCAGCTTCGGTCACATGTACATTATCTTCAATCAGCTCAGATCCCAACACTGTTCCAGCTTGGGCATGAAGACACATCTCAGCTTACGCACCAATATATTACTCTTACAGATCAGTCCTCTCGCAACTATCAGCTTTCTCTGTCCAGCTCAGCTTGCGCGCCTAGACCATCTCAGAGCATTCAGCTCAGCACTCAAACTTGCTATCCAGCTTGGAACTAATCTGACCAACCAGCTCGCACCAAATCTGGTCCTGGTTTACCATCAAAACCACCAGAAGACCTCTAAGCTGGAACCAGATCACACGGGACCTGTTCACACCACAGTGCAAAGCTTAGCTCTAAAACTCATTCCTATCAACCCAAATCTTTAATCTATAACGTCCCAACTGATAATCATCAATCAGCTCTGATCATCAGCGCTTAAAACCATGCTTCAACAGATGGAAATCGGCCCTGAATCCCATATAGCTGGTACTATCTGTCAGGCCTCGTGCTCTAAACAGAGTAAAATCATACAAACACATGCAGAAGCTATCAAAAAGCGGGTAAAATTTTCGCTTTTGGCCTGACGGTTTAAAACAATATAATTTAAAATAAAGCGATACTCAAAATATATCCCAGTACGTAAAAACGACCAACAGTATAGCATACAGCATAAACACAATAACATGTATCAAACTCCCACTACTGGATACAAAGACGAAGCACAGGGCATCCCCCTGGCTAACTGATACATCTATAAATATAATATGCTATACAACAGTATAGCATACAGCATAAACACAATAACATGTATCAAACTCCCACTACTGGATACAAAGACGAAGCACAGGGCATACCCCCTGGCTAACTGATACATCTATAAATATAATATGCTATACGCAACTGGGACACGCTAACCACCTCCTGGGGCACCACCAGCTGGGTTAAAGCCACGACCAGCTGTAAAACCTGGGTTTCCTGAAAACAACACAAACAAGGAAACAAACCAAGCCCCAGAGGGACATGGGGTCAAACCCCAGTACGGAGAGCAACAGATACAGGTAGAAGAATGCATAAGATGAAATGCGGATGCTATGCATGAGACACCGGATAACACGGAATGCTCAACCAACAAGTGAGCTAAGGAACTCAAGCACAGCTCAAAGAATCTGCAACAAAAGTGGCCACGAGGTGTGTTCACAGTGTGGTAATGAGCCACTCGCCGTGATACAACACCCGAATACAAGATGCATCAAACAACTCAACATGCCGTTGCCTCGCCCATGAACTGTGGTAGTTAACCACTCGGCGCATGGTGGCTAACGTTCCCAGCAGGGAGGTGAGAGTGCGGTATTGCCGCTCGCCCTCGCATCCTGGTAATAATCAACAACATCAATACAAGATACAAACAATGGATGCAATAACAATATGAATGCAATATGGGAAATGCATGTGTGCATAAACAGAGCAACTAAACAATCAAAAGAATCACGTATGCACACAGCACATCCACGGCATTGCACCACAGCCATCTAGAATTCAATCTCACGCCAATTCCCAGCTACATCAAGCTCAGATCCGTACCTTTTACTTTTGTGTAACAATTACTACAAAAACAGGCCCAAGAGATCTAGATAGCAACCTGCTAAATACACAACACACAGATCTCAAAAGCTGCACAAAACTAACGGCCAATTACAGAAGCTCACGGCTAGGAGCCACGCTCAACCAACTCAATTACTATCAAAACAACTTACTGGAAGCTAATTCACGACTAGAAACGAGATCTCAAAGCTAAAAACCAAAGGCTACCTGCGCGCACAAACACACTTCCGGAGATAGCAGCTTCGCAATCTCTCTCCAATGAACGCTAACCTCCAAAAGTGGTATGGAATGATAGAGCTTCGCAAGAGGAGTCCAACGCTACCTCAATTGTCCAAAACGATGGCCGGAAACGACGAGCACCACCGGATAAAATCAATAGTGAACAGTGCTCTAGGGTTCGAGACACAGAGAACGAATTTCGAGGAAAATATTCTAAGTATGGGATCTGATATCTCAATCGAAGACCAAGTCTTCCTATATATAAATCCCGTAGCTGCTGAAATCTGTTTTAAACAAATCCATCGACAAAAAAACCAGCAGGCACAAACAACCAGCAGATGCAAAGAAACCAGCTGCTGAAATCTCAAACCACGCTAAACAAAACGACGACGCATAGCTTACGTCATCCAGTCGCTAGTTCTCGCACAAAACACCCAGACGCCAGCTACAGTAACCACCACCAGCTGGAAGCTACAGTAGCGAACAAATTTCTCCCAGCTGGACAGCCAGACGCTGGTTCAAAATACAAAAGCTGGAACCAACTACAACATACAAAACGCAGCGTTGCAACTAATCAAAACGGCATCGCATTGCCACGTCATCAAATCTGGTCCTCTCGCGCAATACCAGCCGCAAGCTATAGGAAAAGCAGACGCGAGCTACAGGAACGTTGACCAACATTGACATCTGGAAATCAATTATGCGCATCGACTGGTTCCCTAGCGCTAGCCAAAACGACGACGTTTCCTCCTCGCGCTACAGTGATGTTGACCCGCGTTGACATCTGCCTCGACTGGACAACCAGCAAACACATGCGACCAGATCTCACACTAACGCTACACCAAAACGACGTCGCTCCAACTTATTCAAACGACACCGTATCCAACACGATACAAATTCACGCTAAGGCAACTGCTTATTTTTACAAACGCTACCAGATCTCTCCAATACGACGGCGTTTCACTATGCAACCAGCTTTCACCAAAATCCAGCTTTCAAATTCAAAAACCCGAAAACTCCCAAAATTGATCCAAATGCTATTTCAGACCCGAAAATGCAAACCAAACATACAAACAGAGATCAAAACCACCAGAAATCTCTAAAAACCGATACATTCCAACAATTAATCTCTAATACAAATCCAGGTCTCACATTTCTCCCCCACTAAAAACGGATTTCGTCCTCAAAATCAACACAACACTTCTAAAACCAGATACAGCAGCAAGATACAAAACAAACTCGACCTAACACAGGCCAAGAGTTCAAGATAACTGAGCAAACATATAACAACAACTAGGGAAGAAATACAACCAAAAGCTACAAACTACTGGAAATTTAGCTCAACAGCTACTCAAACAGATGCGGCCACTCGCGCTGCATCTTTTCTTCCAGCTCCCAAGTAGCTTCTTCCCTACCATTCTTGCTCCACTGTACCATCACCAACGGAATGGTTTATTCCTCAGTTGTTTCTCTTTTCTGCCAAGGATCTGCAATGGGTATTCCTGATAACTCAACGACTGATCTAGCTCAACCTCGTTAGTCCTAAGCACATGAGACGGATCTGGCTCATACTTCCTCAACATGGAAACATGGAAGACATCATGAAGAGAAGACAACTCATGCGGCAACAACAGTCGATACGCTAAAGGGACAATCCTCTCAAAAATCTCATACGGTCCGACATAACGAGGGGCTAACTTACCCTTGTGTCCAAAGCACATGACACTGCGAAACGGAGAAACTTTGAGAAATACACGATCACCAACCTGAAACTCAAGAGGTCGACGCCTCTTATTCACATAACTGGCTTGGCAATCTTGGGCAGCTTTCATCCGCTGTCTAATAAGATCAACATGATCTTTCATTTGCTGCACAAAGTCAGGGGCAGATAGCTGCTTCTCCCCCACTTCTTCCCAACACACTGGCGATCTGCACTTTCTGCCATACAAAGCCTCAAAAGGCGCCATACCAATCGTCACTTGGTAGTTGTTATTGTACGAAAACTCAACCAAAGGCAACGCGTCTTGCCAGCTACCTCCGAAATCCAACACAACAACGCAACATATCCTCTAACGTCTGGATAGTTTGCTCAGACTGGCCATCTGTCTGGGGGTGATACGCGGTGCTCATATCCAATCTGGTACCCAAAGCTGTTTGCAAACTCTTCCAAAACCTGGAAGTAAACATTGGATCTCGGTCGGAAACGATCGAAACAGGCACACCATGCAATCTAACAACAAAATCAACGTACAGCTTTGCCATCTTCTTCAACGATAAGGTCGTCCCATAGGGAATAAAATGTGCAGACTTTGACAGACGGTCTATAACCACCCAAATAGCATCGCATCCTCTGCTGGAACGAGGAAGACGCATCACGAAATCCATAGCAATGTGCTCCCAATTCTATTGGGGCACTTACAAACTCTGCAACAGACCACCAGGTCGCATCCTTTCGGCCTTAACCAACTGACAATTCAAACAACGAGCGACAAAACCAGCAACATCACTCTTTAGGCCAGCCCACCAAGAGTGCGGCTTCAAAGCATGGTACATCTTCCGTGCACCAGGATTAACACTATGTCTGCTACAGTGCGCTTCCCGAAGGATCTGCTCCTTCAAATCAATCAAATTGGGCACAACCAACCTGCCCCGGAAACGCAAACAACCATCGGAAGAGACAGAATAATCCTCAAGCTCGCCAGCCCTGACCTTCAACTTCAACTCGTGGATAGACGGATCGGTTCTTTGAGCTGCTCGAATGGTGGAAACAATCTGCGACTCCACTTGGAAAGAAGAAACCACCACACAATCCTCAGCCGGGTAAAATCTCCAACCCGTAGTGTTAAGATGCTCTTGATCCTTGGAGATGTACAATGAAGCAAGCATTTCACTAGCCTTCCTGCTCAAAGCATCGGCCACTACGTTCGACTTCCCAGGCTGGTACTTAATCTCACAATCAAAGTCCTTTAGCAGCTCCATCCACCGACATTGTCTCATGTTCAATTCAGGCTGCGAAAACAGATACTGCAAACTCTTGTGGTCGGAGTACACCACAAACTGCTTGCCATACAGGTAGTGACGCCAGATCTTTAACGCAAAGACCACCGCTTCTAACTCCAAATCATGGACTGGATAACGAGTCTCATGCGGTTTCAGCTGCAGCGAGGCATACGCAATGACTCGACCATTCTGCATCAACACAAAACCCAATCCATTAAGCGAAGCGTCAGAACAAACAACAAAACCACCTGAACCGGACGGCAGGGCCAACACGGGCGCAGTAGTCAACTTTTCCTTGAGCAGTTGAAAAATCTTTCTCGCACTGCTCAGTCCAAACAAACCTCTTGTCCTTCTGCGTTAATTGAGTCATCGGCTTTGCTATACTTGAGAATCCCTCAATGAAACGACGATAATAGCCAGCCAGACCCAAGAAACTATGAATCTCGGAAACATTTCTGGGACGCTCCCAGTTCAGAACAGCATCAACTTTTCTAGGATCCACCGAAATCCCCTCGGCTTAAATCACATGTCCCAAGAATACGACGCAATCCAACCAGAACTCACACTTGGA
>KV001482.1:54497-85653 GCA_001598015.1 Dorcoceras hygrometricum | reverse complement strand
AGGGATACAGCTAGACGTGGGCCCACAACCATTGTGGCTCCGGAATCACAATTCCGGACTTGTCCATCGGATCATGGTAAGAGCGTCTAGCAACATCGCCCCATGATATCCTAGGTATCACTGATAGTGCCTGCAAGAACCAGTTGGTCGTGGTTAGCGTACAGTACGGTCCTTTCAATCCATATATCCCGATCAGATCAACGACAATTGGTAAATCGAGAGTCGCCAAAGATCCGATAGCTATGCATACATCTTGGAGATCGAATAGTGACATCGCGAGTGTAACTAGGTAAACCCATTTACCTAAAACACTTCTAGTACTCTGGCCAGAGATTTATACACTATTATCCCCTCAGATAGCATAGGATATCCACGCATTTCTGCGAGCGATGAATCCTCGACAACAATGCATCGACTCCTACATGCATCGGGGTCTCACCCAATCCCGCCGCCTGATGACCCCAAGTGAGTTGGAAAACGAGTCAAAGTGAGACGCCTATCATGTAGAGTCTCAATGACGTTTCGAGTCGTGAGGACTAATCAGTACAACCAAGACCTCGGACTTATCCACTCGACAAATGGTAACCACTTGGAAAGTCCGAACGAGGGTAGTTCGATAGATCACCAGGTCACTATCTATCAGCATGCTCAGAACATCACAATTTTCCCTACCAATGAAACATGGTACTTCGCATCGCAGATACTAGTCTCGAGTTCGGGCGGCCTTATCCTCATTTTGACGGCCCAATCGACTAGGTACTAATTCAGAATACACAGTGACTATTAGATGTGTTTCATGATAATCGTCATACCCACTATCACATCTAACATACACTATAGTGCATTATAGGTCTTTACTCAACGCAATTGTTAATCATTATACAACACAATGAAAGTAAAGAATGCCATATAAATAAATGCGAATATCATATATAAAGATTGTCATATACAAGAGTCTATAAACCCACACGCCACAAGTTGGCTAGTTGGGAATCTACTCTAACAATCTCCCACTTGCCCTAAAGCCAACTACTCATCAGACGCAGTCCCATTGTTTCGCGATGTTTCTCAAACAACGGTCCTGGCAAGGGCTTCGTAAGTGGATCAGCAACGTTGTCCGCAGAGGCGACTCTCTCAACTGCTATGTCACCTCTAGCCACAATATCCCGGATTATGTGGTATTTCCTCAGTATATGTTTGGATATTTGGTGAGACCTAGGCTCCTTTGCTTGCGCAACGGCACCCGTGTTGTCGCAGTACACCGGGACTGGACCAACTCCATTAGGAAGGACGCCCAACTCTTGGACGAAATTCCTTATCCAAACGGCCTCCTTAGCAGCAGCTGATGCTGTGATGTACTCAGCCTCAGTGGTTGAATCCGCGATGGTGTCTTTCTTGGAACTCTTCCAAGAGACAGCACCACCATTGAGCATGAATACAAATCCAGAGGTTGAATTCGAATCATCCACGTCACACTAGAAGCTAGAATCAGTGTAGCCTTCCAGTTTCAGTTCACCACGCCCATAGACCATGAAAATATTCTTAGTCCTTCGTAAGTACTTAAGAATATCCTTTCACCGCCTTCCAATGTAATTGGCCTGGGTTGGCCTGGTAGTGTCTCGTGACACTCAGAGCGTATGCGACATCCGGTCTAGTCGAGATCATGCCATACATAATACTACCTATTGCCGAGGCATATGGCACACGTGTCATAGTCTCTATCTCCTCATCAGTCTTCGAACACATAGACTTAGATAGAGTGACCCCGTGGCACATAGGTAGGTGTCCTCTCTTGGACCCTTCCATAGAGAACCTCTTAAGTATGGTATCGATGTAGGTGGCTTGGGTGAGTCCAAGCATCCGTTTAGATCTATCCCGATAGATCTTTATTCCAAGAATATAGGATGCTTCACCCATGTCCTTCATCGAAAATATACTAGACAACCATACTTTAGTTGATTGCAGCATTCCTACATCATTCCCAATGAGTAGAATGTCATCAACATAAAGTACGAGGAATATCACAGCGCTTTTAACTACCTTCTTATATACACATGGTTCCTCGGGATTCTTGATGAAACCAAATTCCTTAATTGTTTCATCGAATATCAGGTTCCAACTTCGCGATGCTTGTTTGAGACCGTAGATCAATCTCTGAAGCTTGCATACCTTATGCTCGCTTCCAACAGATGTGAAACCCTCAGTCTGCGTCATATAGATCTCTTCCTTAATGTTTCCATTAAGGAACGCAGTTTTCACATCCATTTGCCATATCTCATAGTCGTACCATGCGGCTATGGCTAATAAGATTCTAATTGACTTTAACATTGCGACTGGCGAGAAGGTTTCATCATAGTCAACACCTTGCCTTTGAGTGTAACCTTTCGCGACCAGTCGTGCCTTGTAGGTCATTACCTTACCATCAGGCCCAAGTTTCCTCTTGTATACCCATTTGCACCCAATAGGAAAAATTCCTTCGGGAGGGTTAACAAGAGTCCAAACTTGGTTAGCATGAATTGAGTCAAACTCAGACTGCATTGCTTCAAGCCACAAATTAGAATCAGCATTGGAGATTGCCTCCTTGAAAGTTCTTGGATCTGATCCAACAACTTGATCACCTTGATCATCTTCAAGGAGAAAACCATATCTCTCAGGAGCCCTAGGAACCCTTTCGGATCTCCTAGCTGCGACCATTTCTGGTACTGGCTCTGGAAGTGATGGAGATTCACCTGGTACTTCAGTTGGTTATCGAACCTCTTCGAGTTCTACTATTCTGCCCTTTCTATCAAGTAGAAATTTCCTTTCCATAAAGGTGGCATTCCTAGAAATAAACACTTTTGTTTCGCTGGGATAGTAGAAGTAGTATCCAATGGAATTATTTGGATACCCAATGAAGTAGCATAAGATGGATCTCGTATCCAGCTTATCTCCCACTGTCTGCTTCACGTAAGCAGGACATCCCCAAATCCTCATGTATGAGTACTTGGGTGGTTTGCCCATCCATATCTCATATGGAGTCTTATCCACTGCCTTGGTGTGGACATTGTTCAACAACATTACCGCCGTTTCGAGTGCATAGCCCCAAAACGAGGTAGGAAGTTCAGTGAAGCTCATCATAGATCGAACCATGTCTAACATGGTTCGATTACGATGCTCTGCTACACCATTGAGCTGTGGTGTGGTCGGAGGGGTCCACTGTGCGAGAATCCCATTATCTTTCAGATAGTCTTGAAATTCAGCACTCAAGTATTCACCACCTCGATAGGATCGAAGTGCTTTAATACTTTTGCCTAATTGATTTTCTACTTCAGCCTTGACTTCTTTGAACCTTTCAAAGGATTCAGACTTGTGATTCATTAAGTACAAGTACCCATACCTAGAGTAATCGTCGGTAAAGGTGATGAAGTATGTGTGACCATATTTAGTACCAATACTAAACGGGCCGCACACATCAGTATGGATCAAATCCAATAGGCCTTGAGCACGCTCACCCTTGCCCTTGAAGGGTTGCTTAGTCATCATTCCCTTGAGACAAGACTCACAAGTCGGTAGGGAGTTAATGTCTGACAGATCAAACATGTCACTCCTAACTAACTTGTTCATCCTACTTAGAGAAATATGACCTTGCCTAGCGTGCCAAAGTTGTGCTGGGTTCAAGTTATCGTGTTTCCGTTTAATCGTTGTTGTATGTGCTTCGATATCGCGAGTTGGAACGTCTTTTAATTTTAAGGTGTAGATATCGTTTTCGCGTTCCCCAATACCAATTAAACATTCATTCTTGTAAATATTGCAAATCGAATTAGCAAACATACAAGAATATCCATCACTATCAAGCATAGAAACATAAATAATGTTCTTTATTAATTCGGGAACAAACAAAACGTTTCTCAATAACAACTTAAAATCAGAAGACATAAATAAATAAACATCTCCTATAGCTACTACAGCAACTCTTGCTCCATTGCCAAGCCTCAAGTGGGTCTCACCCTCTCCAAGACGTCGGCTTCTTGTCATCACCTGCAAATCATTGCAGATATGAGATCCACATCCGGTATCAAGTACCCAAGAAGTCGAACTAAGAGACATATTTATTTTGATATAGAACATACCTTTCGCAGTTCGCAACTGCTCGAGGTACTCCTTGCAGTTCCTCCTCCAATGCCCAGGCTTGTGGCAGTGGTGGCAAACATCCTCATGCTTGTTTGGCTTGGAAGCCTTTGCCTTTGGCTTCTTGTTGGGCTTTTCCTCCTTTGCAGGGGCAGAACGCTTCTTACCCTTGCGTCTGGGCCCCTTTTTCGCAGAGGAAGAAGAGCCCATAAGGAGGACGGGTTTGTCCTTCTTTATGGTTCCTTCGAACACTACAAGCATGTTAACCACCTCTTAAAGGGTGGCTGCCAGCTTGTTCATGTTGAAGTTGACCACAAAGTGTTCGAATGCAGTAGGCAGTGAGAGGAGAAGCACATCCACAGACAGCTCATGTGGAAGTGTGATATCAAGGCCCGCCAGCTTTTCAACAAGCCCAATCATACGAACCCCATGCTAGCGGACTGAAGTCCCATCGTGCATGCGGCTCGTCATAAGATCCTTGACAGCCATGAACCTCTCATGTCGAGAGTTCTCCCCGTACAGTTCTTTGAGATGAAAAAGTATGTCAGCAGCATACTTTGTCTTCTCAAAGCGCCGTTGCATTTCATTCGACATCGACGCCATCACATAGCATCGAGCTTTAACCTCGTCGTACCATCATTGTTTAAGCGTAACCAGCTCCTCAGGGCTGATATCGGCAGGGGCTTCCTTCAGAGGGCACTTCTCTATCGTATAAAGTAGCTTCTCCGAAGCCAACACAAGGTTGAGGTTGCGGAGCCATTCTTGGTAGTTCAGACCAGTGGACTTGTTGCTATCCACTATAGCAGCGAGTGGGTTTTTGAACGAAGACATTATATAAGCAGTTATACTGAAAAGAAAACAGACAATCATTACTAACTATATATAAAATAATCGCCAAGACAAAAAACATGGTCGTTAAGTTTTATGAATTACCCTCCAACTATTTTAACGATTTCACCACCCTCTAATGAAATCGAGAAAACTGGTTTCTTTAGTGGGTACACGGAGCCCAATCAAGCAATCATGGACCCGAATAATATCAGCCATCCATGACCCCAAAAGGTAGTTTCCGATTGCAACCGGTGCAACCTCCATGTATTCACCTCACGTCCAGTAAGGGCCCAATAATATGACGCCGTTTACTATCACGTGTCAAGATGACCCATCAATGTTGAGTCGTGAAGGACGGTCCCCTTAACGTCCCCAATAATATGAGCCAACGTTAAAGGGAGTTCCAACCGACTCACACCAATTGTCAATGGCGTGGACAGCTTTCCGGCATACATGACCCCCTCAATAATATGAGCCGGGCCATGTATACGGGTAGCATCGACGTACACCCATTGTTGATGGAAGGTAGGGATAATTTAAACAAATTTAAATTCCCTTAGTTTATCGAATAAACATTTATCTTGATATTAGTTTTAAATCATATTTAAAACGAGGGATTTTATTTTCGAAAATTTGGTCTCATGCAGATATTTTAAATCAAATTTAAAACATGCGGATTCAACTAACTATATATCACATATATAAAAACATTGGGATGATCGATCGTGAGAGCTATGCGGTCCGTGGTTGCCAGCCACGGACCTGGGTCCAATCCTAGGGGTAATGCAACATGCAATGCAATCATATTACAATGCTTCCGGTTTTACAGATCTTCGGTCTTCAATATCCTTGATCGTCATTGTCCACCGTCTTCGGATGTCCTCCCACTAAATATAGTAATTTACATTTAAATTTACCATGACATATAAGGGATACATTTATCAAGGGGTTGGAACGGGCCACAAACAGGTCCACTTTAAATGATAATCAATATTTACAATCCGAAATCACAAAAACCTATCGCATGCACCTAACAAATTGGGCACGGCTCTCGATCATCCCAATCATGCAGATAATCTAATTAACATGCATAAATTAAATAATCAAATTATTTATCCACAAAATCATATTTTAATTACGAAATCGCATTCTATAAATGAAATCGTATTTTGTCGATAAAATCAAATTTTAATCAACATAATCATATTTAATTTATAAAATCATATTTCAAAATTAAAATCGTATTTTGCAATTTTTAATTGTATCAAATTGGGCTTAAAACAATTCTAGGCTCAAAAATCTCAAAATTTCAAAATTGACCAAAACGGGCCCGATATCGAATATCGGCCCGATAACTTCACGGGATGCCCGGGGCAGGCCCGAACTAAACCCAAGAGGAAATCAGCTGTCATGACTTCGCCAGAGCATCGCCGTGCAACAGCCGCGGCGGCGGCCGCCACCACGAAAATCGCGCGGCGGCAGCCGCACAACGTCGCGCCAAGCGCGACGAACGGCCGCGCGCCACGTCGCGCGCCCAGCTACGAGGACCATGCGCAACCAGTGTGCAAGATCGTGGCAACCAGCATGCCACCATGCGCGCAACCTGCGGCGTCCCAACTTCCGGCCAGCAGCAACTCACGGTCGCCCATCGTCGCGCATCCAGCAGCGCAACAGCTTGCGCGGAGTGGCGCCCATCCGTCCAGTCGCGATGCGTGACAAGCGCGCACGTCTCGGCCACCTTCGTGCAGCCAGTGCGTGCAACAGCCCCCAGCGGCCGCCCAACTAGCGCGGCCATCGCGCGACCAGCGCGCTACCGCGTGCGCTCATGCGCCCGGGAGGGGCGCCGCCATGCGCGGCGGCGCCGTGGCCTTTTTTTCAATCGATTCAATCTGAAATTCAAGATATTTGATACAATTAAGGTAGTATTGTATTTATCAGATCCGAGCCTTGGCTCTGATACCACTGTTGGGGAACCGTGGCGGATCCGGATCACGCCTCCCAGAGAGGCAGCGGAAGAACAAAATTTGGGCCGGGAGACGATCAATACAATTCTAAACAATCATGCTGATCATTCATAGGGTGTTTTTCGTTGATTACCTTGCTGGCAACTCGTGCCTGGCTCCGACAAGTTTCGCGAGGAAACCGGCACTTCACGGTAGGCGGCGGTAGATTACGTCAATCAGGTCCACGACCGGATGGGAGACTCCTTCTCCAGCCTGCACTAGAAGGCCTGACGAGATCAGTACGGACGGATTCTCCTCGTCAAGTTGGCCGGAACGAATTCCGGCGAAGTGAGGCGGCGGCGGCGGCGGCGGCTTTTGAGGAGAGGAGGGAGGCGGCCACTTAGATGCTAGGGTTAGGGTTGTGACTAATGTAATGATTAATGTCTCCTAAGTCTACATTAAGTAGACAAGTAATAGACTTGGACCGGCGAATTCCGGCGAAGTGAGGCGGCGGCGGCGGCGGCGGCTTTTGAGGAGAGGAGGGAGGCGGCCACTTAGATGCTAGGGTTAGGGTTGTGACTAATGTAATGATTAATGTCTCCTAAGTCTACATTAAGTAGACAAGTAATAGACTTGGACCGGCCCAATGGGCCCGGGTCCAACGGATGAACATTCGGTTCATCCCTATCACCGTGACTTCATCGTAACTTCGATCGCCGATCAGATTGGACCGATTGACTCAGTTTCCAAAACTGAATACTATGATTTGAAAAACCATTTTTCAGAACTCCAGTGCAAAATGACCGTTTTGCCCCTCAACAGCGGAAAACACGATTTGACCCCTGTTGACTTTTATGAAGTCGCACTCCCCAAAATCCTCTTCCTATGCTCAACACATTTAGCTCAGTATCCGTGCGGGAATCTCGAATCCAGTACTTGTGTGACCCTCAATGGTTCAGGGATACAGCTAGCCGTGGGCCCACAACCATTGTGGCTCCGGAATCACAATTCCGGACTTGCCCATCGGATCATGGTAAGAGCGTCTAGAAACATCGCCCCATGATCCCCTAGGTATCACTGATAGTTCCTGCAAGAACCAGTTGGTCGTGGTTAGCGTACAGTACGGTCCTTTCAATCCATATATCTCGATCAGATCAACGACCATTGGTAAATCGAGAGTCGCCAAAGATTCGATAGCTATGCATACATCTTGGAGATCGAATAGTGAGATCGCGAGTGTAACTAGGTAAACCCATTTCCCTAAAACACTTCTAGTACTCTGGCCAGAGATTTATACACTATTATCCCCTCAGATAGCATAGGATATCCACGCATGTCTGCGAGCGGTGAATCCTCGAAAACGATGCATCGACTCCTACATGCATCGGGGTCTCACCCAATCCCGCCACCTGATGACCCCAAGTGAGTCGGCAAACGAGTCAAAGTGAGACGCCTATCATGTAGAGTCTCAATAACGTTTCAAGTCATGAGGACTAATCAGTATAACCAAGACCTCGGACTTATCCACTCGACAAATGGTAACCACTTGGAAAGTCCGAACGAGGGTAGTTCAATAGATCAGCAGGTCACTATCTATCTGCATGCTCAGAACATCACAATGTTCCCTACCAATGAAACATGGTACTTCGCATCGCAGATACTAGTCTCGAGCTCGGGCGGCCTTATGCTCTTTTTGACGGCCCAGACGTTTCGAGTCGTGAGGACTAATCAGTACAACCAAGACCTCGGACTTATCCACTCGAAAATGATAACCACTTGGAAAGTCCGAACGAGCGTAGTTCGATAGATCACCAGGTCACTATCTATCTGCATGCTCAGAACATCACAATGTTCCCTACCAATGAAACATAGTACTCTGCATCGCAGATACTAGTCTCGAGCTCGGGCGGCCTTATCCTCATTTTGACGGCCCAATCGACTAGTAACTAATTCAGAATACACAGTGACTATTAGATGTGTTTCTTGATAGTCGTCATACCCACTATCATATCAAACATACACTATAGTGCATTCTAGGTTTTTACTCAACGTAATTGTTAATCATTATACAACACAATGAAAGTAAAGAATTCCATATAAATAAATGCGAATATCATATATAAAGATTGTCATATACAAGATTCTATAAACCCACACGCCACAAGTTGGCTAGTTGGGCATCTACTCTAACAAATACAGGTCTCACACTATCAGCTTAGCACAATACTCTGGACCAGCATGCATCTAAGCTGGTCACTTCACCAAAAACCAGTCACACGTTCAGATCTTGCTGCTCATAGCTTCCAGGACAGCTAACGTACATCAGCTTCGACTACTTAACTAAGCACGCATCACTGAAGTCAGCTCGTGATGCTCTATTCATATTTCGCTGTCTAATCCAGTACTCTATGCCTTCAGATCATCTTATGCATCCATGCTCAAGGCGCGTACTCAAATCATCTCGCAGTGTTTAACCCAGATCTCCAGGTTCAACACAGCTCGCCACAACTAGCACGCAACACATCAACACGCCACATTCTAAATCAGCTCACAACAAATCCACCTGCTAGAACACATCAGCTCACGCTACTGAGCTTAACCCCACTGCATAACTCTAATGTGGTCCTAACGTATCATAACCAGCTCACACAAGCAGCCATAGCTTATACTTTACCGCATAGTGTTAAACTGTCAACTTGCACCCAATCTGGTCCAGATCACAACTACTCAGCAAGCTTCCAAGTTGAAATCTAAAAACTATGCATCTAGCGTCCTCCGAGCTGCAGCAAGAACTCCAGCAACTCTACACAGATTGCTCTTCTAGTATCATTATAGGCCACTGGACCAGCTCGCACCCGTGCTGGTCTAGACTAAAGTCCAAAGCATCTTCCTGTATCACTATCTTAGCACGAATTGTACGATCAGCTTGCATCCGATCTGGTCCAGCTTGCATAACCAACCAGCACGCTTGTAAGTTGGATTTCTCAAGCTATATATCCAGCGCACTCCGCAAAGATACAATTATCTAGCAAGAACAATTCAGATTGCACTCCTAGCTTATCCATCTCAACCCATGCTCCCTAAGCTGCTTACTCTCGATTAGTTAATCACTAATCTGGACTTATTAAGCCATTAATTACCTTGGCTAATTAAAGTCCTCACAAATAGATAAGCTAGCGTCCCAACTCTTTCTAATATCTCAAATGGAACAATGAATCTTGGGCTCAACTTACATGTTTTTCCAAATCTCATTACCCATTTCATGGTAGCTACCTTTAGAAACACATGGTCTCGAGCTTCAAAATTTAGCTCTCGATGATGATTATCAGCATAGTTTTTGAGTTGTTCTCATCCGCTTACGTACTTACTAATAGCCTCAGCAATTTTCTCCACAATTTTCAGTCTTATATCAACTATTTCACCTATATCATCTTAGTGAATTGGTGACCGGCACTTTCTTTCATAAAGGGTTTCGTAAGGGGCCATTCTATTGATGTCTCGTTACTGTTGTTGTGCGTGAATTCTACCATGGGTAATTTGTAATCCCAGCTTTTATTAAAATCAATCGTACATTCTTGTAGAAGATATTTGAGTGTCTGGATTACTCTTTCCGATTGGCCATCAGTTTGGGGATGGAAAATTGTACTAAACATTAGTTTGGTTTCCAAAGCTTGATGTAAACTTTTCCAGAACCTAGATGTGAATATGGGATCCTATCAAATACGATTGAAACTGGGATACCACACTATTTCCTTGATATACAGCTTGATGTACCTGTTCATACCAAAGGTCCACTTAACAGGCAAGAAATGATCTGACTTGGTTAACTATCCACTATAACCCAAATGGAATTAAACCCATGTAATGTTCTTGGTAGACCTACTACGAAGTCCATAGCAATAATGTTCTCCCATTTCCATTCCAGTACGGGAAGGGACTTTGACATGTCTGCTGGTCTTTGGTGTTCTGCTTTTACTTGTTGGCATGTTAATCATGCTGAAACGAATCTCAGTAACAATCTTAGGCACAGTCCAGTCCCGAACTGCTTCTACCTTAGCTGGATCAACCTCTTCCCTCACTCGAGATCACATGACCTAGAAAGGCAACTTTCCCATGCCAAAAATCACATTTACTAAACTTAGCAAAAAGTTGTTTATTTCTCAAAATTTTCAGCACCACCCTAAGATGTACTACGTGATCTTCTCTGCTCTTCCAGTAAATTAGAATATCGTCTATGAAAACTATTACAAATCGGTCTAGAAAATGTTTGAACACCCTATTCATTAAGTCCATGAAAATTGAAGGTGCATTTGTCAGTCCAAATGGCATAAATAGAAATTTGTAATGGCCATATCGTGTTCTAAATGCCGTCTTGTACACATATGCTTATTTTACCTTAGGCTGGTGATAACCAGATCGGAGCTCGATCTTCGAAAATATTTCTGCTCCTTGAAGTTGATCGAACATGTCATTAATTCTAATGCGTGGGTACTTATTCTTAACAGTTAACTTATTAAGCTCTCTATATATACACAGACACATACTTCAATCTTTCTTCTTTACAAACAGCATGGGTGCTCTCCTTGGTGAAGCACTTGGACGAATGAAACCTTTGTCCAGAAGATCTTGAATTTTCTCTTTCAATTCATTCATTTCTGATGGTGTGAGTCTATAAGGTGGTTTAGAAATAGGAGTCGCACCTGGCACAAAGTCGATTGCAAAATCATGTTCCCGATCTGGAGGCAGACCTGAGATGTCATATGGGAACACTTCAGGTATTTAGCTCACTACTTCAACATCTGACAGCTTAGGCTTCCCATCATCAACTACAGACAATATGCTAGCCAAAATCCCAAATAACCATTCCTTAAACAGCTTTTGAGCTTTTAGAGCTGAAATTTGACGAGTAGCTCTTTTAACTGGTGCAGCTCTAAATAAGAACTATTCTCCTTGGGTTGTCTTAACTTCTACTGTCCTTGTCTTAAAGTCTAAAATTGCACCAAATTTTGATAACCAATCCATACCCAAAACTAAATCAAGTCCGGCATAGGCAACACAATTAAGTATACACATGTAATACACCCTTGTAACTTCACCTCTAAGTTACGAAACATTCTAGTTATAAACCATATCTCTCCTTAGGGTATTATCACACAATATTCTACTGACAACGATTCAGCTAGATGAGAATTGTCTTACTAAAATCCTTTGTTATGAAATAATGGGTGGCACCTCAATCTATTAAAGCGGTAGAAGGTATACCAGTAGCAATATTTTCACCTGTATACCCGTAGAAATATTTTCACCTATAATCACCATAGTCTCTGGATTGGCCTAATCTACGCTCATCACATAAGCTCTACAGGGGATGAGATGCTTTGATTTCTGAAAATCCTTGGCGATATGACCAGGAGCGCCACACTTATAGATACCCTTTGACCAACCGTGCACTGGACAGAGTGGTTCCATTGACACTTTGGGCACATTTTTCGATTGTCAATTCCGGGGACTGTAATGATCGGTTGGGGCTGTGGAGGTCTTTGACCCTGAGGCCTTCATTTGTTGTTGTTGGTCGTTTTTATTGTCTCTGGTTCTTGAGATGAAAAGCTTGACGCTTCATTTGTTTCTCCCATCTGAAATCTCGGAGGGCTTTGTCCACTGCTGACCTGAAGTCTTTACGTTCATCTAGTCCTACATCATCTTTATGTGTTGGCCTCAATCCGTCAACAAAATGAATAAGTTTTCTTTCCACATCTCTTCCAATGAAAGGTACAAAGTAACATCCTCGTTCAAACTTATGATGTAATCTCTTAGTGGCATTCTCCCCCTGCTTCAATGCTAAAAACTCGTTCTTCAGCTCAGAGCACACATATGCAGTAAAGTATTGTTCATAGAATACTTTCTTGAATTACCTCCAAGAAAGTGCGCCCAAATCCACTGATAATTTGGCTCCTTCCCACCAAATATGTGAGTACTAGAATCGGTATATGATAATTAGTGAGTTAATCGGATCGAAATTTTTATTTAACCGAGAGGTGCTCAGTGAGCTGAGTTGGGGGAAAAGATACCAGATTTGAAATACTGGTCCAGTTGTTCGTAAAGCTAATCGATGTTTACCAGTAGGGGTATTTCAGATTTGGACTTTGAGTTAAGGGGACGAGAGTAAGTATTGGACTGATTTGCGTCACGTAATCAGTTGATATTCAGTTTTGAAGATTGGGTTGAGTTGTCGATAATCTTCGGGTTGGATAAAGAACGTAATATGCATGAGCAGATCTGAGATGGAACAACTTTGATTTGTTTGAGAGCTGGTCCAAAAGTTGTTCGCGAAAATCAGCTTTGGATGCGGGCAGATTTGAGTAGTAGAGCCCCGGGTTGGAGAGAGAGAGAGTAAGCGCTGGGCGAACAGTTGGTGTTCAGATTTGGAGAGAGATGCCTCGTATGCATGAGTTGGTGGTACTGTATGATCCGGATCGGTTCGTGTTGTGGTGTAGATCGGAACGGTTTATGATTTCCAAATTTGGCGAAAGCTGGAAGTGAGCGAGTTGGCCCACGGAGGTATGTTCCTTGCTCAGATCTGGAGGCGATGCGACATCATTTAGTTACAACGGTGTAGACACGGGTTGCTGGAGCTGAGTAGCAAGATCCAGATTAGTGAGATCTGTTTAGCGGATGTGCCAGGTGGTTAAGCTTTGAGATCATTTTGTATCGGATCCGGTACCAGATTTGATGTTAGCGGGACTCCTGTGCGACGTTGTTTGGTGGTCGTGAGCGAGTAGCGAGAGGAATCAGATCTGGTGTAGTGCTCAGATCTTAGTGGTTGACCTTCACTGTAACGTTGACTGCGAAATAAATATAAGTGTCGAGCAACACTTAGACATTTTCGGATTCGATATTTCCTATATTCGTTCCCAGAGAGTCCTTGACATATATCGTACTGTTCCCAAAACCCTTACTGTTCATTCGAACTACTTTTCCTCCGATTACAGTCGATTTACGCCTCCGTTTGGAGCAATATTTGGTGGCGCTGAGCTCGTATCCTCTAGATCTTTCGATTGATACCATTTTGGAGACATGAGTCGTTGAGTTGATGGAGCGCGAAGTAGTTGCAGTGTTTGAATATCTTCACCGTTTCTGGCCAGTAGTTCTTCAGCTCTTTTGAGCACTTGGATTTGAGGTTCAGGCAGCTTCTGTTGAGTTCTTTGTGAGTTGATAGGATAGAGGACTTGCGCGGGTTCTTGGAGTTGTGTTCTTGTGCACGAGTAGCTGGTTGTGTGCTACTTTGTGATCCATTGATGTAGCAGCTGTGTAGAGAGTGAGGTACGGATTGAGCTCGTACTTACAGCCTTGAGATGAACATGAGAACATATTATGTATGTGTGATGTGCTGTGTACTATGACTGAGTTGTGCTGATCTTATATGCGTGTGAATATACAGCTGATTGAGTGTGCTGTTTAATTTATTTTGAATTTTGCTATGATCTGTTTAGAATTTGCATCCACGCATATCATATTGAGCCTGTATTCGTTGAGACCTGAATATCGCTGAGTCATGATTTGCCGACTGAGTATTCATGCACAGAATCCAATGTCATCACTGAGTCGTGATAGCCAGCTGAGTCGCTGTGATTTGGATTTCTGTTGATTCATTGAGATTTATTGCACAGCTGAGTCTTTGTGCCTTGCTTATTGATGATTTTTGGTAGCCATCATGCATGACACGACATGATATGTTGCATGTGTATCTGGTAGCTGTTGTACTTTTGCTCTTCGTACTGAGGTTGGACCTCGTTTCATTTTCCCCTTTTTGGGCTGCTTCAGTCTGTGTTGGCCTTTTCAGGATCTTCAGGCAACCCAGCTGGTTTGATTGGAGCGTCAGCTGGTAGATCCCCATTTTGAGTCCCAGTTATATACATTATGTATTGAACCGGGGGATGCCCTGCGTGATTATGTATTCGGGGATCTGTATTTTGTCTTTAACGGTAATTTTTGTTATTGATGTTGTTGGATTTTTGAGTCAAAATTCATATTTAGACAATTTTGTATTTTTTAAGAGATGATTTCAGTTCAAGCCAAACGAAAATTTTTAGCCCATATTTTTATACTTCCGTATAATGATTATTTGAGTCATTAATCTATGATTAAGTGCACCGGGCCTGAAAAAATCATTCTTTAGCATGTAAATGGTGCATCTTGATCTATCCGGATCAGCTAGTTGTAAATACTCGAATATGACTTCCAAGGATTTGATCTAACTCTAAGCTGCAAGTGGATCACTGGTTCCTGAAAACTCTTTGGTCCTTGGCGCCTAAATTTTTCTTGAGGATTCTTGTGACTAAATCCTCGGTTGGAGTATTGGCCATTCCCTTGGCTAGACTGCTCTACTAGTTGTTCCAACAGTTGAGCCATGCTTGCTATGACTCGCATGTTGCTATCCTCACAATCCTCGTGTAACGCCCAGAAATCCTAATTACGTTGAATTGAGTGCATGACTAGGGGAAAAACCTTATGTTAGCATAATTTGCATGTCATTTATGTGATTATATGATGATTTTATGCCTTGCTTTGTGCATGTCACTTTACGGTACTGTTTGAGTTCCGGTAAGCAGGGACGAGTCCGGAGACGACCAAATCGAAAATATTTAAATGTTTTAGCTCTTAGACATATTTTGAAGCAAAATATTTTTATTTTATGCACCATTTCCAAAAAAATGAGATTTTATGCACAATTTTCGAGGGGGACCCGTTTTTCGCCTATACGGGCTATTTTTATGACTTTTACTACACTTTTAAATTTGAGAGACCATATATTACGAAAATTAAAGGCTTGAAGTCTGAAATTTAAGTATTTTTAAGCCTTTTTAATTTGAGGAGGTTAGTATTTGAATAGGCCTTTTATTTCCTTAATTAAACAAGTTGAAGGGGCCTTTTTGTACACTTTTCAGTCACCCTTCTCCACAAACTCGAAAATTAACCTAATCCCTCCCCTCATCAGCCGACTTCAGCCTTATTCTCCCCCTAGGTGGCTGAAACTTTCAGGTTTTTGGTTGGAACTCAAAGGTGTTTGGTCTAATCTGTTGTCCTCCGCTCCGGTAACGCGTATCTCCACTCCTTTTTCGATCAAGGCATGTTGTATTCTCTCTTTGCTCACCATTTAGATCATAATATACTGTTTTATAAAGATTATGCATGAATTTTATGCGAATGTTTCAGATCTTTGCATCCATGACCATGATCATGCATTATTTCATATTGCACCTCACGGGTTTGATGACTTTGTTGCATGGCTTCGGTTTAGGGGCTGTCTAAGGGACCTTGGCTCGATATTAGGTTTTTCAAGGGGGTCTTAAGGAAGGCTAAGAGTGGTCCATATGTGTGATATGTCTGGCGAACCATCGGCTAGAAGGAGAACACCGCGCGCTGCGTGTTCCAGCGCCGCGCCGTGTTCCCTCTTTGTGTGGGTCACTCTCCTTCGTGCGTGCTTGGTTGGGGCCATGGTTGGTCATGTTAGAACCGCCTGGACCTGGTGGTGGTCCAGCCTGAAGGGCTCCAGCCATGGTGGCCGGAGCAGTGAGGTCGAGCGTGAAGTTTGGTTGCTGGTCGTGGCGGCGCTGCATGGGGTGTGTGTGCGCGTGCGGTTTACGGTTAGTCTTTGGTTAGGTTCGGTCCAATTGAACCGGCTGGTATGGTTGGACCGGATCGGGCCATCGAGTGTTGATTCAAATATTTTAAGTCCGGTCCGAGTTATTTTATTTTTGGGCCGGGTAGTTTTATTTTAATGTCCAAGTCATTTTATCGAGTCAAGTCAACTTTTTTTAAGTCAAAATTTATTCTTGGTCAAAATGCTTTGGGTCAATGATTTTAAGTCAAAATTATTTTAAGTTGTCAATTTTTAAGTAATTTGGATGTTTAAATCAAATGGTTTGATTTTGGGCCGTTATTTTAAATGAGTTTTAAGCCTGTTTTGACGGTGTTGGGCCGGGCCTTTCAAATGATTTTAAAGGGGTGATTCTTTATTGTTGGGCCCAGTTGAGTTGGGCTTAGTACTATTTTAAGTCTAGTTGAGGCTTTTGGCTTAGAGTTAGTGGGCTAGTCGCTTGAGCCAGTCCTTGACCGGGCCGAGAAGATGTATAGGCCCATGAATATATATTTAATTATATACGTATTATGCTATGTATTCAAGTATGAAATGTTTTAAGGAAATTAAATATATATTGATGGGCCAATATTTTAAAGTTGCATGATTTTATAAAACACATGCATCATGAAAGCTTAAGTTATGTTAAGGCATGAAGGAAAGAAGGAAAAATATTTTGAGGGATTGAAGTTATGTGGGGCAAAGTTTAATGATGGGAGTTAGCCGGGTAGCCGGGCCCGGGGATCCCCTGTTTTAATGTATGAGCTTATGGATCCTTGTGTGACATCATGGTGAAGTAGCAGCATAGAGGTGTGACATATAGGGATCCCGAGGTCAGGTTGGGTGAACCACACCGCCACGTACGTTGGTTTATAGATTGATCAATCGAATTATGGCTCTCACTTCATGGATACTACTCACATGTTCTTTTGAGTTATGTTATGTTTATGCCATGCCTAAATATATATGTCATATGATGAAGTATGTACGACTACAGCATGATTTAACGTTTAATATCTTTCAAGCACGCATGTCATGAAATTATGTTCCTATACTTATGTGCCTGTATGTGGTTTTATTATATGTACTTTGTTAGTAGCGGAAAGAGCATGCTGGGCCGTTATGCTCACTAGGTTTAAATTGTGCAGGTGAGCATGATGATGAGATTACTCCGACCGACGGTGAGGACGTCTGATGCTTCGCTGCGGCTGTTACCCCGTGACCACTCAGTTATTTTATGCCTTCGCTTTTAAACATGTTCAGTTTTCTTCAATAGTTTTAAATACTCTGATTTTTATGTTAGCTTGTGCGATGTCGATTGTGGATATTTTGCAGTTAGTTTTAAACGGATGTTGAGATGTTATTTTTAAATGCTTTAAGTGATGGTTTTTATTTATAGCTTTTATTAAATGTTTATTCCACATCTGCTTTCAAAAAAAAAATTTTTTAGGTTTAGTACGTTTCAACTTGGTATCAGAGCGGTGGTTCTGGATGGGTACTAGCCTGCTGCGTGGAGCTCGGAAGTCGCACTGCCAGTCCATGAGTTTTATCTTATGATTTATGTTTATGTTGCATGCTACATGTTATCTTGGCCTTAGTTCTACCTTAGATTTTAAGGGTTAGACGCCTAGTCATGCACTTAGATTTACGTTATAAGGCTTTGGTGTATCAGAACAATGCCTCCCCGTCGCGATAGGAACCAACAGGATGACGACATGCCTCCTACTCCACCACCACCCCAGATGACGCCGTTTGAGTGGGCTAACGTGGAGATGTTAGCCGAGATTACTAGGCTGTTGGAGCGTCAGACGGAGCGACCTAGGAAGTCGCATGAGGAAGATATTACTGAGAAGTTCCGCAAGCAGGGACCTAAGGGGTTTGCACTGGAGAGCCTGTCGTGGGAGAGATTCAAGGCGGTATTCTATGAGAAGTATTTCACTGCAGACGCCCAGAGCCAGTTGATTCGGGAGTTTTTGAGTCTTCGCCAGGGGGACAGGTCGGTTTCTGAGTATGTGAGACTTTTTGAATGGGGGTGTCACTTTGTGGCCTCGATCTCTCTTGTGGAGAGCGAGAAATTGAGGCAGTTCACTGATGGACTGCGACCAGACATCCGTCACGATGTCAACATGGCGGACGTGACTTCCTATGTGGCGACAGTGAACAGGTCTTACCGGTCCGAGAAGGGCCGGAAGGACATGAGGGAGGACTATCAGAGGAAGAGGCAGTTACAGCCGCACGTCCGGGGCCAGTCTTCGCATCCACCAGCAAAGAAACCTTTTCAGGGGCCTTATAAGGGCCCAACTCAGCAGGGACAGCAGCCGCATAGACCACAGGACCAGCAGAGGCCACAGCAGCAGGGGGCCAGTGCCCCCAAGCCCGGAGGATATCCGACCTGCAAGGAGTGCAACAAGCAGCATCCTGGACCATGCATGGCAGGATCAGGGAAGTGCTTTCATTGCAAGGAACCGGGACACATTTCTAGGGATTGCCCGAAGAAGAGACAGACCACGGGTCGTGTCTTTGTGATGCAGGAAGAGGCGGCAGACCCGGACACTACTTTACTCACGGGTATTCTACTTTAAGATTTCCGCCATTTCTATGATTTGTGAGTTTAGTATTTTTTGTAAATAGATTGTATGCTGAGTAGAACACTACTAGGAGATTCATGCCTTAGACTGGTTGAACTTAGTGGAACTGTATGCCTTCTAGGACTTCTATGCGATCTTGGACAGTAGGGCTAACTAACCTAGAATATGTGTTAGGCATCTGAACTACTTGTGAGACCTAGTTTAACTGTAAACGCGTGCCTCTGTGATGTTTCCGTTTCACGCGAGATTCGTGTGCTTGGTGTTACTACCCTTGCATTACTAGAATCAGGGGCGACCCACTCGTTTATTTCGAATGCGTTCACGCAGAGGATGGGTATTACACCGGAGAGCTTGGGTATGGCTCTCGCAGTGATGGTCCCGTCAGGAGAGGATCTGACGACGACCAGCGTGGTTTAGGGATTGACGATGATGTTCCAGGATCATGCAGTCCAAGCAGATTTAGTGGTGTTGCCGATGTCAGGATTCGATCTCATCCTAGGCACGGATTGGTTGATGGAGTTTGGAGCGGTGATTGACTTCCAGCGGAGGTCAGTGACGATCAAGCCACCAGGGCAAGAGGCTTTCATTTTTGAGGCGACGAGGAGACAGCGGAAGCCTAGATTCGTATCTTTCTTACAGGCCAAGAAGCTAGTTGAGCATGGATGTCAGGCGTTCTTGGCCAGTGTTACTGCTTCAGGAGATTCAGCAGGCCCTTCGTTGTCCGATGTGGAGGTAGTCAGGGACTTCGCAGATATTTTCCCCGACGATGTCGCAGGAGTTCCACCAGAGAGAGAGGTGGAGTTTTCTAGTGAGCTGATGCCGGGTACAGTGCCTGTCTAAGGCACCGTATCATTTAGATCCTACCGAAATGATGGAGTTGAAGGAGCAGATTCAAGAGTTTCTTGACAAGGGGTTCATTCGCCCTAGTTTTTCTCCATGGGGCACGCCAGTTCTGTTTGTGAAGAAGAAGGATGGTAGCATGAGGTTGTGTATTGACTACCGGGAGTTGAACAGAGTTACGTGAAGAACAGATATCCACTCCTGAGGATTGAGGATTTATTCGATCAGTTGCAGGGAGTTTCAGTGTTCTCGAAGATTGATCTGAGATCTGGCTATCATCTGCCGAGAGTTAGAGAGGAGGACGTGTCCAAGACTGCTTTTCGGACACGCTACGGCCACTACGAGTTCTTGGTGATGCCGTTTGATCTGACGAACGCCCCAGCGATTTTCATGGATCTGATGAACAGGGTATTCAGGCAGTATCTAGACCAGTTCAACATTGTGTTTATCGACGACATTCTGATTTATTCGAGGAGCTTTGAGGAGCATAGTCAGCACTTGCATACGGCATTGCAGACCTTGAGGGAGCACAAATTATACGCCAAGTTCAGCAAGTGCGAGTTTTGGCTGGAGCAGGTGGCTTTCTTAGGACATATTGTGTCGAGAGATGAGATTTCTGTTGACCCATCGAAAGTGGAAGTAGTGCAGAACTGGGGGATTCCGAAGAATGCAGCGGAGATTCGTAGTTTCTTGGGCTTGGCAGGTTATTATCGCAAATTCATCAAGGGCTTCTCCTCTATTTCAGTGCCCTTGACAGCCTTGACCAGGAAGAATGCGAAGTATGTGTGGAGTCCCGAATTCCAGAGGAGCTTCGATCAACTGAAGGAGGCCCTTACTTCAGCACCAGTGTTAGCTATGCCAGTGGACCACGAGGAGTTTGTGGTTTATACGGATGCTTATCTGAGAGTGGTTTATACTGATGCTTCTCTGAGAGGGTTAGATGCTCGATATTATGTGGTTCAAGGGGGTCTTAAGGAAGGCTAATAGTTGTCCATATGTGGAGATGTCGGGCGAACCATCGTCTAGAAGTAGAACACCGCGGGCTGCGTGTTCCAGCGCCGCGCCATGCGCCCTCTTTGTGTGGGTCGCTCTCCTTCGTGCGTGCTTGGTTTGGGCCCTGGTTGGTCACGTTAGAACCGCCTAGACCTGGGGGTGGTCCAGCCGGAAGGGCTCCAGCCATGGTGGCCGGAGCAAGGAGGTCGAGCGTGAAGTTTGGTTGCTGGTCGCGGCGGCGCTGCATGGGGTGTGTGTGTGCGTGCGGTTTAGGATTAGTCTTTGGTTAGGTTCGGTCCAATTGAACCGGCTGTTATGGTTGGACCTGATCGGGCCATCGAGTTTCGAGTCTAATATTTTAAGTCTGGTCCGAGTTATTTTATTTTTGGGCCGGATAGTTTTATTTTAATGTCCAAGTCATTTTATCGAGTCAAGTCAACTTTTTTTAAGTCAAAATTTATTCTTGGTCAAAATGCTTTGGGTCAATGATTTTAAGTCAAAAATTATTTTAAGTTGTCAATTTTTAAGTAATTTGGATGTTTAAATCAAATGGTTGGATTTTGGGCCGTTATTTTAAATGAGTTTTAAGCCTGTTTTGACGGTGTTGGGTCGGGCCTTTCAAATGATTTTAAAGGGGTGATTCTTTGTTGTTGGGCCCAGTTGAGTTGGGCTTAGTACTATTTTAAGTCTAGTTGAGCCTTTGGGCTTAGAGTTAGTGGGCCAGTCGCTTGAGCCAGTCCTTGACCGGGCCGAGAAGATGTATAGGCCCATGAATATATATTTAATTATATACGTACAAGTATGAAATGTTTTAAGGAAATTAAATATATATTGATGGGCCAATATTTTAAAGTTGCATGATTTTTTGAAACGCATGCATCATGAAAGTTTAAGTTATGTTAAGGCATGAAGGAAAAATATTTTGAGGGTTTGAAGTGATGTGGGGCAAAGTTTAATGATGGGAGTTAGCCGGGTAGCCGGGCCCGGGGATCCCCTGTTTTAATGTATGAGCTTATGGATCCATGTGTGACATCATGGTGGAGTAGCAGCACAGAGGTGTGATATATAGGGATCCCGAAGTAATGTCGGGTGAACTACACCGCCACGTACGTTGGTTTATAGATTGATCAATCGAATTATGGCTCTCATTTGATGGATACGACTCACATGTTCTTTTGAGTTATGTTATGTTTATGCCATGCCTTAATATATATGCCATATGATGAAGTATGTACGACTATGATTTAACGTTTAAGATCTTTCAAGCACGCATGTCATGAAATTATGTTCCTATACTTATGTGCCCGTATGTGGTTTTATTATATGTACTTTGTTAGTAGCGGATAGAGCATGATGGGCCTTTAGGCTCACTAGGTTTAAATGGTACAGGTGAGCATGATGATGAGATTACTCCGACTGGTGGTGAGGACGTCTGATGCTCCGCTGCGGCTGTTACCCCGTGACCACTTAGTTATTTTATGCCTTCGCTTTTAAACATGTTCACTTTTCCGCTATAGTTTTAAATACTCTGATTTTTATGTTAGCTTGTGCGATGTGGATTGAGGATATTTTGCAGTTAGTTTTAAACCAATGTCGAGATGTTATTTTTAAATGCTTTAAGTGATGGTTTTATTTATAGCTTTTATTAAATGTTTATTCCACATCCGCTTTCACCTTCGCTTTTAAACATGTTCACTTTTCCGCTATAGTTTTAAATACTCTGATTTTTATGTTAGCTTGTGCGATGTGGATTGAGGATATTTTGCAGTTAGTTTTAAACCAATGTCGAGATGTTATTTTTAAATGCTTTAAGTGATGGTTTTATTTATAGCTTTTATTAAATGTTTATTCCACATCCGCTTTCAAAAAAAAAAATTTGAGGTTTAGTACGTTTCACCTCGTCATTCATCGCTTCTCTCCTTCCTCTTAATCTTCCTGCCATTTGAACCATAGCCCAATCCACCACAATACTATTAAAAATGAACCTTCACTCTATGACATTTAAATGAACTCACTTATTAAACGAGGCAGTTGACGAAGATTGTCTCGGACTAGAATAAGTTTTTATCTCAAGGACCATGCTCTGATATCAATTGTAACGACCAAATTTTTCGAATCAAAATTACTATAAATGGAACTCAAAACTTGTTCTTGGACAAAAGATAATTAACCAAATACTTCTGGACTAGAGTGCAAATGTATATAAATTTCGGCTCACAACTAGAAATAAAACAATTTAGAGCTGTGAATATTTTTTGAATATAGATAAACATTACAAAGTAATTTTCGTTCAGTGCATAGAAAACTGTATATGGAATAACTGATAAATTTCTTTACGAACTGGTCGATCTCAAATCTAAACCGAACAAAATATGTAATTTGTGCTAGCACGGAAACACAGGTTCCACAATAAACACCCCCGATTGATCCATCCTGTGCCCACCAGCAACCTCTAAACAAATCACCTGCATTTAGGAAAACTAGTGAGCTAAAAGGATCTGCAAGCAAATCTGAAAATAACGTAGGCAGGAAACATAGTAAAAACAATAACTTTTACTATAAACTGAAAGATCGTAAGCTGCTAAACTATAAACTATAAAAAGTAAATATAAATAGTAACTTGCTCGAATACTCAGTTATATAACTACCCTGAGTATTTCTCATTTCTATGGTGAAGTGTGAACGAAAGCTCTTCTTAGGTCATAGTAGCTTGATCAATCTTAAATTGTTTCCAGGTGGAGCGGGACCCAATGAACCTTTTGCCATTGTCCACACACCCTAATTTTTGACTCTGTTGGCAGGGCACTTCGATCCGTCAATCGATTACAACACATTCTATGGTTGGCAAGGCACTCCGGTCCGTCTATCTATTATCACACACCCTATGGTTTGCAGGACACTCCGATCCGGCGATCGATTCCCACACACCCTATGGTTGACCATCTATTATCAATCACAAATCACAAAACATTTCAAATATACTTTTTTGTAACTTTCCGTAAAACTTCTATAAACTGCTTTTATTTGATCTGAAAAGGATCTCTTTCATATATGGTTTGCTATTCTAAAACTCTTTTGATGTTCGAAATCAACTGAGAGTACATCAGAATTAAATCGAAGAAGAAGACTTGAATCATCTCAGGCTATAGAAACCTATAATTAACAGCAGAGCTCTAAGCTGATGAACTATCTCTTGAAACTTGGAATAATTTTGAACAGATTAGGGTTATACCTTCCAATCAAATCTAAAGGAAAGATGAATTAAACTTGGGTTTACAGTATAGTCAAGAGTGGACCTAAGCTGAATCCGCTCGGAGTGCGAATAGAACGCAAGCGTAAACCAGCTCAGAATAGAAAATCAGACCCAGGCTTGGACAACGAACAACGATTGATAGAGATTTATCCGGCTTGAACAGTTCACAAACATGAGCAGTCCCTTCGAAAATTTTAAAACTTTGTTAGGTTTCTTTTAACAGAGAGCACCACTTCTCTAAATATTTCCTCTACGTGAAGTTTTTGTGAGTGAGGATGAATGGTGCTTTTGCAAGTATTTTGACAAAAATTTCAAAGCTATTTTGATCGAAACACGATTATATTAAAAGTGCTTCTATTCTTAAAGTGCTACTCTGTTTTGAAACAAAACGTATACCAAACCAAATGGGTACAAAAATCAGTTTAGAGGCGAACCGTCCTTGTCTTACTCGACCAGACAGCTCTCGCAACCGCGCTCCTAAGCTAAAACAGAATCAGCACAAATGAAAGCTGATTGGAGATAAATTACAAATAGATCCCTCAAAACTTTAAACTTTACATTTTTGGATTTATGAATTTTTTGGTGTTACAACTCTACCCCCCTTAACGAAATTTCGTCCCCGAAATTTACTCACCAAATAAATCCGGGTAGTGGTGACGCATATCTGCCTCAACCTCCCAGGTTGCTTCTCTTTCTGAGTGGTTTGTTCATTGAACTTTGATCATTGGAATACTTTGATTACTCAGTATTATGTCCTCTCTAAGGAGAATTTTCATCGGTTCTTTTTAATAACTCTGATTAGGAGTAAGCTGCATCAGCTCGTATCTCAGCACATGAGATGGATTAGGAACATACTTGCATAAATCTGATCGTGAAACACGTTATGCACTGCTGATAGAGGTGTATGTAGCGCTAATGGATAGGATAACGTCCCAAATCGTTCTAATATCTCATGGACCGATGAATCTTGGGCTCAGATTACCTTCCTTTCCAAATATCGTTACCTCTTTCATGGGAGCTACCTTTAGAAACACATGGTATCCAGCTTCAAAATTCAGCTCTCGACGATGTTTATCAGAATAGTTTTTCTGTCTACTCTGTGCTGTTCTCATTCACTCACGTATCTTACTAACGACTTCAGCAGTTTGCTCCACAATGTCTGGTCCTATATCCACTATTTCACCTATATCATCCCAATGAATCGGTGATCGGCACTTTTTTCCATGAAGAGATTCGTAAGGTGTCAGGTCTGGTGCAACAATACAGAGATTAAGCACGCAACTAACCACAAAATATGGAATCTTAAAAGTGGATACAATTTTCATTTTTGTCCTAACTTAAATATATCATTCAAAATACGCAAAACCAATACACATGTCTTTCCAGTGCCCCCAAGTGAAGCACCCTTATATAGGGAGAGTTTATGTGATGCAGGCGGAGGAGGCCAATCCAGACACTACTCTGATCACATGTAACCTTACGCCTTACCTTTCAAATTTTTAGGAATTGAGATAGTAGACCTATGATACTTAGTGATTATGATTTGAGAATGATTTGCAAATCGTACTTAGTGTCCAGTGCATGTGTGATCGTCGCAGGTATAGTAGTTGTATTAGGAATAGCCACTAGAGCCTTAGTCGATTCAGGTGCAACGCGCTCTTTTATTTTGGAGGATTTTACACATCGGAAGGATGTAGATCAGGAGAAGTTTCCAGAGCAATTTCTAGTGACAATACCATTGGGAGAGTAGTTATGAACAACTTGCATCGTCAGTAACCTCGAAATGATGTTGCAGGACTGCACAGTGTTTGTAAATTTGATCGTATTCCCGATTCCGTAGTTTGACATCATTCTTGGGATGGACTGGTTGTCTGGCTACCAGGCAAGAATAAATTTCCAGGACCGGACAGTGAAACTTAGATCCCGTGGAGGGGAGTCTTTTGTTTTCACAACAACGCGATGCACAAGGAAGCCTCGATTTGTATCGTTCTTATAGGTGAAGAAGATCATTGAGGATGGATGCTCATCTTACCTGGCCAGCATTATGGTGACTACCATGCCGGAGATCCTGACGCTGTTAGACGTGGATGTAGTGCGAGAATATGCAGATGTTTTCCCCGAGGACATTGCTGGAGTTCCACCGGAGAGAGAGGTGGAATTTTCTATTGAGATGATGTCAGGAACAGTGCCGATCTCCAAGGTGCCGTATTGTCTTACTCCTACCAAGATGAAAGAGTTGAAAGAGCAGATTCAGGAGCTTCAAGACAAGGGATTCATTCCCCCTAGTGTTTCCCCATGGTAACGCCTGTATTTTTTGTGAAGAAGAAGGATGATAGTATGCAAATCTGCATTGACTATAGGGAATTGAGCGTAGTGACTGTCAAGAATAAGTACCCATTGCGTCAAGTGGAGGATCTCTTCGACCAACTGCAAGGAGCTTCGATTTTCTCGATGATAGACCTTCGGTCTGGCTACCACCAGTTGAGAGAGAGGGATTCTGATGTCTATAAAACATCTTTCACGACGTGCTATGGGCATTACGAGTTCTTGGTGATGCCCTTCGGGTTGAATAACATGCCAACAGTCTTCATGGAACTCATGAACCGAGTATTTCAGCCGTACCTTGATCAGTTTTCCATTGTCTTCATTAATGACATTCTCATCTATTCGAGGGCAGGAAGGAGCACAGCCAACATCTATGGACAACTTTGGGAGTGTCAGGCCTCGTGCTCACAACAGAGTAAAATCATACAAACACATGCGGAAGCTACTAAAAAGCGGGCAAAATTTTCGCTTTTGGCCTGACGGTTTTTAAAACAATATAATTTAAAATACAACAATAATTAAAGTAGTCCCCGTTAACAAAACCAACCAAGCAACATATACAAGCATACAACATACAACCTAGAAAATGGCGTCCCGCCAAATACAACAAGAGCACAGGGCATCCCCTGGCTAACTGCACTGATACATATAAATATGCTATATGCTACTGGGACACTCTAACCACCTCCTGGGGCACCACCAGCTGGGCTAGCCCCACGACCAGCTGAATAACCTGGACAACACAACAGGCAAGGAAAAAACCAAGCCCCAGAGGGACATGGGGTCAAACCCCAGTACGGAGAGCAACTATAAACAGCAGTAACAGCATGAATAAAATGCAGATGCTATGCATGAGATGAGGGACAACGGCCGAAGGCTACAACCTAGGAAGGGAGCCAGAGAACTCAATGCATAGCTCAATGATAACTGCAACAGATCATGTGGCCACGGTGAGTGCAGGAGTGCGGGAGCTACCCACTCGCCCCTACTCGCCCACCAATTGTTGGGGATCCGGATCCGCCCCCCGGCGAGGCAGCGGAAGAACATAGAAAAAGGCCGGGAGACGATCAATACGAAAAACAGACAATACAAATATCGTCATACATAGGGCGTTCAAAACGAATACCTTGCTGGCACTTATGCCTGGCTCCAACCGTAATTACAAGAACCCGGATCTTCTAGGTAGATTGCGGTAGATAATCGCCAATCCGGTCCACGACCAGAACCGAGACTCCTTCGTCAGGCTGCACTAGAAGCACTGACGAATTCTGCACAAACAGATTCTCCTCGTCGAGTTGGCCGGAAACGAATTTCCGGCGACAACGGGCGACGGCGACGGCGGCGCACGGCGGGCGGCGGGCGGCGGCGGCGGCGTTTGGAGAGGAGGGAAGGGGCGGCTAGCACTAGGTTTAGGGTTAATCAAGTATTGAGTTCAAGTGTTAATGAGTCTAAGTCTACTAATCATATTTAAGTAGACTAAGTGTTGGACTTGGCCCGGCCCAACGGGCCCGGGTCCAACAATGAACATTCAGTTCATCTCCACCATCGAGACTTCATCGTAACTCCGATCACCGATCAGATCGGACCGATCGACTCAGTTTCCGAAACTGAATAATATGATCTGAAAAACCTTTTTTCAGAACCCCAGTGCAAAATGACCGTTTTGCCCCTCAACAGCGGGAAACCCCGGTTTGACCCCTGTTGACTTTTAGGAAGTCGCACTTCCCGAAATCCTCTTCTCGTGCTCAACACATTGAGCTGATTATCCGTGCGGGAATCTCGAATCTAGTACTTGTGTGACCCTCAATGGTTCAGGGATACAGCTAGCCGTGGGCCCACAACCATTGTGGCTCCGGAATCACAATTCCGGACTTGCCCAATGGATCATGGTAAAGCGTCTAGCAACATCATCCCATGATCCCCTAGGTATCACTGATAGTGCCTGCAAGAACCAGTCGGTCGTGGTTAGCGTACAGTACGGTCCTTGCAATACATATATCCCGATCAGATCAACGACCATTGGTAAATCGAGAGTCGCTATAGATCCGATAGCTATGCACACATCTTGGAGATCGAATAGTGACATCGAGTGTAACTAGGTAAACACATTTACCTAAAACACTTCTAGTACTCTGGCCAGAGATTTATACACTATTATCCCCTCAGATAGCATAGGATATCCACGCATGTCTGCAAGCGGTGAATCCTCGACAACGATGCATCGACTCCTACATGTATCGGGGTCTCACCCAATCCCGACGCCTGGTGACCCCAAGTGAGTCGGCAAACGGGTCAAAGTGAGACGCCTATCATGTAGAGTCTCAATGACGTTTCGAGTCGTGAGGACTAATCAGTACAACCAAGACCTCGGACTTATCCACTTGACAAATGGTAACCACTTGGAAAGTCCGAACGAGGGCAGTTCGATAGACCACCAGGTCACTATCTATCTGCATGCTCAGAACATCACAATGTTCCCTACCAATGAAACATGGTACTTCGCATCGCAGATACTAGTCTCGAACTCGGGAGGCCTTATCCTCATTTTGACGGCCCAATCGACTAGGAACAGTTCAGAATACACAGTGACTATTAGATGTGTTTCATGATAGCCGTCATACCCACTATCACATCTAACATACACTTGAGTGCATTCTAGGTCTTTACTCAACGCAATTGTAAATCATCATACACACAATAAAAGTAAAGAATGCCATATAAGGGTTAGGTTTTCTAATTGTGTTGTATGAAGTGATTAAGTCTAATAATAGTCTCAATTATATATAGACTTAATAATGGATTTGGACCGGCCCATCGGGCCCGGGTCCAATTGACGATATCCATTGCTGTGACTTCACCGTAACTCCGATCGCCGATCAGATCGAACCGATCGACTCAGTTTCCAAAACTGAATGTTATGATATAAAAAACAATTTTTCAGATCATCTAACCCCAAATGGCAAAATGACCGTTTTGCCCCTCAACAGAGTCAAATCCCGGTTTGACCCCTGTTGACTTTTAGGAAGTCGCACTTCCTGAAATCCTCTTCTCGTGCTCAACACATTGAGCTGAGTATCCGTGTGGGAGTTTCGAATCCAGTACTTGTGTGACCCTCAATGGTTCAGGGATACAGCTAGCCGTGGGCCCACAACCATTGTGACTCCGGAATCACAATTCCGGACCTGCCCAACGGATCAAGGTAAAGCGTCTAGCAACATCGCCCCATGATCCCCTAGGTATCACTGATAGTGCCTGAAAGAACCAGTCGGTCGTGGTTAGCATACTGTACGTTCCTTTCAATCCATATATCCCGATCAGATCAACGACCATTGGTAAATCGAGAGTCGCTAGAGATCCGTTAGCTATGCATACATCTTGGAGATCGAATAGTGACATCGCGAGTGTAACTAGGTAAAAACATTTACCTAAAACACTTCTAGTACTCTGGCCAGAGATTTATACACTATTATCCCCTCAGATAGCATAGGATATCCACGCATGTCTGCGAGCGGTGAATCCTCGACAACGATGCATCGACTCCTACATGCATCGGGGTCTCACCCAATCCCGACGCCTGATGACCCCAAGTGAGTCGGCAAACGGGTCAAAGTGAGACGCCTATCATGTAGAGTCTCAATGACGTTTCGAGTCGTGAGGACTAATCAGTACAACCAAGACCTTGGACTTATCCACTCGACAAATGGTAACCACTTGGAAAGTCCGAAGGAGGGTAGTTCGATAGATCACCTGGTCACTATCTATCTGCATGCTCAGAACATCACAATGTTCCCTACCAATGAAACATGGTACTTTGCATCGCAGATACTAGTCTCGAACTCGGGCGGCCTTATCCTCATTTTGACGGCCCAATCGACTAGGAACATGTTCAGAATACACAGCGACTATTAGATGTGTTTCATGATAGCCGTCACACCCACTATCACATCTAACATACGCTTTAGTGTACTCTAGGTCTTTACTCAACACAATTGTAAATCATTACACACATAATGAAAGTAAAGAATGCCATATAAGAAAATGCGAATATCATATATAAAGATTGTTTGTACAAGAGTCTACAAAACCCACATGCCACAAGTTGGCTAGTTGGGCATCTACTCTAACAATCTCCCACTTGCCCTAAAGCCAACTACTCATCAGACGCAGTCCCATTGTTTCGCGATGTTTTTCAAAAAACGGTCCAGGCAAGGGATTCGTAAGTGGATCAGCAACGTTGTCCGCAGAGGCGACTCTCTCAACTGCTATGTCGCCTCTAGCCAGAATATCCTGGATTATGTATTATTTCCTCAGTATGTGTTTGGATCTTTGGTGAGACCTAGGCTCCTTTGCTTGCGCAACGGCACCCGTGTTGTCGCAGTACACCGGGACTGGACCAACTCCATTAGGGATGACGCCCAACTCTTGGACGAAATTCCTTATCCAAACGGCCTCCTTAGCAGCAGCTGATGCTGCAATGTACTCAGCCTCAGTGGTTGAATCCGCGATGGTGTCTTGCTTGGAACTCTTCCAAGAGACAGCACCACCATTGAGCATGAATTATAATATGAGCCGGGCCATGTATACGGGTAGCATCGACGTACACCCATTGTTGATGGAAGGTAGGGTTAAACAATTTTAA
>KV001482.1:26784-41061 GCA_001598015.1 Dorcoceras hygrometricum | reverse complement strand
TTAAGGTGTATAGATCATTTTCGCGTTCACCAATTCCAATTAAACGTTCATTCTTGTAAATATTGCAAATCGAATTAGCAAACATACAAGAATATCCATCTCTATCAAGCATAGGAATAGAAATAATGTTTTTAATTAATTCAGGAACAAATAAAACGTCTCGTAACAACAGCTTAAAATTTGAAAATAGAAATAAACTAATATCTCCTATAGCTACTGCAGCAACTCTTGCTCCATTGCCCAGCCTCAAGTGGGTCTCACCCTCTCTAAGACGTCGACTTCTTGTCATCACCTGCAAATCATTGCAGATGTGAGATCCACATCCGGTATCAAGTACCCAAGAAGTCGAGTTAAGAGACATATTTATTTCAATATAGAACATACCTTTCGCAGTTCGCAACTGCTCGAGGTACTCCTTGCAGTTCCGCCTCCAATGCCCAGCCTTGTGGCAGTGGTGGCAAACATCCTCATGCTTGTTTGGTTTGGAAGCATTTGCCTTTGGCTTCTTGGCGGACTTTTCTTCCTTCGCAGGAGCAGAACGCTTCTTGCTCTTGTGTCTGGGCCCCTTCTTCGCAAAGGAAGAAGAACCTAGAAGGAGGACGGGTTTGTCCTTCTTTATGGTCCCCTCAAACTCTACGAGCATGTTAACCACCTCTTCAAGGGTGGCTTCCAGCGTGTTCATGTTGAAGTTGACCACAAAGGGGTCAAATGCAGCGGGTAGCGAGAGGAGAAGTACATCCACCGACAGCTCGTGTGGAAGTGCAATATCAAGGCCCGACAGCTTTTCAACGAGCCCAATCATACGAACCCCATGCTCGCGGACCGAAGTCCCATCGCGCATGCGGCTCGTCATCAGCTCCTTGACAGCCGTGAACCTCTCATGTCGAGAGTTCTCTCCGTACAGCTCTTTGAGATGATGAAGTATGTCAGCAGCATATTTCGTCTTCTCAAAACGCCGTTGCATTTCATTGGACATCGATGCCATCACATAGCACCGAGCTTTAACCTCGTCATCCCACCATTGTTTAAGCGTTACCAGCTCCTCAGGGCTGATATCGGCAGGGGCAAACTTAGGAGCAGTCTTCTCTATCGCATAGAGAAGTTTCTCCGAAGCCAATACAAGGTTGAGGTTGCGGACCCAGTCTTGGTAGTTAGACCGGTAAACTTGTTGCTATCCAGTATAGCAGCGAGTGGTTTTTTCATCGAAATAATTTTATATGCAGTAATACTGAGAGGAAAACGGACATACATTACTAACTATATAAAAATAAACGCTAAGACATAAAATATGGTGTCTCGATCATTGGGCACGGCTCTCGATCACCCCAATCATGCAATTAATCTAATTAACATGCATAATTTAAATAATCTAATTATTTATCGTAAAATCATATTCCAATTACGAAATCGTATTTTATAATAAAATCGCATTTTGCCGATAAAACAAATTTTAATCAACAAAATCATATTTTATTACAAAATCATATTTCATAATTAAATTCATATTTTACTAATTTTAATTGTATCAAATTGGGTTTAAAACAATTTTAGGCCCAAAAACATAAAATTTCAAAATCGATTAAAATCGGGCCCGACATAGCATACCGGCCCAAGAACTTCACGGGCTGCCCGGGACAGGCCCAAGAACTTCACGGGCTGCCCGGAGCGGCGACCAGCCTGCGGCCGCCGCCATCATGAATTTTGCGTGCGACAAGCGCGCCGCAATTGCGTCGTGATGCGCCAACCGGTGGCGCAACCATGGGCGAGGCGAGCGGCGATCGTATCCCTTCCAACACGCAACGGCCAGCCAACAAGACGCGACGATCGCGCAAATCAGCGGCATCCATGGCGCGCAGCAGGACGTCGCAGCATCGGCCATCGCGCGCAGCAGACGGGCGGAGTGGAGCGGCGCAAAGGTGGGCAACAAGAACGTGCGAGGCGGCCACCAGCGCTCGCCTAAGGCGGCGCAAGGCAGCGCGCTTCCAGCGGCGGTGTTGCGCAACGGTTCGCGCATGTCGACTCTCCAGGCCGCGCAGCGTGCGCGTTCATGGCGCGATGGTCGACAACAATCGCGCGCGGTGGAAGGCCCGCCGTGGGCGGCGGCGGCCGATGGCCTCGATTCCATAAATTTTGATTTTCGATCTGAAAAATTAAGGGTTAGATACAATAAAGGCAATACATATTGATCAGATACGAGAAACACTGGCTCTGATACCACTGTTGGGGATCCGGATCCGCCCCCCGGCGAGGCAGCGGAAGAACATAGAAAAAGGCCAGGAGACGATCAATACGAAAAACAGACAATACAAATATCGTCATACATAGGGCGTTCAAAACGAATACCTTGCTGGCACTTATGCCTGGCTCCAACCGGAATTACAAGAACCCGGCTCTTCTCGGTAGATTACGGTAGATAATCGCCAATCCGGTCCATGACCAGAACCGAGAATCCTTCGTCAGGCTGCACTAGAAGCACTGACGAATTCTGCATGAACGGATTCTCCTCGTCGAGTTGGCCGGAAACGAATTTCCGGCGACAACGGGCGGCGGCGACGGCGGCGCACGGCGGGCGGCGGCGGCGGAGTTTGGAGAGGAGGGAAGGGGCGGCTAGCACTAGGTTTAGGGTTAATCAAGAATTGAGTTCAAGTGTTAATGAGTCTAAGTCTACTAATCATATTTAAGTAGAATAAGTGTTGGACTTGGCCCGGCCCAACGGGCCCGGGTCCAACAATGAACATTCAGTTCATCTCCACCACCGAGACTTCATCGTAACTCCGATCGCCGATCAGATCGGACCGATCGACTCAGTTTCCGAAACTGAATAATATGATCTGAGAAACCTTTTTTCAGAACCCCAGTGCAAAATGACCGTTTTGCCCCTCAACAGCGGGAAACCCCGGTTTGACCCCTGTTGACTTTTAGGAAGTCGCACTTCCCGAAATCCTCTTCTCGTGCTCAACACATTGAGCTGAGTATCCGTGCGGGAATCTCGAATCTAGTACTTGTGTGACCCTCAATGGTTCAGGGATACAGCTAGCCGTGGGCCCACAACCATTGTGGCTCCGGAATCACAATTCCGGACTTGCCCAACGGATCATGGTAAAGAGTCTAGCAACATCTCCCCATGATCTCCTAGGTATCACTGATAGTGCCTGCAAGAACCAGTCGGTCGTGGTTAGCGTACAGTACGGTCCTTTCAATCCATATATCCCGATCAGATCAACGACCATTGGTAAATCGAGAGTCGCTAAAGATCCGATAGCTATGCATACATCTTGGAGATCGAATAGTGACATAACGAGTGTAACTAGGTAAACACATTTACCTAAAACACTTCTAGTACTCTGGCCAGAGATTTATACACTATTATCCTCTCAGATAGCATAGGATATCCATGCATGTCTGCGAGCGGTGAATCCTCGACAACGATGCATCGACTCCTACATGTATCGGGGTCTCACCCAATCCCGACGCCTTATGACCCCAAGTGAGTCGGCAAACGGGTCAAAGTGAGACGCCTATCATGTAGAGTCTCAATGACGTTTCGAGTCGTGAGGACTAATCAGTACAACCAAGACCTCGGACTTATCCACTCGACAAATGGTAACCACTTGGAAAGTCCGAACGAGGGTAGTTCGATAGATCACCAGGTCACTATCTATGTGCATGCTCAGAACATCACAATGTTCCCTACCAATGAAACATGGTACTTCGCATCGCAGATACTAGTCTCGAACATGGGCGGCCTTATCCTCATTTTGACAGCCCAATCGACTAGGAACATGTTCAGAATACACAGCGACTATTAGATGTTTTTCATGATAGCCGTCATACCCACTATCACATCTAACATACGCTTTAGTGCATTCTAGGTCTTTACTCAACGCAATTGTAAATCATTACACACATAATGAAAGTAAAGAACGCCATATAAAAGAATGCGAATATCATATATAAAGACTGTTTGTACAAGAGTCTATAAAACCCACACGCCACAAGTTGGCTCGTTGGGCATCTACTCTAACACCAATACCAGATGCATCAACGCTCAACCTGCCGTTGCCCAACCTATGAACTGTGGTAGCTCACCACTCGGCGCATATGGGCTAACAAATCCCAGCAGGGAGGTGAGAGTGCGGAATCACCGCTCGCCCTCGCATCCTGGTAGAAACAGAGCAACAACAACGAGATGAGGCAATGGCTGCAACAACTGAAAGGGAATGTCATGCGTGTATGCAACATGCTGGAACACAAGCATAAAAACATATGCCACACAGCAATTAAACACAATAAGCATACACAGTCCTCAACCAGGACAACAAATAGGCACGACCATTCCACACACCAGCAACTACAATTCATCCAAGCCAGAAACACGCTGGTTTACAAGATCCAAATCCGTACCTTTTCTGTGCAACAGTTACCACAACAAGGGTCCCGAGAAATCTGGATTACAACCTGTCGAAGCACAGAGGGCATCAATCACAGGGACACTAATACACAGAAAACATGGCCATTTACAGAAACTCACGGCTGGGAGTCACACACTCAAGCAGCGATCAATCATCCTAATAAACTCAACACCAAGCTTAAATGAAGGCTAAGTCTAAGATCTCAACAACAAATCGAAGTTCTACCTGCACGCACAAACATGCGGCCAAGGACAGCAACCTCGCGATCTCGCTCTAGCCGACAACAGCCTCCAAGACTGGTATAGGATCAAAGAGCTTCTTGTGAGGAGTCCAACGATACCTCGAACGTAAAGAACGTTGGCCGAAAAAGACAGAATTTTGCCAGAGAAACTCGGTGAACAGTACTAGGGTTCGAGAAACAGAGATCGACAATCGGGAGAAAATATCGCTAAGTATGGAAACTGATATCCAGTCAAAGACCAAGTCTTCCAATATATATATACTTCTCAACTGCTGCCAAAAGCAGGAGTATATGCCACCGACAAAACCATTCGACGTATTTCTCCACAATTAAACACCCGCAGCTGCCAGCAGCAACGTTAGAAATGTTCACCACAAAATCAGTCGACACACTGTTCAATAAACCAACAACTGGATTCCTCAAACACTAATCAAAACGGTGTCGCAACAACTTAACCAAACGACGTCGCATAGGGCACGTCATACTTTCTGCCAACAGCTGATCAACCAGACAAAGGATAAAACAACACAACATACCCTTGCGACTGGTACCAGACGCAACACCCGAAACGCTGCGTTTCAACTAACTCACATGACGTCGCATGACCTACGTCATCCTTTCTGTCAACAGCTGGTCGCTACTCTCGCGCATTACCAGTCGCAAGCTACAGTAATGTTGACTAGCGTTGACGTCTGCCCTCAGCAATGCAACCAGACTTCACATACCAACTGCTGAAATCCACGCAAGTATTACTGTTGCTTCCTGCCACGTCAGCGTTGCTACTGACAGATTCACCAGCACTAAACGACGGCGTTTAACAACCCGCTACAGGAACTTGCTGCCAACAGATACCTTCACGAAAATCTCAAAAAATACAAAAGCTTCCAGAATTTTTATAAATGTGAAATCTGACCCGAAATGCAAACCAAACCTTCAATATAAAATCTGGATCACCAGAACTCCGATTAATTCCAACAATTAATCTTATAAATTCCAGGTCTCACAGGGAGTGCTGAGAGAGAGGGAGCTTTACGCGAACTCAACAAGTGCGAGTGCTGGTTGGAGAGAGTGACATTTCTTGACAACATCATTTCTAGCACAGGAGTAGAGGTTGATCCGTCCAAGGTGGAAGCAGTTAAGGAGTGGGCAATGCCAAAGAACGCCTCCGAAACCCGCAGTTTTCTTGGGTTAGCAGGAAACTATCGAAAATTCATAAAGAGCTTTTCCTCCATTGCAGTGCCTTTGACTGTGCTGATGAAGAAGAATTCCAAATTCGTATGAAGCCCAGAGTGCCAGCACAGCTTTGACACTTTGAATCAAGCTCTCATATCAGCGTCTGTCATAGCTATGCCATCAGGGCATGTGACTTCGTTATCTACACCGATGCATCTAAGCTAGGCCTAAGCGTAGTCGTAATGCAAGATAACAGAGTTATAGCTTATGCCTTGAGACAGTTGAAAGTGCACGAGAGGAATTACCTGATTCATGATCTAGAATTAGCAGCAGTCATCTTTGCACTAAAGATTTGGAGGCACTATCTGTATGGAGAGAAGTGCAAGATCTTCACCGACCACAAGAGCTTGTACTTCTTCAAGTAGAAGGAGCTGAACATGAGACAGAGGAGATGACTAAATTTGGTGAAAGATTACGACTGTGAGATTAGCTACCATCGGGGGAAAGCTAATGTTGTGACCGATGCATTGAGACAGAGAAGCTCTATATACAGAGAGAGCTCCTAATCTGAATTGGATGACCATACAGCCCACCCTACTAGATCACATTCGCGATAGCCAAAATAGTGATGAGCAGCTCCAGAAGTGGAGGTTGAGAGATGAGGAAAAAGTTAGTGGACTTTACACCATGATCGACGGAATTTTGAAGTTCAGAGGACAGTTGTGGGTTCCTTGAGGTGATGTACTGCGAGAGATGATTATGGCAAAGATGTAAAGGGATCTATAACAGATATATTGGAGAGAAGTGAAAGATATTCACCGACCACAAGAGCTTGAACTACTTCTTCTCATAGAAGGAGTTGAGGATGAGACAAAGGGGATGGCTAGAGTTTGTGAAAGATTACGGCTGTGAGATTAGCTACCATCTGAGGAATGCTAACGTTATGGCCGACACAGTGAGCAAAAAGAACGCAGTTGTGGGTTATCTGACAGTCAAAGAGCCATTATAGCGAGAGATTCAGAGCTTTGGGCTAGAGGTTTAAACTGCAGGAAGAGCTCCTAGAATGAACTCTGTGACCACTCAGTCCACTCTACTAGATCACAATCGTGATAGTCAAGGTAGTGATGAGAAGCTATAGAAGTGGAGGTTGAGAGATGAGGAGAAGGTGGACTCGTACATCGTGGATGATGGGGTTGTGAGGTTCAGAGGACAATTTTGGGTTCCTTTAGCTAATGCACTGAGAGAGCTGATTATGTCGGAGGTTCATGTGTCACCTTATTCAGTCCACCCAAGGAGCACGAAGATGTACAGGGACCTACATCAGTTGCATTGGTGGTCGGGAATGCAGCACGATATCAGCCATTTTGTGTCCGAGTGTTTGACTTTACAGCAGGTCAAGGCAGAGCATCAGAGATCCGCTGGACTACTGAGACCACTCCCTATTATGGAGTGGAAGTGCATGAACATTTTTATGGACTTTTTTCTACGATTGATGAGGGTCGTAGGGGGATTGAATTCTATATGGGTGATTGTGGATCGGCTTTCCAAGTACGCACATTTTTTGCCGATGAAGACCACATTCACTATGATGCAGTACGCGGAGTTGTACATTCGGGAGATTTTCAGGCTTCACGGGATACCAGTCTCAATTCTGTCGAACGGCGATACGCGATTCAGTGGTTTGGAGGATTCTTCACTTTTATTTGGGGACAAAACTGTAGTTCAGCACCGATTTTCACCCCCAGATAGATGGGCATACGGAGAGAGTGAACCAGGTACCAGAGGACATGCTTCTAGCTTGTGCTATTGAATTTCAGTGGAGTTCGGAAGCCAAGCTACCTTTAGTAAAGCTCAACTAAAACAATAGCATTCAGGTCTCCATCGGCATGGAACCTTATGAGGCACTTTATGGCAGGAGGTGCAGATCGCCCATCCATTGGGACGTGGTAGGTGAGCGGACAGAGCTTGGCCCTGAGATAGTTCAGCAGATGGTAGACACAACGACGAGGATCAAGGATAGCATGAGTGCTGCCCAGAGTGGATAGAAGAGTTACACTGATCTGAGGAGGAGGGAGTTAGAATTCGTAGTCGGGGATCACGTTTTTCTGAAGGTTGCTCCTATGAAGGGTGTGATGAGATTTGGAAAGAAGGCGAAGCTATCACCCAAAATCATAGGACCCTTTGAGATCTTAGAAAGATTAGGGATGTTAGCTACCACGTAGCCCTACCGCTGAGCCTAGCAGTTGTACATAATGTCTTCCACATCTCCATTCTTAGGAAATATGTGTCGAACTCCTCGCAAATGCTGAGTGTCGAGCCACTTCAACTATCATCGCAGTTGAATTTTGCGGAGCGAGCTACTCTCAGACAGGACAGGGAGCTACGCAATTAGATCATTCCCATGGTCAAGGTCCAGTGGCTGAATCATTATGAGGTGGATGCTACATGGAACGTAGAGGCCGACATCAAGGAACGCTACCCAGAACTCTTTGGTAAGTTTTCGAGTTTCGAGGATGAAATTCTTGTAAAGGGGAGAGTATTGTAACACCTAGTATTTTCCCTAAGAATCGCATGCCTTTGAATTATTTTCTATAATTCTAATAGCTATATTGACTTTGCTATCTAATTTCTACAATATTAAGTATTTAGATTATTTTACGACGAGTACCTTTTCATAATTTTAGTACAGGTGCTACGATGTCGGAATGGAGAAGAGGGGAAAACCGAGGTAAAGATGTTTTTATAAAATTGATCTTTTTGAGGCCAATACCTATGCTTTGGGAATTTTTATAGTAGGAAAATTTTAAAAGTCCAAACCTTTTTAAAAACAAGTTTTATCCCCCAATCTTTATCAGAATATTCAAAATTTATACAAGGAATGAGATAAGGTTTTTGAGTAGCAGCCTTATCCATGGGTTTTTGAAAACTTTAAAACACCATATTTCCGCCTTTATTAAAATAAGATATTTGTTGCACACCAACATACACGCCTCTATCGTTTCAATAAAAAAGAGATGAAAGAGAGAAACCCTAGCTTTCCTGTAGTGTCGCCCCTTCCCTTCTCTTCCCTCGATAGCTTAGAGCTTTCCAGAGCAAAAACCAGCAACGTTCTCAGCTTTTTGCATCCTGTCCAGCCTCATGACACCCGTCTATAAGTTCTCAATACAAAGACAAGTACAAAATATTCCTTTGAATGCACCTTTCATTTATATTACTGCGTGAGTTTTATTATTTAATTTTTCGATTTTTAATGATTTTTGTGAGGCTATGAATTTGACGCTATGCAAGGTATTTTTTCCTTTTTGAACATGACGAGGCTGCCTAGAAGTTCAGTATTGGGAAAGAGTCAAAGGTTTATTGACTATTGAGGCTAAGCTATGCGATGGTTCAATATACAGCAGGGTCTAAAGGTTGTTGATGTTGAGGAAGAAGGACCAGAGGTCGGACGTGGATTGGGGTTTTTTCCCAGCCACGTTCGATCCCTGCTAAGGGTGTAATCTTGGTTTTGAAATCTGTTGAGTCATTAGTTGGTTTCTAAAAACTGGTTTTCGTAAGCTGTTTCCCCCTCTTGAGACATAAGTTGTTTTTTGTAATCTAGGTTTCGTAAGCTGTTGAGTCGTAAGTTTTTTTTCCTTCTACGAGCGTATGCTTAACACGTACGATGTTTTTCCGTTTGAGCATAAGCTGGGTTGACCTCGTAAGCTAAAGTTACCACTACGAGCTAAAGTTACCACTGTGAGCTGAAGTGACCACCGTGAGCTGAAGTGACCACTGTGAGTATAGTTGGCAATGTAATCCGTAGTAGGCATCGTACATTGTAGTGGGCACCATAAGCCGAAGTGGGCACCAAAAGCTGGGTTGACCGTCCTAAGTTGAGTTGACCGCCCCAAGCTGAGTTGACACCAGTAAGTTGATTTGACCCCCGCAAGCTGAATCGGCCCCATAAGCTGAGTTGACCCTCGTAAGCTGATTTGACCCCATAAGCTGAGATGTCCCCCGTAAGCTGTGTTGACCCTGCAAGTTGAGTTGACCCTACGAGCTGAGTTGACCATCGTAAGCTGAGTAGAGAACCCTAAGTTGTTCTGGGTTGCCAGCTGATCTGCATACTCTAAACTAATCGAGTGCTCTTAGCTGTTTTCACTCTGCGGTCTGATCAGAATCCCCGAGCTGATCTAGGTGGATGAGCTGATCTACGTACTCTAAACTGATCGAGTGTTATGAGCTGTTTTCAATGCGCGATCTGGACCGAAGCTCCAAGGTGATCAGAATAGACGTGATAACCTGAATAGTGCGAGCTGAGAGGGGAATGCGCGATCTGGCCGACTAAGCTGTGATATTTAGGTGTGAGATGAACCGCACCCTGCAATCTAAGCTTATCATCGGTAGCTGATCTGTGCACTCAGATCGGGTTTTGTGTTCTAAGAGCAGCCACTTTCATGAAAAAAATTATAAAAAATAAATATAAAATGATGATTTCAAGATAATTTTTATGATGTTTCATCAGCCTTGAGACTTTTATGCTTTCCGTAGCTTTTAAGTAACTTTGAGGAGAAGGAAAAAATTTTTTTTTTATTGAGGCATGAAGTTTATATAGAGGCATGAGATATGAAGCTGTTTATGAGGCAGAGAGTTGAGGAAAGATGAAAGTGTTTTGAATGATGGGAATTGGCTTTGGTGTTTCTAAATTTGACAGGTATGGGTCCAGGAGACATCCCATTTGGCCATATCAACATGACAGATATGGGGCTGGGAGACATTTTATTTGGCAATATCAACTTGACAAGTATTGGGTTTTAGATAAGTACTAGAATGCCTTTACACTTGACAGGATTGGGCTCCTGAAAAGTACTATGGTGCCTTTCCAACCTGGTACCATGGTATTATTTAGCTTGATCAGGCGATTTGAGGTTTAGGGACCATGGTAGAGAAACGGGGTTCACTAGAAACTCTTTTTATTTACGAGTTTATTTCCTATGTATGAATTTTAAGGGAAATTACTTGAAATGATGTTTTCTTATGCATTTAATGTTTGAGAAAATTATTTGATTCCAATTATTTTAATTCAAGTGCATGTATTTGATAGTACTCGATATCCTCCATTTTGTACTTGTTGAGCCTCTAGGCACACTACGTTTGATTTGTGCATATGATGTGGAGACTGAGGCCGAGGAGCAGGACCTTTGAGTGGATGACAGTTCAGTTGGTACATTCCTAGCGACATTGCGTTTTTCGCTCATGATGAGAGAGATTTTTATTTTGTCCTAGAATTTAATATGGCATTTTGGTGAAGAAAAATACATTTTCTTAGTTGAGGTTGTGTAGTACGACTGAAACGATTTCTTCGTTTTCTACAACTTTGTTTTTATTCCTATATATTTTACATTAATGAGTTTTATGAAGCTTCCATTTACAAAAAAAATTTCCGCAGTTTATATTACTAGAAAAAGAATATATTTTGAGGGTGTTTTGTGGCACCCTAGTCCACCAATACAATATAACCTCAATAATCTGAGGAAAAGCGCACGGTTTTTTTTAAGATTTTTAAGAAGACGTACGATTCAGGGTAATAGTGCGATAAAGGACAACTTAGCTCACGCTTAACCCAACAGTTTAGAAATCACAATGCGAGAACTGATGATATTTATGAGAACAGATCACACATGGGCTGGGAACATCAATTTTGATAACGCATCATGCAACACAGCTCGCGGGCTGTCTCATCTTAGAGGGAAAAAGGTCGGATTACGAATATTGACATAAAGTTTCGTTAATACAAATATATGGGAATCAGTTTGGAATCACCTCGAAATACAATAGTCCGATACAGATTTGGTCACAAAATACGAAGCCTGTAGCAGTATGGAAACTCTGGTCTTTGATAAACACACCTCCCGAATTTGTTCAAGCTCGCGCCGTCCACCTTTCAAGACTCCTCAACTGCAACAATGAATGCTAGTGAGCGTAGAGGCTTAGAAGGTAAATATTGTAATAACTAAGCTTTACACAAACATAAAAGATTACATAAAGGAAGTAAACATATAATGTAAACTATCTTAACTCTGCGGTTATAAAATAACCCTTTAAACTTTTCTGTATGAGATGTGGCGCAGAATCTCTCCTTAGGTCTGGTTGCTTGATCAAGCTCATCTAATACCAGGACTATAGGGAAAAAAATCTCAGACTAAACTGTGTGAAGGGGTATACGGGCTCATCAACCTGTAATCCCGGTCCTTCATGATTGAAGGGGCACACTGGTTCATCAGTCAGTGTCGTCACCCTTCCTGTGTTGACAGTCTGTTATCTTTGCCACAAGTAATGAAACTTTGAAATCATTTTCTTAAGCTTTAAGAACTATGGCAGGGAAACTTCTGTTATTCTCATTCATAACCTTTCCATTAAACTGTAAAACATTGCTGACAGATCGCACACAAGTGGTTCATTGATTAATAAAAACTCTATATTATTTGAAAATACTGTTGGGTGTAAGACAGAACACAGCTCTAGGATTTCTGGGATTAGCTCGGATATAAAACTGGCATCATCTCGGGCTATAGAAGTGTATAGCGAACTGTAGAGCTCTGAGCTGATGAACTATCTCTCGAAGAGGATATAACAGTCCAGAGCATGCCTAAGCTGGACCAGCTCGGATTGAAGCAGCACGCGAGCATACTAATTCATAAAAGAAAATCAGCTCAGGATAGAAAATATATCGTGGACGTAAAAACAACTTCGAGTGAGCCGAACAGATTACGAGCATATAGCTCAGATAATAAAACAGTGTACGGGTATACAATAGCTCTAGGTGAATAAAACAGCGTACGGGTGTAAAACAGCTATGAAGTGAAGGAAATAGCTTACGGATGAAAAACAGCTCTGGGTTAAGAAACAGATTACGGGTGTAAAATAGCTCTGGGTGAAGGAAACAACTTACCGATGTAAAATTGATCACGGTTGATGAAATCATTTTATGGCTGTAAAACAGCTCAGAGGAGAAAACATATTGCGAACGCAAAACAGTTCAGAGAAAAAAACAGCTCACGAGCGTAAGAACTACTTGTAGGAGAAAAAAACAGCTTACGGGCTTAGAACAGCTCTAGGTAAGGGAAAACAGCTTACGATTGTACAACAGCTCAGAGTGAAGAAATCAGCTTACGGTTGGTTGGTCAACCCAGATAAGGAAATTCAACCTAAGTCAACTCAGATTAGGGGAGTCAGACCAGATCGTGAGCCGACCGGACAAGGAAACCAACTCTGAAGGGAAAACAGATCACGAGCAGAACGAACAAGGAAACCAGATCATGCACTGACTGGACAATGAAACCAGCTCGGGAGCGGGCTGAACAATGGGACTAGCTCGAAAGCGATCGGAACACGGGAAATAGCTCGGAAGAAGTTCGAATAGACTAGCTAAGCTTATCAGGCCACAACAGTGTCCTACTAGACAAGCTTTGCCCATCTACTCATAACCCCGTCCTTATCCATCTACTGAAACAGTTTAGGGATTCGAACCGATTTTTTTAATCTTATCAGATCAGAGCGACGTTCCAGTTAGACCAGTTTGTTCATCAGCTTAGAACCTCATCCTTAGCTATCCAGCACGAGTACTGAAAACATCTTAAGAGAGGTTCAAACTGATTAGCTATGCTTATCTAATACCAGAACAAAGCACTGGCTAGACCAGCTTTGCCTGTCAGCTCATAACTTCGCCTATAACCATCTATCACAACTTAATGTATGCACAGAGAACCCCATTCTGAAACTACGTACGTACATACAACCCAGACAGTTTTTAAAAAGACAACAGCATCAGCTGTCGCAGAAATTTCACTATAAGACATTTAGGAAACTTTAAAACCATTCTCAGAACCTCTGAAGGTGTACAGATCCTAAAATAGATTGAAAATCATAAAATTTACTCAAAAATCTGACACAGATGCAAATAGAAAGCAAATAGATGCAGAGAAAGACGAACAATATAGTGTTTTCACAGAAGCAGCAAGAAATCGAGTTTACTTGCCTTAGCTGAACAGCGGGTTGCAGAGAGCAACTCCGACCGGAATATCCCACGTGTTGGAGATCCGGATCACGCCCCCCGACTAGGCAGCGGAAGAACAGAAAACAGATGCCGGGAGACGATCAATACGAAAAATACAATAACAAACTACGACATTCATAGGATGTTTAGGTGACTACCTTGCTGGCACTTGTGCCTGGCTCCAACCGTAGTTACAATAACGTCGGCTCTTCGCGGTAGATTATGGTAGATATCGCCAATCCGGTCCACGACCAGAAACGAGACTCCTTCGTCAGCCTGCACTAGAAGGACTGACGAGATCAGCACGAACGGATTCTCCTCGTCGAATTGGCCGAAACGATTTTCCGGCGAAGACGGGCGGCGGCGGCACACGGCGGTGGCGGCGGCGGCTTGTAGAGAGGAGGGAGGGCGGCGGC
>KV001482.1:2105-26415 GCA_001598015.1 Dorcoceras hygrometricum | reverse complement strand
CTGAGTATCCGTGCGGGAATCTCGAATCCAGTACTTGTGTGACCCTCAATGGTTCAGGGATACAGCTAGCCGTGGGCCCACAACCATTGCGGCTCCGGAATCACAATTCCGGACTTGCCCATCGGATCATGGTAAGAGCGTCTAGCAACATCGCCCCATGATCCCCTAGGTATCATTGATAGTGCCTGCAAGAACAAGTTGGTCGTGGTTAGCGTACAGTACGGTCCTTTCAATCCATATATCTCGATCAGATCAAAGACCATTGGTAAATCGAGAGTCGCTATGGATCCGATAGCTATGCATACATCTTGGAGATTAAATAGTGACATCGCGAGTGTAACTAGGTAAACACATTTACCTAAAACACTTCTAGTACTCTGGCTAGAGATTTATACACTATTATCCCATCAGACAGCATAGGATATCCACGCATGTCTGCGAGCGGTGAATCCTCGACAACGATGCATCGACTCCTACATGCATCGGGGTCTCACCCAATCCCGACGCCTTTTGACCCCAAGTGAGTTGGCAAACGGGTCAAAGTGAGACGCCTATCATGTAGAGTCTCAATGACGTTTCGAGTCGTGAGGACTAATCAGTACAACCAAGACCTCGGACTTATCCACTCGACAAATGGTAACCACTTGGAGAGTCCGAAGGAGGGTAGTTCGATAGATCACCAGGTCACTATCTATCTGCATGCTCAAAACATCACATTGCTCCCTACCAATGAAACATAGTACTTCACATCGCAGATACTAGTCTCGAACTCGGGCGGCCTTATCCTCATTTTGACGGCCCAATCAACTAGGAACATGTTCAGAATGCACAGCGACTATTAGATGTGTTTCATGATAGTCGTCATACCCACTATCACATCTAACATACGCTTTAGTGCATTCTAGGTCTTCACTCAACGCAATTGTAAATCATTACACACACAATGAAAGTAAAGAACGCCATATAAAAGAATGCGAATATCATATATAAAGACTGTTTCGTAAAGAGTCTATAAACCCACACGCCACAAGTTGGCTAGTTGGGCATCTACTCTAACAATCTCCCACTTGCCCTAAATCCAACTACTCATCAGACGCAGTCCCATTGTTTCGCGATGTTTTTCAAACAAGGGTCCTTGCAAGGGCTTCGTAAGTGGATCAGCAACGTTGTCCGCAGAGGCGACTCTCTCAACTGCTATGTCACCTCTAGCCACAATATCCCGGATTATGTGGTATTTCCTCAGTATGTGTTTGGATCTTTGGTGAGACCTAGGCTCCTCTTATAAGACATTTAGGAAACTTTAAAACCATTCTCAGAACCTCTGAAGGTGTACAGATCCTAAAATAGATTGAAAATCATAAAATTTACTCAAAAATCTGACACAGATGCAAATAGAAAGCAAATAGATGCAGAGAAAGACAAACAATATAGTATTTTCACAGAAGCAGCAAGAAATAGAGTTTACTTGCCTTAGCTGAACAGCGGGTTGCAGAGAGCAACTCCGACCGAATATCCCACGTGTTGGGGATCCGGATCATGCCCCCCGGCTAGACAGCAGAAGAACAAAAAACAGATGCCGAGAGACGATCAATACGAAAAATACAATAACAAACTACGAAATTCATAGGATGTTTAGGTGACTACCTTGCTGGCACTTGTTCCTGGCTCCAACCGTAGTTACAATAACGTCGGCTCTTCTCGTTAGATTGCGGTAGATATCGCCAATCCGGTCCACGACCAGAAACGAGACTCCTTCGTCAGCCTGCACTAGAAGGACTGACGAGATCAGCACGAACGGATTCTCCTCGTCGAATTGGCCGGAAACGATTTTCCGGCGAAGACTGGCGGCGGCGGCGCCGCACGTGGGCGGCGGCGGAGGCGTGTATGGAGAGGAGGGGAGGCGGCCAATGCTTTTAGGGTTAGGTTAAGTGTTGTATGTTATGTGTTAAGTGAAGCTTAGTCTAATTAAATAGACTTAGGTGTTGGACTTGGACCGGCCCAACGGGCCCGGGTCCAACGATGAACATTCAGTTCATCTCCACCACCGAGACTTCATCGTAACTCCGATCGTCGATCAGATCTAACGGATCGATTCAGTTTCCAAAACTGAACGCCATGATCTGAAAAACCGTTTTTTCAGAACCCTATTGCAAAATGACCGTTTTGCCCCTCAACAGCGGGAAACCCCGGTTTGACCCCTGTTGACTTTTAGGAAGTCGCACTCCCCGAAATCCTCTTCTCGTATGCTCAACACATTGAGCTGAGTATCCGTGTGGGAATCTCGAATCCAGTACTTGTGTGACCCTCAATGGTTCAGGGATACAGCTAGCCGTGGGCCCACAACCATTGCGGCTCCGGAATCACAATTCCGGACTTGCCCATCGTATCATGGTAAGAGCGTCTAGCTACATCGCCCCATGATCCCCTAGGTATCATTGATAGTGCCTGCAAGAACCAGTTGGTCGTGGTTAGCGTACAGTACGGTCCTTTCAATCCATATATCCCGATCAGATCAACGACCATTGGTAAATCGAGAGTCGCTATAGATCCGATAGCTATGCATACATCTTGGATATCAAATAGTGACATCGCGAGTGTAACTAGGTAAACACATTTACCTAAAACACTTCTAGTACTCTGGCCAGAGATTTATACACTATTATCTCCTCAGACAGCATAGGATATCCACGCATGTCTGCGAGCGGTGAATCCTCGACAACGATGCATCGACTCCTACATGCATCGGGGTCTCACCCAATCCCGACGCCTTATGACCCCAAGTGAGTCGGCAAACGGGTCAAAGTGAGTTGCCTATCATGTAGAGTCTCAATGACGTTTCGAGTCGTGAGGACTAATCAGTACAACCAAGACCTCGGACTTATCCACTCGACAAATGGTAACCACTTGGAAAGTCCGAAGGAGGGTAGTTCAATAGATCACCAGGTCACTATCTATCTGCATGCTCAGAACATCACAATGATCCCTACAAATGAAACATGGTACTTTGCATCGCAGATACTAGTCTCGAACTCGGGCGGCCTTATCCTCATTTTGACGGCCCAATCGACTAGGAACATGTTCAGAATGCACAGCGACTATTAGATGTGTTTCATGATAGTCGTCATACCCACTATCACATCTAACATAAGCTTTACTGCATTCTAGGTCTGCACTCAACGCAATTGTAAATCATTACACACATAATGAAAGTAAAGAACGCCATATAAAAGAATGCGAATATCATATATAAAGACTGTTTCATACAAGAGTCTATAAACCCACACGCCACAAGTTGTCTAGTTGGGCATCTACTCTAACACCACGAGCACGATGGAAATTCTTACTCTGGAGAAATATTTTCCTTGATTTGTGGTTTAGAGAATGCATAGCCAACTCCTTAGAGAGGAATTTAAACAGAGCGGCATTGTCTGTTGCACGCCAATTTAAATTATTCATGCTGGACTGCACAAGGCGGCCTTCAGTATTAAATGTGCTTAAAAAAGTGCATTATTCAGTATTAAATGTGTTTAAAAAAGGAGCTAACAACATGCTTATGGTATCATTGAAGGAAAATATATTTTTTCTCTTTTTTTTAAAGCTGAATCGTGCTCGGGTTTTCTCTAGCAGAAACTGCTCGCGAACCGTCGGGGCTAATGAGAACCAAAAAAAAAACTCAACTCAGGCGAAAAATGCTATAATAAACGGACATAAAATAGTAGTTCAATTCCTTTAAATAATAAAATTAAATAACTCGTGGATTTATGGATTTTCCGAGCATTACAACTCTACTTCCGTTAAATAAAATTTCTTCCTCGAAATTTAGCTCACTTAAATAGCTCAGGGTAGCGACTACTCATGTCTGCTTCAGTATCCCATGTTGCTTCCCACTCCGAGTGATTCGCCCATTGAATATTGACAATCGGGATGCATCGGTTCCTCGGTATTATGTATTCCTTAAGAAGAATTCTCACATGCCTTTCTTCGTAACTCAGATCAGGCGCAAACTGAATGGGTTCGTAGCTCAAAATGTGCGAGGGACTTGGAACGTATTTCCTAAGAGTTGATACGTGAAATACATTGTGTACTGCAGATAATTACGGAGGCAGTACCAATCTGTAAGCTAACGTCCCCACTCTATCTAAGATCGCGAAGGGGCTGATGTATCTTGGACTCAGTTTACCTTTCCTTCCAAACCTCATCACCCCTTTCATGGGTGCTACCTTGAGAAAAACGTGATCCATTACTTCAAAACTCAACTCACGATGGCCATTATCGGCATAGCTCTTTTGCCTACTCTAAGTCGTCCCCATACGCTCACGAATTTTCCTGATGGTTTCAGATGTCAGCTCAACTATATCCGGACCCAGATCAGTTCTCTCCCCTACCTCATCCAATTGAATAGGGGACCTGCACTTTCAAAAATACGGAGCTTCATAAGGGGCCATCTTTATCGAAGCTTGGTAATTGTTGTTGTAAGAGAACTATACTAATGGAAGCTTCGCATCCCAAATATCAGCAAATTCTATAGCACATGCGTGGAGTAGATCCTCCAGCATTTGGATTAACCTCTCAGATTGACCCTCAGTTTGGGAATGGTACGTTGTGCTGAAGGTCAGCTTGGTTCACATTTCTCGATGCAAGATCTTCCAGAACGCAGAGGTGAACCTTGGGTCACTAACTAAAACAATGGAAACTGGAATCCCTTGAAGCCTCACTGTCTCCTTGACATACAGCTTAGCATATATGTTCAGATCATAGGTGGTCTTCACTGGTAAGAAGTGAGCTGACTTCATTAAACAATCAAATATGACCAAAGATCGAGTTGAAACCGTGAGGAGTTCTGGGAGAACCTACCACAAAGTCCACCGCAATGTTTTCTCATTTCCATTTTGGTATCGGGAGAGGTTTCAACATCCCACCTGGTCGTTCATGCTCTACTTTAACTTGCTGATAGGTTAAGCACTCAACGACAAATCTGGAATTATCCTGCTTCATCCTGGCCACCAGTATAACGTCTACAAGTCCTTATACATCTTCGTACTTACGGGGTGAACTGAATATGGGGTGGCATGAGCCTCTAACATGATATCAGTTCGTAGAGTATTTACCCGTGGAACCCACATTCTTCCTTTGTATTTCACAATACCATCTTCTATCGTGTAAAACTTTCCACCCTTCTCATCATCATACTATTTCCACGTCAACAGATGGGCGTCTTTCGGTTGACCCTCTCTAATATGATGTTTCAATGTGGGATGAATACTAAGAACAGCTAGCTTAGCAGCGCAATCTCTGGTGATCAGTTCCAAATCGAATTTATCAATTTCCAAATCCAAAGGTTTGAACTATAACCTCGCTAGGCCTACTGACTTCATACTCAAAGCGTCAGCTACCACATTAGCTGTTGGGGAACCGTGGCGGATCCGGATCACGCCTCCCGGCGAGGCAGCGGAAGAACAAAAATTGGGCCGGGAGACGATCAATACAATTGTAAATAAAACAAACTATGACCATTCATAGGGTGTTTCTTGGGGTTACCTTTCTAACGTCTAGGCGCCTGGCTCCGACCAGTTTCACGAGGAAACCGGCACTTCACGGTAGGCGGCGGTAGATTACGTCAATCAGGTCCATGACCGGAAACGATCTCCCTCCGATCAGCCTGCACTAGAAGACTGAAGGATTTTGTCGCCAACGGATTCTCCTCGAAAAGTTGGCCGGAACAAATTCCGGCGAAGCAAGCGGCGGCGTGCACCGGCGACGGCGGCGAGGCTTTTGGAGGAGGAGAGGCGGCGCCTTTTGCTAGGGTTAGGGTTTTTAATCAAGTGATGATTAAGTTGAGTTGTTAGTTATGAAGTCTTGGTCTAATTAGATAGACTTGTGATAGACTTGGACCGGCCCAACGGGCCCGGGTTCAACGGGTGAACATTCGGTTCATCCCTATCACTGTGACTTCATCGTAACTCCGATCACCGATCAGATCGGACCAATCGACCCAGTTTCCAAAACTGAATACTATGATCCAAAAAACCATTTTTCAGAACCCCAGTGCAAAATGACCGTTTTGCCCCTCAACAGCGGGAAATCACGATTTGACCCCTGTTGACTTTTAGTAAGTCGCACTTCCAAAATCCTCCTCGAGTGCTCAACATATTGAGCTCAGTATCCGGGCGGGAATCTCGAATCCAGTACTTGTGTAACCCTCAATGGTTCAGGGATACAGCTAGTCGTGGGCCCACAACCATTGCGGTTCCGGAATCACAATTCCGGACTTGCCCATTGGATCATGGTAAGAGCGTCTAGCAACATCGCCCCATGATCCCCTAGGTATCACTGATAGTGCCTGCAAGAACCAGTTGGTCGTGGTTAGCGTACAGTACGGTCCTTTCAATCCATATATCCCGATCAGATCAACGACCATTAGTAAATCGAGAGTCGCTAAAGATCCGATAGCTATGCATACATCTTGGAGATCGAATAGTGACATCGCGAGTGTAACTAGGTAAACCCATTTACCTAAAACACTTCTAGTACTCTGGCCAGATATTTATACACTATTATCCCCTCAGATAGCATAGGATATCCACGCATGTCTGTGAGCGGTGAATCCTCGACAACGATGCATCGACTCCTACATGCATCGGGATCTCACCCAATCCCGCCGCCTAACGACCCCAGGTGAGTCAGCAAACGGGTCAAAGTGAGACGCCTATCATATAGAGTCTCAATGACGTTTCGAGTCGTGAGGACTAATCAGTACAACCAAGACCTCGGACTTATCCACTCGACAAATGGTAACCACTTGGAAAGTCCGAACGAGGGTAGTTCGATAGATCACCAGGTCACTATCTATCTGCATGCTCAGAACATCACAATGTTCCCTACCAATGAAACATGGTACTTCACATCGCAGATACTAGTCTCATGCTCGGGCGGCCTTATCATCATTTTGACGGCCCAATCGACTAGGAACATGTTCAGAATACACAGTGACTATTAGATGTGTTTCATGATAGCCGTCGTACCCATTATCACATCTAACAACTATCTATCTGCATGCTCAGAACATCACAATGTTACCCTACCATGAAACATGGTACTTCACATCGCAGATACTAGTCTCATGCTCGGGCGGCCTTATCATCATTTTGACGGCCCAATCGACTAGGAACATGTTCAGAATACACAGTGACTATTAGATGTGTTTCATGATAGCCGTCGTACCCATTATCACATCTAACATACACTTTAGTGCATTCTAGGTCTTTACTCAACGCAATTTTTAATCATTATACAACACAATGAAATTAAAGAATGCCATATAAATAAATGCGAATATCATATATAAAGATTGTCATATACAAGAGTCTATAAACCCACACGCCACAAGTTGGCTAGTTGGGCATCTACTCTAACATTAGCTTTACCAGGGTGGTAACTTATAGTGCAATCATAGTCCTTCACCAGCTCTATCCATCTCCGCTGCCTCATGTTCATCTCTTTCTGCATGAAAAAGTATTTGAGGCTCTTGTGATCGGTAAGATTTATGCATTTCTCTCCATATAGATAGTGTATCCCGATCTTTAATGCAAAAAGTACTTCTGCTAGTTCCAGATCGTGTGTTGGGTAGTTATTATCATGAATCTTGAATTGTCTGGAAGCGTAAGAGATCACTCTACGATCTTGTATTAACACAAAACCCAGTCCCAGCTTAAACGCATAAGTGAAGAGAACATAGTTAACTTGTCTAGAGGTCAGGGCTAACATAGGGGCCTCTACCAAAGCTTGCTAAGCTTATCAAAACTCTCCTGGCACTCTTTTTTCCAATCATACCTGATGGTTTTCTTGTTAAGGCCGTCAACGGGACTGCTATCTTGGAAAAACCCTTGATTAATCGCCTATAGTAACCCTCAAGACCTAAGAAGCTAAGAATCTCCGTCACGCTCTTAGGCACATGCCAATTCCTAACTGCTTCTACCTTTGATGGGTCCACTTCTAGTTTGTCTCTGGAAATCACATGACCAAGGAAATCAATCTTCTCTAGCCAAAAATCATATTTTCTAGAATTACAAAAGAGCTGCTTGTCCCACAAGAGTTGCAACACCATCCTTGTTGATAGGTGTGTTCTTCTCTGTTCCAAGAGTAAACATGTCGTCTATGAATACTATCACAAACTAGTCCAGGAAAGGTTGGAACACTTGGTTCATTAAGTCCATGAAAGCTGAAGGTGCATTAGTCAACCCAAAATGCATGACCAAAAACTCATAGTGGCCGTAGCGTGTTCTAAAGGCAGTCTTGTGGATATACGACTCCTTAATCCTCCGCTGATGGTATCCGGATTGGAGGTCGATCTTAGAAAACACGGCTGCTCCCTGAAGTTGATCAAACAGATCTTCAATCCTGGGAAGGGGATACTTTTTCTTCAGAGTTAGCTTATTCTGCTCTAGGTGATCTATACATAACCTCATGATGCCATCTTTCTTCTTCACAAACAGCATAGGGGCTACACATGGAGAAGTGCTTGGTCAAATGAAGCCTTTGTCCAGCAATCTTGAACTTCTTCCTTTAACTCCTTCATCTCTGAAGGTGCTAGCCTATACGGAGGTTTAGAAACTGGGGTAGCAGTAAGGACTATCTCTATGGCAAAATCAATCTCCCGATCTGGTGGTAGTCCAGTGATGTCATGTGGGAAAACTTTGGGGAATTCATTTACTACATCAACATGTGACAGCTTTGGCCTTGCTTCTTCCGGTACCGAGGATACTATCCCAAAACCCTGGACACCCCTTTCTCATACATCTCTGGGCCTTCAAAGCTGAAATTAGTCGAGGAGCTCTCCTACTCTGGGTAGCTTCAAATGAGAACTGACTTCCTTGGGTTGTTTAACCTCTACAACTCTACAATTAAAATCTATGACTACACCATGCTTATTTAACCAGTCCATACCCAAAATCAAATCAAATTCGGTCATTGGTAATACAATCAAATCAGCAGACACTAAATGCCCCTAAAAGCTAAGTTCCATGTCATGATATATTCTATGGGTTAACATCTCTTATCCTAAGGGTACGGTTACAAAATATACTAATGATAATTGTTCAGTTTTCTCATGCAGTTTCTTAGTAAAAGATTCTAATATAAACGACTGGGTAGCTCCCAAATCTAACAAGGCAATAGAAGAGTTGCCATAGATGATAATCCGGTGACTACAATCGTTCTGGGTTTTCCTGATCTACCGTCATCATGTAGGCTCGGCCAGTTATGGGTTGTTTTGTCTAAGAACAGTTCCTGGCAAAGTGGCCTGAGGCACCACACCTGTAGCATACATTCTGCCCAGCTTTGCACTGACCAGCATGATTTCTTTTGCATTTTGGATAGACTGGCCTGTTGTCTATCCTGGGTACTGCATTGAGAGATTGGAGCTGATGTGGTCATTACCACTTGGGCCTCTGTGGCTTGGTCTTTTGACGCTTAAATTACCGCTGGTTGCTAAACTGGAAGGCCGGGCATTTTTTCTGGCGCTCCTATTCAATTTCCTTCCAATATTGTTCAGCACAAATAGCCTTATCAACTGTTGCCCTGTAGTCTATAGGCCCGGCTAGCAAACGTCATGCTTGAGCATCGATCGCAGGCCATCAATGAAGTGACGAAGTTTTCCTCAGCATCCCAACCGATCAAGGGAACAAAATAACAACCCTTTTCGAACTTGCGGATGTAATCCCACACAGACATACTCCCTTGCTTCAGGGTTAGAAACTCTCTTTTCAGCTCAATTCGCACATCGACAGTGAAGTTGTAGCGAATGAACTTTTCTAACTTAATTTAATAGGTTTGAGGTTCAAAATGAAAGATACTAAAAGTTTATGGTCCAAAACAAACAACCAACATATTTCTGGACAAAATTGCAAAAGTACTGGAATTTCATTCTTTGAACGGCAAAAGAAATCTGTTTTTACAATTGAACGGAATTCAACCACCAAAATTTACAGAAATTATAACTATCTGTTAGGATCAAGCGCTTACCACTAGGCCAAAAGCTATAGCTGTTAACCAAGGTGCAAATTTATTTCCTTATAATGTGGCAGCGCATAGTGCACCTATTATGTGCGTTAGGGTTGGGATGTTAGTCCCATGAGTCAGGGGAGGTGCGTGTCTAACTGCTGGTGTTGTCTCAATTTCTCTTAGAGATGTTGCATGCTTAACTCAACACTATCATTCAGATTATTTGAAACAAACAAAAATACGTAATCTGAAATATTCAAAAACTGTAACAGAACGTCTATACAACAAAATCACATAAGAACTGAATAGAGCGGAAGCTATTGTCCATGATAAACACCCCCATTATGGTCCAGCTCGCACCATCCAGCTCCAATAATTCACTTCACCTGCACCAAAGAAAACTAGTGAGCATACGGGCTCAACAAGTAAATCTGGAATAGCAAAGGCAGGTGAAACAAGCATAAAAATATCTTTATCTGTATTGAAGTTCATAAGCTGAACAATATAATACTGTAACTTGATAAATTGGTACTGCAAAACTAGGAAAGCATAAACTGCACATGTTTGAAACCTTTAAAACATTTACTTGCATTTAAAATTAAGTAAAATCAACATTTCTTTAAGTTGTGGTCGTAAACAACCATGTGCTCTGCATTCGTTTTCTATTATTATGGTTCAGATATTTATACATATGTCATGGTCGTTTGTTCAAACTGTCATCTGATATCAGGATTTTGGGAAATACATCCCATATTTACGATGCGAAGGGGCACACTGGATTGTCAGTCATCATCCTCACCCTTCCAATGTGGACCATCTGTTGGATCTGTGTTTAAAGATCAGATTCTGAATTTTGATTAACACAAAACCTGTTGTTATTTTACTAACAATTTTATGAAGTGCGCAGGAGCAAGCTGGATGAAGAGAACTATAGCAGTTCAGAGTGAGCTATAACAAAGCACTGTGGCAGATGAATGCAAGCTGATAGCAGATCGAACCAAGAGCAGATTTAGAGGATGTCCAAGCTAGAACAGTGAGGGGACGCCCAAGCTGGTCTAGTGAAGGATATCCAAGCTGGTACAGTGAGGGCACGCCCGAGATGCTCCAGCATAGGACAACAGGATCGCAGAGGACACCCAAGATGGTTCACCAGCTTGGATCAAGTTCAGAGCAGAAATAAGTGAACATAAGAGCAAACCAGCTGAGAGAAACCAACTGAGCAAACCAGCTCAGACGAGCAAAGAAGTTTGAACACAAAGACATGTGAAGATTGAATTAACGTTGTTCAAATTGATTTTGTGTCCTGTTCACATTCAGGTACAGATTCATAGAGCTCAATTTCAGCAAAGACTGCAGCACATTAAATGAAGAGCTCAGAGTCAACAAAGCCTGCAATCGTATTAAATGCAAAAGGACACAAGGTACAACATTATCAGAACTTGATAGAAGACTTTTACAATGGGAAGCAACTTGTGTCCAAGGGGTAAATCTGCGCAGAGCTATATATATGTATAGTAGAGCACAAGAAAAAAGAGGATGCGCAAAAATCATAGAGAGAGTGTTGTGAAAATTCTGAACACAAAAACAGAAGATAACACAACCATGGGAAGATAGCAGATAATCAACTCAGAGAGGACCACTTCCCAGTGTGTAAGATTTCATCCTTGAGAGATTGCACTTACAATGTAAATCTCACACACGATTCACTCACATATATTTGAGAGAGCTGATTAGATTAGCTGAGTGAATCAAATACAAAACTCTCAATTGTAGTCTTAAGACAGAGATGTTAAACAAGTCTAGTTGTCTTTCGTATTGAGACGTTAAAGAAGTGTCGCCTTTCTCACTGAGGCAGTAAAGAAGTGGAGTTAGACACGCGCAGGTTGCGGGCAGGTGTGCAGTGGTGTGGATAGGAGTTCTTGCGGCTGCTCGGCGTAGGAGTGGGTTGTAGCAAAGGGTCGCTGCAATCAAAGCCTTCTAGTGGAATCCTTCCCGATTGCGGAAGAAGGGGAGACGTAGGAGATTTAGCTCCGAAATTCAATAAACAAATCGGAGCGTATTTGCTTTATAGCTTTCAGTACTTACATTCATATGCATAGAATATTTTTTTAGCACACATAAAACTTTTCAAGAGCTTTCGATTATAAGAGTTCAGCTTCAGTTGTTTCTGCATGATTTTAACTCATAACTCAATTTGTATCTCGGTGCACTAATATTCAAGAACACGGAGCTATTGCAGCTCAAGTTGAAGAAACCAGACTGCTCGTGTTAAACCAGCTCGCAGAGTAGTTGGTAATCTGGACCAGCTCGCAAAGTTGCTGGTCCAGCTTCACGGTAATCTGGCTTCAGAAGTTGTGTGCTGGTTTTCGAACTCCTTAGTAAAATTTTTAAAATGCACTTAACTCACGGGGTTGGTGTTTGGGGTGTGTGAGAGCCTACGTGAGTTATGGCAGAACTCATGAACACCCCCTGTTTTTCGATCCTAATAATTGGTATCAGAGCAAATTGTTTTTGAAAGAGCATTTTAAATTGAAAACTTTTAGGTTTTAAAATCATTTTCTGCTCTCATAGTATCTCTGTGCTACAAAACAGTTCCAAAGTTTTTTAAACTCATTATATAAAGATAGGAGGAGTAATATTCATGGAATTGCAGAGCAGTTCTTGAAAGGAATATGCAGTAATATCTGTTCTGACGAGCTGACACAGATTGCACGAGATCTGTGTGGACGTCAAGATCTCTAGGTTTGGCGAGGCTAAAACATAAGGAAAAATGGAAGAGATTCTGTAAATTGGATCCTCTATTACACCTCTGATATTAGTAGATGAGAATTTTTCAGTAGCACTGATTCTGCTTTAAGTCTCATCTCATGCATCTATTTTCAGAAACTGTAATCTCTTGCAAAATATTTTCCTTTTGAAAATTAAAATTATCACATGCTCTGTTGAGGGGAGTTTTGTTTTAATTATTAACGGGGAGAAATATTTCGAAACCCTCTTTTATTCCTACATAAAGGGGGAGAATATTTCTAATAATAAACATACGTGCATATATTTATTTAGGAATTGTGTAAATCAAAAAGGGGTAGATTGTTGGATCTGTGTTTACAGATCAGAATATGAATTTTGATTAACACAAAACCTGCTGTTATTTTACTAACAATTATATGAAGTGCACATGAGCAAGCTAGATGAAGAGAACTCTAGCAGTTCAGCAGTGAGCTGGAACAAAGCACTGTGGCAGATGAATGCAAGCTGATAAACCAAGATAAGATTTAGAGGATGCCAAGCTAGAACAGTGAGGGGACTCCCAAGCTGGTCTAGTGAAGGATATCAAAGTTGATACAGAGAGGGGACATCCGAGCTGCTCCAACAGAGGACAACCAGATCGCAGAGAACACCCAAGCTGGTTCACCAGCTTGGAGCAAGTTCAGAGCAGAAAGAAGCGAACATAAGAGTAAACCACCTGGGAGAAACCAGCTGAGCAAACCAACTCAAACTAGCAAAGAAGTTTGAACACAAAGACATATGAAGATTGAATTAACGTTGTTCAAACTGATTTGCTGCTTCCTATTCACATCAGGTACAAATTCACAGAGCTCAATTTCAGGAAAGACTGCAGCACATTAAATGAAGAGAGCTCAGAGTCAACAAAGCCTGCAATCTCATTAAATGCAAAACGACACAAGGTACAACACTATCAGAACTTGAAAGAAGACTTTTACAATGGGAATAAACTTGTGTCCAATGGGTAAATCTGCACAGATGCTATATATATGAAGAGCAGAGCACAAGCAGAAAGAGGATGCGCAAAAAACAGAGACAGAGTATTGTGCAAATTCTGAACGCAAAAACAGAAGAAAGCACAACCATGGGAAGATAGCAGATAACCAACTCAGAGAGAATTACTTCCCAGTGTGAGATTTCATCCTTGAGATATTGCACTTACACTGTAAATCATTCACTCACATATATTTGAGAGAGCTGATTAGATTAGCTTAGTGAATCAAATACAAAACTCTCCATTGTAGTCATTGGAAAGAGACGTTAAACAAGTCTATTTTTCTTTCGCACTGAGACGTTAAAGACGTGTCACCTTTCTCACTGAGGCAGTAAAGAAGTGGAGTTAGACACGCGCAGCTTGCGTGCTGGTGTGCAATGGTGTGGCTTGGAGTTCTTGACACTGCTGGTCGTAGGATTGGGTTGTAGCAAAGGATCACTGCAATCAAAGCCTTCTAGTTGAATCCTTCCCGATTGCGGAAGAAGGGGAGACGTAGGAGATTCAGCTCCGAACTTCGATAAACAAATCGCAGCGTATTTTCTTTAGAGCTTTCAGTACTTACATTCATATACATAGCATGTTTGTTTAGCACGCACAAAACTGTTTAAAGAGCTTTTGATTATAAGAGTTCAGTTTCAGTTGTTTCCGCATGATTTTGACTCATAACTCAATCTGTATCTTGGTGCACTAATATTCAAACACTGAGCTATTGCAGCTCAAGTTGAAGAAACCAGACTTCTCGTGTTAAACCTGCTCACAGAGTAGTTTGTAATCTGGACCAGCACGCAGAGCTGCTGGTCCAGCTTCACGACAATCTGGATTCAGAAGTTGCGTGCTGGTTATCGAGCTCCTTAGTAAAATTTTTAAAATGCACGTACTCACGGGGTTGGTGTTTGGGCTATGTGAGAGCCTACGTGATTTATGGCAGAACTCATGAACAGCCCCTGTTTTTCGATCCTAACACCGCCTCTTATCTTCGCCATAATCTCTTAAATTTTGAAATTTTCTTCCTTTAAAATTTTTGTACTTCAATTGATGTTCGTAAACTATTGGGAGTTCAATTTAATAAGGAAAACCGGAAACCAGCTTGTCACCGTGCTGGGTACCAGCTCAGGCTACAAAAACGAACCATGACCAGCTGTGCTCTAAGCTGGTTGAACAATCTTTTAGAATGGATACAACTGGGACAATTTGGAATTGTAACTTCAAATGAAAACTAAGGAAACGAAGAAATAAACTTGAAGTTACTGCATTAGTCCAGAATGAAACTAAGCCACACCAGCTTGGAGTAAAGCAGCACGCAAACATATTGGTTCACATTAGAAACCAGCTCGGCTGTGTTAGGATAAAAACAATCTAGGGAGTTCAGAGGGGGGTGAATGAACTCCTTTGCTAAATTTTTGTTTTAAAGCTTTTTTTAAGAAATTTATTGCTCGACGCAAACCTCCAGCCGATTTACCAGCTTGAAGGGTTCTCAGAGATCGTTGTTTGTCTCGTGTATTAAAATAACTTTTATGCGGAAAGAACATGATTCAAACAGTGAAAAATATAGACCAGTGCAAGAAAGTAAAAGATTGGGAGTCGAGAGTTTGTTTCTAGAAGTTCGGAGCAATGTCTCCTACGTCTCCCCTTGTTCCTCAATGGGAATGATATCTACTAGAAGATTTGATGTATACAACCATTTGTACAAATCTAATCCCGCAACCAGCAGCTACGAGAACTCCTAGCACTCAACCACGAACACAGACCTGCGACCTGGTTCTAAAAATCACTGAAACAGCACTGAACTGCTTGTGCTACTCTAGCACTCTACACTCTCTGTTTATGATTTACAATAATCGCTCGACACTACAAAGAGTGTATATAAAAGTTTGTGACACAAGAATTGAATAACACTATCTTTGTGCGTTTCAGTTGCTGTGAGCTGGTTCAATATGAACTTTTCTTCTTCTTGTGAAGGGCTAGTTTACTTGTGTGATAATTTTGTTGTTTTTCGTCACTGTGTGTTTCGTCACCCTTCTCAGCTGCTCTTCTCTTCTATTTATATTCTTTGGACGCAACGGTAATAAATGTAGCCCAGTACACACGTTGTATGCATCCATATTTAATTTCCTGCTACGCCTTAAATACTTGTACAATGAAAGTACAACTCCATTAAATGCATTGCCCTTTTTAGCAACTCTGCGCCGTCTTCAGTTTGAACTCAATCTCTGCGTATCAAATTTTAGCTTAAAGTAGTTTTAACGACTACAAATTACAGAGATGTCAAATGTCTCATATCTAACTGTATGTAGCTTCAAACATTTCGAAATTCAATTTGATACGTTGTCCAATACTCACCTAGTCTCCCAATCTGGTTCTTGAACATTTGGACTGCTTTCCTTGATCGGGTTCTGAGCTTGATCCTATCCATTCTTTTTTGAAGTATTCTTCTCATGTCTTTGTTCAGATAGCATTCTTTGTACACTAATATCTTTAGTGCTAAACACCTCGTGAAGTCATTCTGCTTTGAACTGGTTCTCTTAACTGATCTTCCAGCTTGTTTATTATTCCTCTCATCACTCCAGCTGGTCCGTTATCTGTGATCTGTTCTCACAGCTGTAAATCACTGTTTTTTTACTCTTTAATTTAGTCGAATTTTCTCAATATGGCTGCCCTTAATCGAATAAGCTTCTTTGAGCTGGTATCTGTATTACTTAGTGGCCAGCTGGTTTGTCCTCGACCAGCACATCTTATTATCCTGAGCTGGTTTATCCTCAACCAGCGTACCTGAATTCTCTGAGCTGGTTTTTCCTTGACCAGCTTGACTCTTCTCCAATCTGATTTCTTTGTCCAACGTAGTAAGCTTCGTCCATATCTTGACACCTTGATCTGATTGATATCTTTTTATTTTCCATCTCTCTTTTATTTTCATCAACAAAACATCTGAAGTTTATCCTAACAATTTCCCCCTTTTTGGTGATTGTGAGACCTGAAAGATTTGAGGAGTAATTAAGCTAATTAATCAAGTTTAGAATAGACCAGATCCGGCGTGAGTTGATCTGGTATAGACCAGCTTTGAGTTGTATGTTTGGTGAACGTAAATTAGTCTGCGCGTGGATTCAGATTTGAGTTTGCTTTGTAGAATGGTCAGATTTGTTTGGTTGGATCGTTCATGTGTTGTTGTCGCAAGCCTTTTTGGGTATGCTAAGTTGGATATTCGAAAGGGGCACTTAGGCGACGTCATTTGGAGAAACCAGCTTTGAGGGGAGCAAGTTGGTAGTACGGTGTTAATCGGTACGTTCTTGGGTATCGGATTTGGTTGAGATCTTGATTGTGGTGCGATGCCGTTTTGAGAGACGACTTGGTTTATATGCACATGAAGCGTTGTCTAGATTTGAGGCAACGCGACGCCATTTCAATGACGCTTTTGTGGGCGCGATGCGATGTCATTTAGTGATGTCAGATTTGACGCTGGTAGGCAGTAGCGGAGTAGAGTGATCTATCGATGTGGCAAGATCTGTTGGAAACAAGAGCTTAATGGTGCGATAGATACTCGGATCTGTTTGACTTTGACGTCGTTTAGCGGTCGCGTGTTGGTATAGCGTTCGGATCTTAGGTAGTTCCAGCTTTGATCCCTGAGTGTCGGTGGATACTGTTTATCAGATTTGGAGGAATTGAGTTGTTTATATAGAAGACTTTGACTGTAGTCTCGCAATTATTTTCCCGACACTTAGAAATATTTACTTCGAGAGATCGTTATCTCAGTTATTCTTAGAACCCTAGTTACTGTTCATCGTAGTCTGTTTCTTCTGATTGCCGACGGTAGACAACTTCGATTGTAGCGAGAGTGGTAGCGTTAGATTCCCCTTGCCAAGACGCTTCTTCCTATACCTCTTTCGAAGACTTGGGATAGCTCGAGGAGCGAACGCGAAGAAGCTACAGTGAATTGTCTAGTAGCATTCCGATCGCCTGGTTCTTCTATTCAGGTAGTGCTTTTGACTAAGTACTATATCCTACCTTGCACTTCATTTAGAGCTGTTTGTTGTGTTCTAAGGGTAGGATAGAGTTGGGTTGAGCTGGAGGCTCCCAGTTCGTGTGTCTGTGCGTAATTTTCTGAGATGGTTGTTGTTGTTTCGCCAAGCAGGTGGCATATCTGAGTTACTTGGGACTTCTATTGTGGTAATTGTAGCTCAGAAGCTGAGGTACGGATTTGAGCTTGTTTTACAGCTTTGGGATAAGCATGGATATATGTGTGTCCTTGCTGGTATGTTGTGCAGTGTATGCTATTGTGTTGTTGGTTGTTCCCTTTGCTCTGTGCTGGTTGTTGCACGTCGTTGTAACTGCATACACGCATTTCCCTTGTTGAGCTCATATCTGTTAGCCATTTGTTGTTGTGCTAACCGTATGTACCAGGAGACTTGCATTGAGGGCGAGCGGCAATACCGGGCTCCTCATCTCCCTGTTGGTTGAGTTGTTAGCCGCTATGAGATGAGTGGATAGCTACCACGCTCTCATGAGCTTTGGCAACAACAGGTTGAGTGATCTGGATTATGCTCTGGTACAGTATGTTGAGACGAGTGGATAGCTACCACGCTCTCACATACCTCGTGGCCACTTCCTTCTTCGATCTGTTATCAGCTGCTGAGCTGGTCCTTGAGCTCCTGTGGCTTCATGTTTCAGTTTTAGCCTCTGCCCTCATGCATAGCATATTCATATTGTTGGCGAAAATGGCGGATCCGGATCCCGTTTCCCGGGGGCGCAGCGGAAGTTTAAAATTTTGCCCCAAAAAACGTTCAATACATCAAAATAATCAATAAAACATGCATAGGATGTTTTATAGAGTGTCACATTGCTGGCGTCTAGGCGCCTGGCTCCAACCAAATTCGTAGGGAATCTGGCGCTTCACGGTAGGCGGCGGTAGATCCTCCTAATCAAGTCCATGATCGGAAACAATAATCCTTCGTCAGCCTGCATTAGAAGGCCTGACGAATTTGGCACGGATGGAAACTTCTCGAAACGACGATCGGAACAAGTTTGATCACGGCGGCGCGTGGAGGACCGGCGGCGGTCGTGAGGTAGAGGAGGGAGGGGGCGGCCACTTGGAGGCTAGGGTTGTATAAAGTGTGTTCTTGTTGTAGCCCTAGGTCTAATTTAATAAATAATTGATGGGCTTGAACCCTCCCAATGGACTTGGGTCAGGCCCAGGTCCATATGAACATTAGGTTCATTTCCATCACCGTGGCTTCATCATAATTCTGATCGTTGATCAGATCGAACCGATCAACACAGTTTCCAAAACTGAGTATTATGATATGAAAACAATTTTTCAGACCACCTAGACCAAAATAGCAGTTTAACCCCTCAACTTTGGGAAATCGAAATTTGACCCCTGTTGACTTTTAGGAAGTCGCACTCCCTAATTTCCTCCTCCTATTCTCAACACATTGATCTCAGTTTCCGTGTGGGAATCGTGAATCCAGTACTTGTGTGACCCTCAATTGTTCAGGGATACAGCTAGCCGTGGGCCCACAACCATTGTGGCTCCGAAATCGCAATTTCGGACTTGCCCAACGGATCATGGTAAAGCGCCTAGCAACATCGCCCCATGATCCCCTAGGTATCACTGGTAGTGCCTGCAAGAACCAGTTGGTCGTGGTTAGCGTACAGTACGGTCCTTTCAACACATATATCCCGATCAGATCAACGACCATTGGTAAATCGAGAGTCGCTAGAGATCCGATAACTATGCATACATCTTGGAGATCAAATAGTGACATCGCGAGTGTTACTAGGTAAACCCATTTACCTAAAACACATCCAGTACTCTGGCCAGAGATTTATCACACTATTATCTCCTCAGATAGCATAGGATATCCACGCATATAAGAGAGCGGTGAATCCTCGACAACGAAGCATCGACTCCTACATGCATCGGGACCTCACCCAATCCCGCCACCTAATGACCCCAAGTGAGTCGGTAAACGGGGCAAAGTGAGGCGCCTATCATGTAGAGTTTCAATGACGTTTCGAGTAGTGAGAAATAATCAGTACAACCAAGACCTCGGACTTATCCACTCGACAAATGGTAACCACTTGGAAAGTTCGAATGAGGGTAGTTCGATCACCAGGTCACTATCCATCTGCATGCTCAGAACATCACAATGTTCCCTACCAATGAAACATGGTACTTCACATCGCAGATGCTAGTCTCAAGCTCGGGCGGCCTTATCCTCATTTTGACGGCCCAATCGACTAGGAACGAGTTCAGAATACACAGTGACTATTAGATGTGTTTCATGATAGCCATCATATCCACTATCACATCTAACATACACTTTGGTGCATTCTAGGTCTTTATCCAACACAATTGTTAACATTATAACATAATGAAAATAAATAATGACATAAAGAAATACGTATTTCATAAATAAAGATCGTTATACACAAGAGTCAATAAAACCCACACGCCACAAGTTGGCTAGTTGGGCATCTACTCTAACAATCTCCCACTTGCCCTATAGCCAACTACTCATCAGACGTAGTCCCATTGTTTCGCGATGTTTTTCAAACAACGGTCCTGGCAAGGGCTTCGTAAGTGGATCAGCAATGTTGTCTGCAGAGACGACTCTCTCAAATGCTATGTCACCTCTAGCCACAATATCTCGGATTATGTGGTATTTCCTCAGTATATGTTTGGATCTTTGGTGAGACCTAGGCTCCTTTGCTTGCGCAACGGCACCCGTGTTGTCGTAGTACACCGGGACTGGACCAACTCCATCAGGGATGACGCCCAACTCTTGGACGAAATTCCTTATCCAAACCGCCTCATTTGCAGCAGTTGCTGCTGCGATGTACTCAACCTCAGTGGTTGAATCCGCGATGGTGTCTTGCTTGGAACTCTTCCAAGAGACAGCACCACCATTGAGCATGAATACAAATCCAGAGGTTGACTTCGAATCATCCACGTCACATTGGAAGCAAGAATCAGTGTAGCATTCCAATTTCAGTTCACCACCCCCATAGACCTTGAACATATTCTTAGTCCTTCGTAAGTACTTAAGAATATCTTTCACGGTCTTCCAATGCATTTGGTCGGGGTTGGCCTGGTAGCGGCTCGTGACACTCAGAGCATATGCGACATCCAGTCTAGTTGAGATCATGCCATACATAATGCTACCTATTGCCGAGGTATATGGAACACGTGTCATACTCTCTATCTCCTCATCAGTCTTCGGACACAAGACTTAGATAGAGTGACCCCGTGACACATAGGTAGGTGTCCTCTCTTGGACTCTTCCATAGAGAACCGCTTAAGTATGGTATCGATGTAGGTAGCTTGGGTGAGTCCGAGCATCCTTTTCGATCTATCCCGATAGATCTGTATTCCAAGAATATAGGACGCTTCTCCCATGTCCTTCATCGAGAATCTACTAGACAATCACATTTTAGTTGATTGCAGCATTCCTACATCATTCCCAATTAGTAGAATGTCATCAACATAAAGTACAAGGAATGTCACAGCGCTTTTAACTACCCTCTTGTACGCACATGGCTCCTCGGGATTCTTGATGCAACCAAATTCCCTAATTGTTTCATCGAATCTCTGATTCCAACTTCTCGATGCTTGTTTGTGACCGTAGATAGATCTCTGAAGCTTGCATACCTTATGCTCACTTCCTACAGATGTGAAACCCTCAGACTGCGTCATATAGATCTCTTCCTTAATGTTTCCATTGAGGAACGCAGTTTTCACATCCATTTGCCATATCTCATAGTCGTACCATGCAGCTATGGCAAGTAGGATTCTAATTAACTTGAACATTGCGACTGGTGAAATGGTTTCATCATAGTCAACACCTTACCTTTGAGTGTAACCTTTTGCGACCTGTCACGCCTTGCAGGTCAGTACCTTACCATCAGGCCCAAGTTTTCTCTTGTATATCCATTTGCACCCAATAGGAACAATTCCTTTCGGAGGATTAACAAGAGTCCAAACTTGGTTAGCATGCATTGAGTCAATCTCAGACTGCATTGATTCAAGCCATAAATTAGAATCAGCATCGGAAATTGCCTCCTTGAAAGTTCTTGGATCACATCCAATAGTTTGATCACTTTGATCATCTTGAAGGAGGAAACCATATATTTCAGGAACCCTTTCGGATCTCCTAGGTGTGACCATTTCTGGCACTGGCTCTGGAGGTGCGGGAGATTCACTTGGAACTTCAAATGGTTCTCGAACCTCTTCGAGTTCTACTATATTGCCTTTTATATCAAGTATAAACTCCCTTTCCATAAAGGTGGCATTTCTAGAAATAAACACTTTTGTCTCGTTGGGATAATAGAGGTAGTATACAATGGAATTCTTTGGATACCCAATGAAGTAGCATAAGATGGATCTAGTATCCAGCTTATCTCCCACTGTCTGCTTCACGTAAGTAGGACATCCCAAAATCCTCATGTATGAGTATTTGGGCGGCTTGCCATCCATATCTCATATGGAGTCTTATCCATTGGTGTGGACATTGTTCAACAACATTACCGCCGTTTCGAGTGCATATCCCCAAAACGAGGTAGGGAGTTCAGTGAAGCTCATCATAGATCGAACCATGTCCATCAAGGTTTGATTACGACGCTCCGCTACACCATTGAGTTGTGGTGTGGCCGGAGGGGTCCACTCCGAGAGAATCTCATTCTCTTTAAGATAGTCTTGAAATTCAGCACTTAAGTATTCACCACCTCGATCGGATCGAAGCGCTTTAATACTTTTTCCTAACTGATTTTCTACTTCAGCCTTGAATTCTTTGAACCTTTCAAAGAATTCAGACTTGTGCTTCATTAAGTACAAGTACCCATACCTAGAGTGATCATCGGTAATGGTGATGAAGTATGTGCGACCGTACTTAGTACCAATGCTAAGTGGGCCACACACATCAGTATGGATCAAATCCAATAGGCCTTGAGCACGCTCAGGCTTGCCCTTGAATGGTTGTTTAGTCATCATTCCCTTTAGACAAGACTCACAAGTCGGTAGGGAGTTAATGTCTGACAAATCAAACATGTCACTCATAACTAACTTGTTCATCCTACTTAGGGAAATATGACCTAACCCAGCGTGCCAAAGTTGTGCTGGGTTTAAGCTATCGTTTTTCCTTTTAATTGTTTTTGTATGTGTTTCCACATCGCGAGTTGGAACTTCTTTTAATTTTAAGGTGTACAAATCATTTTCGCGTTTCCCAAATCCAATTAAACATTCATTCTTGTATATATTGCAAATCGAATTAGCAAAAACACAAGAATATCCATCACTATCAAGCATAGAAACAGAAATAATGTTCTTTATCAACTCGGGAACAAATAAAACGTTTCTCAATAACATCTTAAAATCTGAAGACAGAAATAAATAAACATCTCTTATAGCTACTGCAGCAACTCTTGCTCCATTGCCCAACCTCAAGTGGGTCTCACCCTCTCTAAGACGTCAGCTTCTTGTCATCACCTGCAAATCATTGCAGATATGAGATCCACATCCGGTATCAAGTACCCAAGAAGTCGAATTAAGAGACATATTTATTTCGATATAGAACATACCTTTCGCAGTTCACAACTGCTCGAGGTACACCTTGCAGTTCCTCCTCCAGTGCCCAGGCTTGTGGCAGTGGTGGCAAACATCCTCAGACTTGTTTGGCTTGGAAGCCTTTTCCTTGGGCTTCTTGGTGGGCTTTTCCTCCTTCGCAAGGGCAGAACGCTTCTTACCCTTGCGTTTGGGCCCCTTCTTCGCAGAGGAAGAAGAGCCCATAAGGAGGACGGGCTTGTCCTTCTTTATGGTCCCCTCAAACACTACCATGTGTAGGGGATCCGGATCCGCCCCCCGGCTAGGCAGCGGAAGAACAATAGAAAGGGGTGCCGGGAGACGATCAATACGAAAGCAACAATTCATAATTGTCATACATAGGGCGTTTAATCGGATTACCTTGCTGGCACTTGTGCCTGGCTCCAACCGGTATTACAATAATCCGGTTCTTCTCGGTAGATTGCGGTAGATTATCGCCAATCCGGTCCACGACCAGATCCGAGACTCCTTCGACAGGCTGCACTAGAAGCGTTGACGAGATCAGCACGAACGGATTCTTCTCGTCGAACTGGCCGGAAAGAGTTTTCCGGCGACGATCGGCGGCGGCGGCGGCGGCGGCGGCGGCTTATTCGAGAGAGGGAGGCGGCGTTGGTGCTTAGGGTTTAGGGTTATGAGAGCTAATCTTGTTAATCAAGTCTCTTAATGTCTTTAAATACATAAGTGTAGGAATTGGACCGGCCCAACGGGCCCGGGTCCAACAATGAACATTAAGTTCATCTCCACCACCGAGACTTCATCGTAACTCCGATCGCCGATCAGATCGGACCGATCGACTCAGTTTCCAAAACTGAATAATATGATCTGAAAAACCATTTTTCAGAACCCCAGTGCAAAAAGACCGTTTTGCCCCTCAACAGCGGGAAACCTCGGTTTGACCCCTGTTGACTTTTAGGAAGTCGCACTTCCCGAAATACTCTTCT
>KV001479.1:947-12734 GCA_001598015.1 Dorcoceras hygrometricum | reverse complement strand
ACGGAAACTGAGCTCAATGTGTTGAGCATAGGAGGAGGATTTTAGGGTGTGCGACTTCCTAAAAGTCAACAGGGGTCAAATTGCGATTTCCCACTGTTGAGGGGCAAAACTGTCATTTTGGACTAGGTAATCCGAAAAATTGTTTTCGCATCATAATATTCAGTTTTGGAAACTGAGTCGATCGGTCCGATCTGATCGTCTATCGGAGTTATGATGAAGCCACGGTGATGCGGATCAACCGAATGTTCATATATTAGACTGGGCCCGCCCCAGGCCCAATGGGCCGGTTCAAGCCCATGAATAACTTATACATACATGAGTTGTATCTAGGGCATCACAACACAACACACAAACCCTAGCCCTTGCTCTTGGCCGCCCCCTCCTCTCCTGCAAGCCTCACGCCGCCGCCGCCGCCACCCCTTCGCCGGACTTGTTCCGGCCACCGCGCTGAGGTGTTTCCGTCCGTGATGAATTCGTCAGGCCTTCTAGTACAGGATTCCAAAGGCGTCTTGATTCCGGTCGTGGACCTGATTGACGATCTACCGCCGCCTACCGTTTGAAGTGCCGGTTTCCTCGTGAAACTGGTCGGAGCCAGGCGCCTAGACGCCAGCAAGGTAACCTTCATACAAACATCCTATGAATGTTTTATGATTGAATTTTATGTATCGAACGTATCTCGGGGCTTATTTTTAAACTTCCGCTGTGCCCCCGGGAAACGGGATCCGGATCCGCCATTGTAAGCCAACAGTCAGATCAGGAGTATGGTGCTGAGCTGCTTAGTGAAACCAGCTTAGGCGTAAGCTGATGGGGAGGTACAGCTTAGGTGAGAGCTGTTTGTGGATTTTGGGATGGATGCGAACAGAATAGGATGTGATCTGATACTACTGTGCATGGTGCGAACTGTTTCGTATGATTAAGTAAGGTGTGAGCTCTGGTTTTACTATGCAGGAAAGGTGCACGTTCTGTCTGCGTGCGAGAGCTGATCTGCATGCGCGGACTGTATTTTTCTCGATTTCTGGAGATTGACCTATCAGTTTTGAGCAAGAGTGCTACCATTGGAAATCCCTCTTCAAGCTCTACAATTCCTTACCAGTTTGGAGGACGATAGCAATCGGAATAGAGAAGTATACGAGGAGCTTAAGTGTTCGAATTCTAGCATTTTTCGGCCGAGTTGCTTCAATTCAGGTAACTGTGTTCTGCTAGTGATAGTTTAGTTTTTTAGCGTAAATTATTGAGATGGGAATAGTGTTCTGTGTTAGTCGTAAGTTGACCAGTTTAGGGAGCTTCGATCGTGAGCTGTTTAAGCATTTCCCTAGCTGATTTTTCTTGGGTGTTTGTATATATTAGCTCCTCTCTTGTGGTTTCTGGCGTGATTTCTCCTCCCTGAGATGTTGGTCGAGAGATGTGCATCAACATTGGTGTGTTATGTTCTAGCCGTGAGCTTTCTTGAGGTATTTTGGTAAGATTGTGGAAAGGTACAGATGGAACAAGTACTTTACAGCCTTATAGAGTTAGAAATGTGTGATATGTGATTTCTGTGCCTTGTGGTTATATGAATTTACATGCAGTATTGTGTACTAGTTGCATGGAGCATGGCATAATAGCACATGTATTAGTCATGAATTCATGCATTCATATTGAGCTTGATATCGATTGATTGATAACCACTGCGTGGATTTGATCTGATTTTCCTTTTGAGATCTGGATCATGTTGATTGAGAGACTCCCGTAGAGTGCTGTTGATCGGCACACTCATGATTGAGTGAAACTGAGGACGCATCGGGACTTGTCGTCGGCCCATCATTTGCTGTGACCTGGTATAGCACTGGCGTTTTACTTTTCGTCGAGAATGCCAGGGTAGCTCCCGAATCCTCAATGATGTGGCCACCTTCGTTGTCGTGATGGGCCATCGGTAGCTCCCGAACCCATACGGCACTGTTTTTGGCCTCTGATGGTTGTGGTACCAATTTGTTTGTACCCGAGCATGCATTTCTTACATGTTGTATATTTTTTTCGTACTACATTGATGTATTTGTTATGTTCTCCGTATTGAGTTTTGACCTCTCTTCTTTCTCCTTTGGGCTGCTTTGGTCGTGTGTGACCATTGTGGGTTTTTCAGGTAGATCAGCTCGGGTCAGGTGGTGCTGCAACTAGTGGAGACCCTTAGGTGTCGATCATGTGTCAGAGTTATTGTTCAACCTATCTATGTACTCCTGAGTTGATACCAGGGGATGCCTTGTGTAGTTTTTATTTGTTGGACTTCATTTGCATGATGTTTGATGGTTGATGTTGTACTAAGCTATATTTTGAGTATTCGGATACTTTGAATTGTTATTTTTAGTTCAGACCAAAGAAAAATTTTAACCCGCTTTTTAAGCTTTCGTATTATTTGTTGATTACGTGCTTAATCTTGTGATTAAGAGCACCGGGCCTGACACATTGTGTCAATATTTCAAGCAAAAGGTTATAATAAGTGCAAAAACCCCAATGTTTATGGATGTTTAGAGATGAGTAACTCCTATTTCACCCCTTCTTCTATTGTCGGAAGTATTCACAGGAGGACATTGAATTTACAAATCTTTTATAACAATCAATCTCAGTCGGGACTTAACTTTTACCTATACCGAGACTTCTAGTACAACAACAATTATGCTTGAAGCTACTAGTTTATGTGTGTCCAAAAGATCACACAGTGTATAACTAGAAAAAAATAGTAATCAAATATATTTGTTGGGTAGTTATAAGAAAATGGTCCGGTTGATCCTCATTGATCATATAGAAACAGTACATGGGAAATTAATCAAAGATGATTTGCAAAGTTGAGTACTCCTTGATTTTCTCTTAATTAGGACTTGTTGTTTGCAATCTTGTTGTCTTTTAAATCTTCAGTATTCTTAAGCACTAGTATTCTAATTTTAATATTCAAACGTTTGAATGACCCTTTACAAGGTACATTAATGCTCCAACGAAATAAATTTCTTGTTTTAGCTCTACCGATGGATATAATAGTAGGTACTTTTTCTTATGCTCATTGTCCTTTGCTTCAAATCTTCTGTAACCATCTTCATTTGGCAAAGTTCAAATAGCTTTGAATGCGGTCAGAGAATGTGTTCAATATTTTAAGTTTTGGTGAAGACAAAAATAAGCTAAGTTAAAATGCTCGGAGGATAAGCGATGAGGTTAGGAAAGATCTAACAACGTGTTTTGTTCATATTAGATCAGGGACAAGCTGTGTATGGACAACTCAGATATATTAGTTTAAGAGCAACTTAGTTGAGTCAGATCAGTTCAAGAGCGAGATATTTTAGAAGAGCAGATCAGTTTAGAATAGAACAACTTAGAGGTGTTCATCTAAGGGATAGTTCATCTCAGGACAGATCAACTCAGGAGTACTTCGGCAGGATATCAGTATGCTACAAATTGCTTGTCAAATCATTCTGATTGTAGCATGATTTGATGTGCTAATTTCAGCGGATTCATTTATAGTCGTTAGGACACTTTCGGCTAAATCCAGGAAAGTCCAAGAGCTACATCGTATCAAAGTTGCCATTTTGAGCAAAAGATGGAAAAACATTTAATGAACAGTATTAGGTACAGTACGAGAACTAAATGCACATTTACTGAGCTTCATACAACAGGATCCATCCGATGTATTTACGGATAACATTTATTATCGTTGGATCCAGAGAGTATATATAGAAGATCGCTTGTAAGAAGACACACGATGCAATGATGCAATAACACGATAACGAGAAAAACAGATTGCAAGCTAACACCGAAAAAAACAATCAAAACCATCTTTTCTATTAACTGTAACAAGAACGTGTTTAGGATTTGAGATTTGTATTCTTACTCTTCAGAAAAGCCTTAAAAATTCCTTGTAAATACAGTTTGCGAGTTGTTGTAATTTGTGAGATTAGGAGTTCAGCTCGTGTGCGATCTGACTGACTGGATTATGATTCTCTCTATTTTTCAAATCTCTAGTGGAATCCCTCCTTGATTGGAAGAAGGGAAGACGTAGAAGCGTTGCTTCGAACTTCCAGAAACAAATCTCTTCTTGCAATCTGATTTAAAATTCAGCATGTAGTTGCATATAGTTCACTGTTCGATTGAGATCTTTCCGCATATGTTTTATATTTATCAATAGAACATATTAGATTGAGTTACAGTTTCAGTTTTTGACGCAATTGATTTGAAAAATATTTTAAAACACAAAATTTTTCAAAGAGTTTACTCAAGCCCCCCTTCTAAACTCTGTACCTTGTATTTTTTATCCTAACAGAATATCATGCAGCAATAAATGATACGCTAGAATAGACCCGGCCACGGGCCGGTTCTGGGTCCGACCCGTCGGTTTAGGGTCGGGAAAACCTGGAACCGTAACCGGAACCGTGAGACCGGTTCCGGTCCGGGTCTGGGAACCGCTGGTTCCGGGCCTGAACCGGTTTTCAGAAAAAAAAAAATTTTAAAAAAAGTTTTTTTTTTTAAAAAAAATTAACAAAAATTTTAAAATTATTTTTTTTAATTTACTTTCCTTTTTTTTTTTTAAAAAAAGTGTAATTTTGTAGTTAAATTTCAAAATCTTGAATTTTGAATTTCGAATTTCAAATTAGAATTTGAAGTTGAATGTTGAATACAATTTGAATTTTGTGTTTTGTCAATTAAGAATTTAATTTCGAATTTTAACTTGAATTTTGAATTCTAATCTTAATTTGTATTTAAATTTGAATTTTAATTTCATATTTAAAAAAAAAATCAAAGCAATTAAAAAACGTCTATGTATTCAAAATTTTAAGTTATTTCTTATATAAAACTATACCAAACACGAAAACCTGAGTGAAATCAAATTCCAAAATGATATGTTATTATTACCAAAAAGAATAATATAGAGTAATATCTATGGATTTAAAATCGAAATGGACATCAAGTTTCGAACTCGATGTTTTATAAGCATAGCTGAAAAATAAAATTTGTTTATCTTTTAAACAAAACATCAAAGTATATTTGTTTATGCATAATTTGCCTATTTGTCTCATTCTTGTTATAATAATACATAAATATTAACAGCTAAATCGAGTCGTATGCCTCCTTAGTTTATAGTTGTGTATATACTACATGTGCATCAATATAAACATTATATAATATTAAAATTTTTATTTTAAATTTAGTAATATTTATGTTTATATGGAAAATGTTGAGATAATGGATATGACTTAAGATATCGAAAAAATGACATGAGAAGTTTTTAAGTAAGTTATTATATTATTGCACTTTAATTGTTAAAATATTTGAAAAAATGATAAGGATGAATGTAAATATTAATTAAAATAATCAATATAGTTATGTTAGGGTGTTTAGGTATTTTAAGATAGTACAAATTAATCAAATGCTCCCAATTTAATGATAAATGAAACTTGTATAGTTTACAAAAAATTATTAGTGTATGAATAAGTTATTATATTATTGTACTTTACTTGTTTAATATTTGAAAAAATGATAAGGTGAATACAAATATTAATTAAAATAATCAATATGGTTATATTAAGATGTTTATGTTTTTTAAGATATTACAAATTAATCAAATCTTAATAATTTTATGATAATATAACATATATATATTTTTTAAAAAGTATTAGTTTGTATAGAAAGAAGGACGTAGTATAGTGGTTAAGTACTCAATTTCATTTTTTCCAGGCCTGGGTTCGATTCCTGCTTCGTGCATATTATTTTTCAAAGCCTACGATCCGCCGGGCCGGTTCCGGTCGGAACCGGCGGGTCGACGGGTTGTAAAAATCCTAAACCGTAACCGGCCCGTGTCTTCACGGTTCCGGGCCGGTTCCGGGTCAAAACCCGTTGACCCGGTTAACCGGCCCGTTGACTCCGGGGCGGTTTCGGTTCGGGCCACGGGCTAAACCGGCCTGTGGCCAGGTCTACGCTAGAAGCTCTAGAATGTAAACTGTTGATTTATACAAGTAATTCTCTTTAGTTCTGGTTCCTCGATTCAATAGCATCTATCTTTCAATACTTAGATTTCTATATTTGGAGTCACTCATTCATCCGGTACTTCTTTCCGGTATGTTAGCTTCTTTCCGACTCTTTTCAGTTTCTTTAGCTTTTTTCATCCGGTGTAAGTTTTCTTCCGATAATTCATCTGGTTCCTATGAAAACTTTGAAATACATTATACAAGCTAGATATCATCAAAACTGAACTATTACGAACAATTTTATTGATGTAAAACCCCAGATTTAACTACTATTCCCACTATACCAACACTGGTCTTTCCAATGTGTTAACTTTGGAGTTCTTAACTGATGAGCTACTACAAAGAATATGCACCTTGTTGGTATGAGTAGTACCAGTTAAATCTGATAAGCCCACCTCAACTACACAGTCTCATAACTTTCTGTCTCTAAATCCCTCTCATTCCGGTCTGATATCGGTTCATTCATGTGCCCCTTAGCTTAGAAGACTTCCAGGAGCCGCTCATTGTTCGTGCAACCTCTTGACATCGGCTATCACTCACAACACTATTTTGAGTCCCGGGCGTCATATGCCCACCAGCTTCTGTTTGGTTCATCCCCGAACCATACCGTACTAAGAGAGATTGGCTCTAATACAAACTATAACCCCCGAGATTTAACGACTGTCTCCACTGTACCAACACTGGTTTTTCCATCGTGTTTTGTCGTCACTCGCACGCACCTTGAGAAACTTTCCTGGGCTTACCCATCCCTTAATTTTTCGAAGTAAGCACATTTAACTTTGGAGTTCTTAAGTGTGAGCTACCGAAGAGAAGATGCGTCTTGTTGGTATGAGTAGTACCAACTAAATCTGATAAGCCCACCTCAAATGCATAGTCTCATAACATCCCAGTCTTGGAATCCCCTCTCATTTCGATGTGAGATAGGTTCATTCATGTGCCCCTGGCAGGATCTGATCATTGTCCGTGCAACCTCTCGTCACCAGCAATCACTATTCACCCTCTTTTGAGCCCCATGCGTCAAAATTGTATTAAAATATTTTTTGAGTAACTAGTGTTGAAAATGTTTGTAATTATTATATATTTTAAAATTATTGGGTAGTCGACGTGCTTTTTTCTTCCCCCAAAAACTAACTATGAAATTGGTCCATGGGATGATCATTATGATAGGTTCATAGAAAATAAACTTCTTTTAAGATTTATGCTTTTAAGACATTTTTGAAATTCAGCTGAGGTACTAGCTAACAGGAGAACTCAGTCTAAGCTAAACTTTTGTGAAAAAAATATTTATATGGAAAAATGTCAATCAAACAGTGAACAAATATGAATACGTGTAAAATAAATTGGTTGAGAGTAAGAAATTGTTTCTGTAAGTTCGAATATAAGATTCTACATCTCTCATTCTTCTAATCTGGAAGGTATTTCACTAGAATAATTTGAGTAAGATACAAAGCATCATAAACCAGTTAGTCGGACAGCACCCAAGCTGAACTCCTAGTATTCTCTGCTAATAACAGCACAGACACATACACCTTACATTTGATTTTAAAGCTTCTAAAAATATATATAAAAAAAATGCAAGCCTATCTATTTCAACTTTAAAATGTAATAAATATATAAGATAAAAAATCGAATAAGAACAGGTACTCATTCTTATGACGGTTTTAGAACTCTTGGAAGATTTTAGAGCATTCGAGAGTTCAAAAGATCCAGATTTGATTATTGTGTTCAATTTAAATCCTCATTCTTTTATATTCTTCGTTTTCAAATTGTAACAAATATTATCAGCAGACTCAGCTGATGAATCATCGTGCGTTTGTATTCAAGTAATAAATGTGCATTTAATTTTTGTACTGTTCTCCATACTGTTCCATTAAATGCACCTTTTTTGCTTAAAACAAGCAATTTTTGTACATTACAACTCTGACATATTTTGATTGTTTTTCAATGACTATGAAAGATCTCTCGAGTTAACGCATCAAACTCAACTCTGATCTGACTATGAAATGAAGCTCCATATGATCTGCTCAACTATTCTGAAATGATTTGTTCTTAGCTGATCTGAACTGCTTATTATAATCTGTTGGCTTAAAATGATCTACTCTGATCTTATAAATATCGCTCTAAACAGATTTGACTTTACCCAACTTAGCTCTGATCTGATCTGAACAAAAAACGATATTAGGTTGGGACTGATCTTTTTTTCTTGTCCTGAGTTGATTTTGTTGTCACCAAAACTGAGAACTTTATAAATAACTATTTTATAATATTATATTTCTGTATTTGTTTTTAATCTATTTCCCAATGAATATTTACAAAATAGTTTTGGGTTAGAGATACTTCAAGAAACTGAATCATTTAAATTCTTTTTATCTCCTCTTTTGCTTACTAATGTTCCCCTTTTTTGTCATCACCGCCTCTTTTTAAGCACTTTACTACCTTAGCAATTTGTGAACTGAGAATGGCTACCTCATCAGCAATCTTTTGTTTTCTCTAATTTCTTGAATTAGATCTTCCTGTAGTGAGTACTAAGTTCTTCAATCTAATTGCAATAAAGCATCCATCTCCTTAGACACAGATTATTTGAATCTCAGTAGATCAGCTTGCATAGAGAGTTGACTTACTTTCAGACTGCGTACTACATCCTTCATAAATCAAGTACCTGGGATAGGCACCGAGATACTTCAATAGAGGAATTTGTAGACTCCCCTGGGGTACTTGGTACAATAGGAATCGGAGAAAAACCTTTAGTATCCTTAGATTTGTTCGTTGGAGAATCTCGATTTATTCCAGTTTCAGCAGCAGCTTGAGGTGCTATAGCAGCTGTAGGGGAACCACGGAGGATCCGGATCGCGCCTCCCAGCGAGGCAGCGGAAGAACAAAATTTGGGTCGGGAGACGATCAATACAATTCAAAACAAACACAATATGACCATTCATAGGGTGTTTCTCGGGGTTACCTTTCTGGCGTCTAGGCGCCTGGCTCCGACCAGTTTCACGAGGAAACCGGCACTTCACGGTAGGCGGCGATAGATTCGTCAATCAGGTCCATGACCGGAAGCGAGACTCCTTCGTCAGCCTGCACTAGAAGGCCTGATGAGATCAGCACGGACGGATTCTCCTCGTCAAGTTGGCCGTAACAATTTCCGGCGAAGCAAGACGGCGGCGGCGGCGGCGGCTTTTGAGAGAGGAGGGAGGCGGCGGCTAGCACACTAGGTTTAGGGTTTTTAGTTGTGTCAAAGTCTTATGTGATTAAGTCTAAGTCTACTTTAAGTAGACTTAATGATGGACTTGGACCGGCCCAACGGGCCCGGGTCCAACGGATGAACATTCGGTTCATCCCCATCACCGTGACTTCATCATAACTCCGATCGCCGATCAGATCGGACCGATCGACTCAGTTTCCAAAACTGAATACTATGATCTGAAAAACCATGTTTCAGAACCCCAGTGCAAAATGACCGTTTTGCCCCTCAACAGCGGGAAATCACGATTTGACCCCTGTTGACTTTTAGGAAGTCGCACTCCCCAAAATCCTCTTCCCTTGCTCAACACATTGAGCTCAGTATCCATGCGGGAATCTCAAATCCAGTACTTGTGTGACCCTCAATGGTTCAGGGATACACCTAGCCGTGGTCCCACAACAATTGTGGCTCCGGAATCACAATTCCGGACTTGCCCATCGGATCATGGTAAGAGCGTCTAGAAACATCGCCCCATGATCCCCTAGGTATCACTGATAGTGCCTGCAAGAACCAGTTGGTCATGGTTAGCGTACAGTACGGTCCTTTCAATCCATATATCCCGATCAGATCAACGACCATTGGTAAATCGAGAGTCGCTATAGATCTGATAGCTATGCGTACATCTTGGAGATCGAATAGTAACATCACGAGTGTAACCAGGTAAACCCATTTATCTAAAACACTTCTAGTACTCTGGCCAGAGATTTATACTATTATCCCCTCAGATAGCATAGGATATCCACGCATGTCTGCGAGCGATGAATCCTCGACAACGATACATCGACTCCTACATGCATCGGGGTCTCACCCAATCCCGCCGCCTAATGACCCCAAGTGAGTCGGCAAACGAGTCAAAGTGAGACACCTATCATGTAGATTCTCAATGACGTTTCGAGTCGTGAGGACTAATCAGTACAACCAAGACCTCGGACTTATCCACTCGACAAATGGTAACCACTTGGAAAGTCCGAACGAGGGTAGTTCGATAGATCACTAGGTCACTATCTATCTGCATGCTCAGAACATCACAATGTTCCCTACCAATGAAACATGGTACTTCGCATCGCAGATACTAGTCTCGAGCTCGGGCGGCCTTATCCTCATTTTGACGGCCCAATCGACTAGGAACTAATTCAGAATACACAGTGACTATTAGATGTGTTTCATGATAGCCGTCATACCCATTATCACATCTAACATACACTATAGTGCATTCTAGGTCTTTACTCAACGCAATTGTTAATCATTATACAACACAATGAAAGTAAAGAATGCCATAAATGAAATGCGAATATCATATATATAAAGATTGTCATATACAAGAGTCTATAAACCCACACGCCACAAGTTGGCTAGTTGGACATCTACTCTAACAATCTCCCACTTGCCCTAAAGCCAACTACTCATCAGACGCAGTCCCATTATTTCGCGATGTTTTTCAAACAACGGTCCAGGCAAGGGCTTCGTAAGTGGATCAGCAACGTTGTCTGCAGAGGTGACTCTCTCAACTGCTATGTCACCTCTAGCCACAATATCCCAGATTATGTGGTATTTCCTCAGTATGTGTTTGGATCTTTGGTGAGACCTAGGCTCTTTTGCTTGCACAACGGCACCCGTGTTGTCACAGTACACCAGGACTGGACCAACTCCATTAGGAATGACGCCCAACTCTTGGTCGAAATTCCATATCCAAACGGTCTCCTTAGCAGCAGCTGATGCTGCGATGTACTCAGCCTCAGTGGTTGAATCCGCGATGGTGTCTTGCTTGGAACTCTTCCAAGAGACAGCACCACCATTGAGCATGAATACAAATCCAGAGGTAGACTTCGAATCATCCACGTCACACTGGAAGCTAGAATCAGTGTAGCCTTCCAGTTTCAGTTCACCACCCCCATAGACCATGAACATATTCTTAGTCCTTCGCAAGTACTTAAGAATATCCTTCACGGCCTTCCAATGCAATTTGCCGGGGTTGGCCTGGTAGCGGCTCGTGACACTCAGAGCATATGCGACATCCGGTCTAGTCGAGATCATGCCATACATAATACTACCTATTGCCGAGGCATATGGCACATAGGTAGGTGTCCTCTCTTGGACTTTTCCATAGAGAACCTCTTAATATGGTATCGATGTAGGTGGCTTGGGTGAGTCCGAGCATCCGTTTAGATCTATCCCGATAGATCTGTATTCCAAGAATATAGGATGCTTCACCCATGTCCTTCATCGAAAATCTACTAGACAACCATACTTTAGTTGACTGCAACATTCCTACATCATTCCCAATGAGTAGAATGTCATGAACATAAAGTACGAGGAATGTCACAGCGCTTTTAACTACCTTCTTATATACACATGACTCCTCGGGTGTGAGGATTGAGAATTTGGATTAGTGATTAATTGATTTTATTTGGGATTAATCTCGTGTGATTTGAGGAATTTGCGAAAGGATTGAAGTTTCTGCTGATTTTCGAAAGCTGTATCGTTAGTTTAAGAAATGAGAATTATCGATTTTTGGCGAAGTCAACGATGGTCGAAGTTACTGTAGCTCCTGCTGAATTTTTG
>KV001450.1:0-12195 GCA_001598015.1 Dorcoceras hygrometricum | reverse complement strand
GGTCTGAAAAATTGTTTTTCGCATCATAATATTCAGTTTTGGAAACTGAGTCGATCGGTCCGATCTGATCGTCGATCGGAGTTATGATGAAACCGCAGTGATTTAAATGAACCGAATGTTCATATGGACCTGGGCCTGACCCAAGTCCAATGGGCCGGTTCAAGCCCATGTAATTTTGGAGTGGGTGGTCTGAAAAATTGTTTTTCGCATCATAATATTCAGTTTTGGAAACTGAGTCGATCGGTCCGATCTGATCGTCGATCGGAGTTATGATGAAACCGCAGTGATTTAAATGAACCGAATGTTCATATGGACCTGGGCCTGACCCAAGTCCAATGGGCCGGTTCAAGCCCATAATAGGTCTATATGTTGATATGACCTAGGGCTAAAATCATGACTGGAAAACACATCAACCCTAGCCTCCAACCTCACAAGCGCCGCCCCCTCTCCCTCGACCACCTCACGGCCGCCGCCCCTCCGCCGCCGCGCCGCCGCCGTGATCGGACTTGTTCCAATCGTCTTTTCGAGGTGATTCCGTTCGTGGCAAAATTTGTCAGCTCTTCTAGTGCAGACTGATGAAGGATTCTTGTTTCCGGTTGTGGACCTGATTAGGAGGATCTACCGCCGCCTACATTTCAAGAGCCAGAATTCCCTGTGAATCTGGTTGGAGCCAGGCGCCTAGACGCCAGCAAGGTAACGATTCCAACATCGTATGTATGTTTATCGTTGATTATTTGATATGTATTGTACGTTTCCGGGGCAAAATTTTAACTTCCGCTGTGCCCTCGGGAAACGGGATCCGGATCCGCCACTTTCGCCAACAGCACCAACCGCACAAATTTCAGATTTCGTAAGTGGGTTTTTGCTAAGTAATATATTCGATTGATATTATATATATTATTCTTGTTAAAATTCAGTTTTGAACCTACTATTCGAGCACTGTTTCAATTCCGATTTCTGTTCGTTCAAGCTCTGTTTTGCACTGATTTTACTGTCGTTATATGGGTCTACGGAATATTCTGCACTCTGGGTTACGTGATGTAAACACATGGCCTCGACCCCTTAGAGGAGTAAAAATTAGGGACTGATCAGTAAACCATAGACACGAAGTAATTATCAGTGCTATCTGCAATGCTTTCTGTTATGCTCTGTTAAGCTCTGATATGCTCTGTTACGCTCTGTTATGTTCTGTTATGAGATCTGTTATTCAGTATATATATATGAATATTTGTTATGCTCGAATGGTATCCCCCACTTGCTGAGTGTTTCCCCAAACACTAACCCCTTACTTCTCCACCCAGATAAGAATGAAGAGCAGGTAGAAGAAGAGGAACAAGAGTAGTTCTGGGGCTGGTGAAGATTCAGTTTCTGTTGATGTAATTATTTATTTTTTTCGCTTCCGCAAATTTTTCTGATTTTTCGATGTAAAAACAATACATATATTTTTGGTTATGTAATAGACTGGTTGAGCTATGCTATGAGGCTTAATGTTTTACAATTTTTAATTGCTTAATATTGCCGATTTCATGAGTCTCGGTCTCGGGGCTGACAGTTTTAGTGTTATCAGAGCTCACCAGGTTCATAATACAGTTGGGAGACCAAATCTGAAATTTTCGAGGTCCAGGATGAATTTTCAGATTTTGGCGAAAGACCAGTGCTACCCCTCCGAAAACACATTTTTGCCATTTTTTGGAAATATTTGAAAATGCAATAACTTTTTGTACAGGACTCCGATGTCATTTCCGTCAACTGTTCTGTAATCCTTATGGTTAGTACTTTTAGCTTATGGAATAACCTCATGACCTTCTATTTGGAAATATCCTCGATTTTAGGAAATGGCCCCCTCTGCTACTCGTACTGGTGCTGTTGCTGCCCTCCATATGAAACAGATTGACCTTGACAATCAAATCCACACGATTATACGCCTTAGAGCCCAACTAGCAACCGAGAGACGAGGGTTAGCCACCATGAAGAAAGAACACGAGGATATACCCAAATAGCATTAGAAGCCTCACACAAGGTCATCGCTGGACTTTCGGAAATAGGCCTTAGCATGTCTAAGAAGATTGAAAGGATGAAGGCAAAGAAGCAAAAGGCTAAGGAAAACCATGTGGCATGCCATCAAAAATTTCAGGCTCAAATCCAAGAAGCCTAAGATTAGATCCAAGCACAACACCTGATCATCGAGGCCCTGGTAGAGGAGAAAGATGGTTTACTCCAAACAATCCAAAGTCTGCAAGAAGCTAACGGTGCCCCTGCTCCATTCGATGATGAATGGGAGGAAGAACCGGAAGAACAATCGGAAGAGGAAGAGATTGAGGATATTCCTTTGGGCGAAGGAGAGATAGATGATGAATAGAAAATGTTTCACTTTAAGCTTTGTATTCAATTCATCTTTCTATTCAAATAAATTGCTTAGCCCTCCATGATATCTTATTCTCGACCTTTCACATTTATGCTCCTTCATTCTTAGTAAAGCTTTCCTATGGCAGAATATGGCTGGAGACCGTAGAAGCGATAGAAACAATGGAGGTGAAGGACACTCCAATTCCAATTCGGGAGGTGGTCTTAGTAGAGAAGACCTGATGGCAATTGCTACCATAGTTTCCACAACTCTACAAGGGTTGGTTAACCCCAACAACAACAACCAAGCTCCCCCTCCACCTCGTGGGACGAAGTTCTACTATGAGTCCCTCCGCAAGAACAAAGCCCCCACCTTCGATGGGATCCATGACTCCGAAGTTGCCGAGACGTGGATGAAGAATGTCGAAACGCAACTTCGATTACTGGAAATCCCAGACGCTTTCAAGGTAGATGTGGTAACACCACTTCTGTATGGAAAAGCTGGGAAATTGTGGGAAACAGTCGAGCCAAGCATGGCTGAAAATGGAAAAATCACGTGGCAAAAGTTTTGGGAAGCATTCTTGAAACAATACTTTCCCATGGAAGTCAGAATGCAACGGCTCAGCGAGTTTGAGACCTTCACTCAGACTGAGGATGTGTCGGTAGTAGAGTATACCTCCAAGTTCAATTCGTTGGGCACCTATGTCCCAACGATCATGGCGGATAATACTCTAAAGGTGCACCGATACAAGAAGGGTCTGAATAGCCGTATCCAGTCAGCCCTCGCAGTCTACTAAGCCACGAGTCTTGAAGACTTAATGGGAGCTGCAATCCGAGCAGAGACTGACATAAAGAGGCCGGAATCTGACAACAAGAACAAACGCCCCTTCAATGCTCAGACTTCACACGGCGGGCCTAAGAATAAGCAGCCAAACCTCAACAACCGTGGCTCAGCACCATCACCGAATAACCAGACGTTGCCAACTTGCTCCTCATGCGGCCAACGTCATAGCGGAGATTGTCGCAAGCAGAGTGGTGCATGCTTTAGGTGTGGGAATTTAGGCCATCGAATTGCGGATTGTCCGGAGAACCAAGGTCCAAAGGCTGGATCGATCAATAGGCCTCCGAACAAGCCAAAACCCAAGGAGGATAAACCCAATGCTCGGGTTTTCGCAATGACACAAGAAGAAGCGGAATACGCCAGCGGAGTGGTGGCAGCTACCATTTTTATCAACAAGATGCCTGCTTATGTGTTGTTTTATTGTGGTGCTACCCATTAATTCGTATCTAGGAGATTTGCTAAGAAGTTAGGGCTAGAGCCTGAAATTCTATGTGAACCCTATAGAGTAGCAACTCCTACCAACGCTACCATTGAAACACATAAGATCCACCGGGACTGTGAGATGTCCATAAACGATCGTTCATTCTCTGCAAACCTGATACAACTCAACATGGTCGAGTTCGATGCCATCTAAGGAATGGATTGGCTATCTAAGCACCATGCATAAGTAGATTGCCGAGGTAAGAGCGTGAAGCTCCACACCCCTGATCAAGAAGGGCTGATATATCATGTTAAGAACAAGGAGCGAAAGTCCCTACTCTCTGCTTCCCAAGCATGGACGGCCATGAATTCAGGAGCAGAAGTTTTCTTGGCTATGATCCATGAAGTAAAAGAAGGAGACGATCTCAAGATGGAAGACATCCCAGTGGTGCAAGAGTTCACAGATGTGTTTACAGATGACTTACCTGGAAAGGTTCCTGATAGAGAAATTGAATTCGAAATCAACCTAGTGCCCGGGACAGCCCCAATCTCCAAGGAGCTGAACTCAAGGAGCTCAATGATCAACTACAAGAACTGCTAGACAAAAAGCAACAGATCAGACACAGTGTGTCACCTTGGGGAGCTCCAGTTTTATTCATCAAGAAGAAGGATGGAACCATGAGATTGTGTATCGATTACAGAGAGTTGAACAAGATCACAATCAAGAATAAGTATCCACTTCCAAGAATTGACGACCTCTTCGATCAACTCAAGGGAGCTACAACCTTATCCAAGTTGGACTTGAGGTCAGGTTATCACCAGCTAAAGATCAAGGCTGGGGATGTTCCTAAAACTGCATTTAGGACAAGGTATGGTCATTACGAATTCATAGTGATGCCATTTGGTTTAACCAACACACCAGCGGGCTTCATGGACCTCATGAACCGTGTATTCAGACCATTCATCGACAAATTTGTGGTGGTTTTCATAGATGATATACTCGTGTATTCATCAAGTGAATAATACCACAAGGAACATCTCCGAATTACTCTTCAAACCTACGAGAGAAACAACTGTATGCCAAATTCAAGAAGTGCGAATTCTGGCTGAAGAGTGTGGCATTCCTAGGCCATATAATTTCCGAAGCAGGTGTATCGGTGGATCCAAAGAAGGTAGAAGCCATCATGGACTGGCCTGCACCTAAGACGGTGATAGAAGTTAGAAGCTTCTTGGGATTGGCCGGCTATTATCGGAAGTTCGTAGAAGGCTTCTCTTCAATAGCCTAACCACTCACTAGACTCACCCAGAAGAAATCAAAGTTCAACTGGAACGAAGAATGTGAGGCAAGCTTCGAAACCTTAAAGACAAAGCCTGCATCTGCCCCTGTTCTAACGCTACCCGTAGGGGACAAAAGCTTCACCATCTACAGCGATGCATCGAAAGAAGGACTAGGGTGTGTACTCATGCAAGATGGCAGATTAATTGCTTATGCCTCAAGGAAACTGAAGATGCATGAACACAACTACCCAACCCATGATCTAGAGCTAGCTGCAGTCGTTTTTGCTCTAAAGATTTGGCGACACTATCTCTATGGGGCAAAGTACGAAGTATTCACCGACCATCAGAGTCTAAAGTATATATTCACTCAGAAGGAATTGAACCTGAGACAAGGACGATGGCTCGAGCTGTTAAAGGACTAAGACTTGACAATAAACTACCACCCTGGAAAAGCAAATAAGGTAGCTGATGAATTAAGTCGGAAGAACATGAACAAGGTGACACTATCTTCAGTCTCAGCCCAACCATGCCTTAGATAATTGGTCAAGATAAAGCAAGATCAAGACCCCAGCTTGATGAGGCTGAAAGAACAGATCAAGGAAAGGGAAGTGCCTGATTTTCGAACAGACCAAGATGGGATCCTTTGGATGAACGGACGACTATGTGTACCCGACGTCGATAACGTCCTTCAGGAAGTGATGTCTGAAGCACATAAGTCCAAATTCTCAATCCACCTGGAAAGTACAAAGATGTACAGAGATTTGAAAGAATACTTCTAGTGGAATGGGATAAAAAGAGATGTTGCTTATTTTGTTGCTAGATGCCACGTATGCCAACAAGTCAAGGCGGAACATCAAAGACCTGGAGGTTTGTTACAACCACTGAAAATTCCAGAATGGAAGTGGGAAAACATATCCATGGTCTACCAAAGACAAGACTAGGCCACGATGAAATATGGGTAATCTTGGATCGATTAACAAAATCTGCACATTTTCTGCCTGTCCGAATGAACTACGGCTTGGATAAGCTAGCTTCGTTGTACATGACAACATTGTCAGACTGCATGAAGTTCCAACCAGCATTCTATCAGATAGGGACCCAAGGTTCGTATCTCGTTTTTGGAAGAGCTTCGAAGCGGACAGATGGCCAAACTGAGAGGACCATCCAGACCCTAGAAGACATGCTGCGGATGTGCACCTTGGATTTCAGTAGTAATTGGAGCGAACATCTACCTCTAATAGAGTTCACATACAACAATAGCTACCACAACAGCATAGGGATGGCACCCTTTGAAGCCCTCTATGGACGGAAATTTCGATCACCGCTGTATTGGGATGAAGTTGGAGAAAAGGCTATCAGGACCTGAACTTGTCCAAGAGACAGTGAAAAAGGTAGCCATTATAAAAGAAAATATTGAAGGCAGCCCAGGATCGACAGAAGAGCTGGGCAGATTTAAAGAGAAGACCCTTGGCCTTCAAGGTAGGTGAAAAAGTGTATCTCAAGGTTTCACCAATGAAAGGAGTAGTCCGATTCGATAAGGCCGGAAAACTAAACCCCCTGTATGTAGGACCATTTAAAATATTGGAAAGGGTGGGAACACTTGCCTACAGACTGGCCTTACCACCCAGTATGTCAAGAACCCAGAAAAAAAATCAGATCACTCCTGGTCAAAGCAGATCTCTCCCGATCAAATTAGATCCCTGCCGGTCAAATCAGATCTCTCCTGGTCAAAGCAGATCTCTCCCGATCAAATTAGATCCCTGCCGGTCAAATCAGATCTCTCCTGGTCAAAGCAGATCTCTCCCGATCAAATTAGATCCCTGCCGGTCAAATCAGATCTCTCCTGGTCAAAGCAGATCTCTCCCGATCAAATTAGATCCCTGCCGGTCAAATCAGATCTCTCCTGGTCAAAGCAGATCTCTCCCGATCAAATTAGATCCCTGCCGGTCAAATCAGATCTCTCCTGGTCAAAGCAGATCTCTCCCGATCAAATTAGATCCCTGCCGGTCAAATCAGATCTCTCCTGGTCAAAGCAGATCTCTCCCGGTCAAATTAGATCCCTGCCGGTCAAATCAGATCTCTCCTGGTCAAAGCAGATCTCTCCCGGTCAAATTAGATCCCTGCCGGTCAAATCAGATCTCTCCTGGTCAAAGCAGATCTCTCCCGGTCAAATTAGATCCCTGCCGGTCAAATCAGATCTCTCCTGGTCAAAGCAGATCTCTCCCGGTCAAATTAGATCCCTGCCGGTCAAATCAGATCTCTCCTGGTCAAAGCAGATCTCTCCCGGTCAAATTAGATCCCTGCCGGTCAAATCAGATCTCTCCTGGTCAAAGCAGATCTCTCCCGGTCAAATTAGATCCCTGCCGGTCAAATCAGATCTCTCCTGGTCAAAGCAGATCTCTCCCGGTCAAATTAGATCCCTGCCGGTCAAATCAGATCTCTCCTGGTCAAAGCAGATCTCTCCCGGTCAAATTAGATCCCTGCCGGTCAAATCAGATCTCTCCTGGTCAAAGCAGATCTCTCCCGGTCAAATTAGATCCCTGCCGGTCAAATCAGATCTCTCCTGGTCAAAGCAGATCTCTCCCGATCAACTCAGATTCGTCGGTCAACTCAGATCTCTCATGCTCAACAGAAATCTGTACAGTCAGCATTCAACATAATCTGTAGTCAGCAGTCAACTCAGCTTTGACGACGGAAAATTCAGATTTCTCCGACTGAATTCAGACCTCTCCAAATTCAGATTTCTCCACGAAAATTCAGACTTCACAACAAAAATTCAGATTTTTGGCTCACGAATTCCAGCAAGTTTTCTGCACGCGTAAAGGTCAGATTTCTCGATTTTAACCGACAAATTAGGAGGATTTATGGCCAATTACACCTCTAAATTCAAGGGCTTGAATCTTGCATTCGTAACAGCCTTTTTATGGCCATAAAAGCATGAATTGAAGGAAGAAATTAATGATAGACTGTCAGACTGCCTTTCCCCTCACCTATAAATACCCGCCTGTACCTTAGAATTTTACACACAATTTCGAAGCTCCTCAGTAAGAAAAGCAGCAATTATTCATGCCGAAGTCCTGCAGAAATTCTGCCAGATTTCACAGTTGAAATCCTGCGCCAGTTGTGAGCCAAATCTGTGCGAAACTGATCAGAGTTCATGCTACCAGACTTCATCCAAAAATTCAGATTTCGCACCTTGCACCAACCGCACAAATTTCAGATTTCGTAAGTGGGTTTTTGCTAAGTAATATATTCGATTGATATTATATATATTATTCTTGTTAAAATTCAGTTTTGAACCTACTATTCGAGCACTGTTTCAATTCATATTTCTGTTCGTTCAAGCTCTGTGTTGCACTGATTTTACTGTCGTTATATGGGTCTACGGAATATTCTGCACTCTGGGTTATGTGATGTAAACACATGGCCCCGACCCCTTAGAGGAGTAAAAATTAGGGACTGATCAGTAACCATAGACACGAAGTAATTATCAGTGCTATCTGCAATGCTTTCTGTTATGCTCTGTTAAGCTCTGATATGCTCTGTGATGCTCTGTTATGCTCTGTTATGAGATCTGTTATTCAGTATATATATATGAATATTTGTTATGCTCGAATGGTATCCCCCACTTGCTGAGTTTTTCCCCAAACACTCACCCCTTACTTCTCCACTCAGATTAGAATGAAGAGCAGATAGAAGAAGAGGAACAAGAGCAGTTCTGGGGCTGGTGAAGATTCAGTTTCTGTTGATGTAATTATTTATTTTTTTCGCTTCCGCAAATTTCTCTAATTTTCCGATGTAAAAACAATACATATATTTTTGGTTATGTAATAGACTGGTTGAGCTATGCTATGAGGCTTAATGTTTTACAATTTTTAATTGTTTAATATTGCCGATGTCATGAGTCTCGGTCTCGGGGCGTGACATTTTAGTGGTATCAGAACTCACCAGGTTCATAATCCAGCTGCGAGACCAAATCTGAAATTTTCGAGGTCCAGGATAAATTTTCAGATTTTGGCGAAAGACCAGTGCTACCCCTCCGAAAACACGTTTTTGCCATTTTGGAAATATTTGAAAATGCAATAACTTTTTGTACAAGACTCCGATGTCAGTTCCGTCAACTGTTCTGTAATCCCTATGGTTAGTAATTTCAGTTTATGGCACGACTTTCTATTTTTGGAAATATCCTCGATTTTAGGAAATGGCCCCCTCAGTTCCCCGTACCCGTGCTGCTGCTGTCATTCGCATGAAAAAGATTGCCCTTGACAATTAAAGTCGCATGATTAGGCGCCTTAGAACCCAACTAGCAACCGCAAGACGAGAGGCGGATGCTATCAAGGAAGAGCACAAGGCAAACCAATTAGCATTAGAAGCCTCACACAAGGTCATCGCCGGACTTTCGGAAATAGGCCTTAGCATGTCTAAGAAGATTGAAAGGATGAAGGAAAAGAAGCAAAAGGCTATGGAAAACCATGTGGCATGCCATCAAAAATTTCAGGCTCAAATCCAAGAAGCCTAAGATTCGATCCAAGCACAACACCTGATCATCGAGGCCCTGGTAGAGGAGAAAGATGGTTTACTCCAAACAATCCAAAGTCTGCAAGAAGCTAACGGTGCCCCTGCTCCATTCGATGATGAATGGGAGGAAGAACCAGAAGAACAATCGAAAGAGGAAGAGATTGAGGATATTCCTTTGGGCAAAGGAGAGATAGATGATGAATAGAAAATGTTTCACTTTAAGCTTTGTATTCAATTCATCTGTCTATTCAAATAAATTGCTTAGCCCTCCACGATATCTTATTCTCGAACTTTCACATTTATGCGCCTTCATTCTTAGTAAAGCTTTCCTATGGCAGAATATGGCTGGAGACCGTAGAAGCGATAGAAACAATGGAGGTGAAGGACCCTCCAATTCCAATTTGGGAGGTGGTCTTAGTAGAGAAGACCTGATGGCAATTGCTACCATAGTTGCCACAACTCTACAAGGGTTGTTTAACCCCAACAACAACAGAAAAGCTCCCCCTCCACCTCGTGGGACGAAGTTCTACTATGAGTCACTCCGCAAGAACAAAGCCACACCTACGATGGGAGCCATGACTCCGAAGTTGCCGAGACGTGGATGAAGAATGTCGAAACGCAACTTCGACTACTGGAAATCCCAGACGCTTTCAAGGTAGATGTGGTAACACCACTTCTGGACGGAAAAGCTGGGAAATGGTGGGAAACAGTCGAGCCAACCATGGCTGAAAATGGACAAATCACCTGGCAAAAGTTTTGGGAATCATTCTTGAAAAAATACTTTCCCATGGAAGTCAGAATGCAACGGCTCAGCGAGTTTGAGACCTTCACTCAGACTGAGGATATGTCGATAGTAGAGTATACCTCCAAGTTCAATTCGTTGGGAACCTATGTCCCAACGATCATGGCGGACAATACTCTAAAGATGCACCGATACAAGAAGGGTCTGAATTGCCGTATCCAGTCAGCCCTCGCAGTCTACCAATCCACGAGTCTTGAAGACTTAATGGGAGCTGCAATCCGAGCAGAGACTGACATAAAGAGGCTGGAATCTGTCAACAAGAACAAACGCCCCTTCAATGCTCAGACTTCACACGGTGGGCCTAAGAATAAGCGGCCAAACCTCAACAACCGTGGCTCAGCACCCACATCGAATAACCAGATGTTGCCAACTTGCTCCTCATGCGGCCAACGTCATAGCGGTGATTGTCGCAAGCAGAGTGGTGCATGCTTTAAGTGTTGGAATTTAGGCCACCGAATTGCGGATTGTCCGGAGAACCAAGGTCCAAAGGCTGGATCGAACAATACGGCTCCGAACAAGCCAAAACCCAGGGAGGATAAACCCAATGCTCGGGTTTTCGCAATGACACAAGAAGAAGCGGAAGACGCCAGCGAAGTGGTGGCAGCTACCATTTTTATCAACAAGATGCCTGCTTATGTGTTGTTTTATTGTGGTGCTACCCATTAATTCGTATCTAGGAGATTTGCTAAGAAGTTAGGGCTAGAGTCTGAAATTCTATGTGAACCCTATAGAGTAGCAACTCCTACCAACGCTACCATTGAAACACATAAGATCCACCGGGACTGTGAGATGTCCATAAACGATCGTTCATTCTCTGCAAACCTGATACAACTCAACATGGTCAAGTTCGATGCCATCTAAGGAATTTATTGGCTATCTAAGCACCATGCATTAGTAGATTGCCGAGGTAAGAGCGTGGCTGCCCAAGCATGGACGGCCATGAAGTCAGGAGCAGAAGTTTTCTTGGCTATGATCCATGAATTAAAAGAAGGAGACGATCTCAAGATGGAAGATATCCCAGTGGTGCAAGAGTACGCAGATGTGTTTCCAGATGACTTACCTGGAAAGGTTCCTGATAGAGAAATTGAATTCGAAATCAACCTAGTGCCCGGGACAGCCCCAATCTCCAAGGAGCTGAACTCAAGGAGCTCAAGGATCAACTACAAGATCTGCTAGACAAAAAGCAACAGATCAGACACAGTGTGTCACCTTGGGGAGCTCCAGTTTTATTCGTCAAGAAGAAAGATGGAACCATGAGATTGTGTATCGACTACAGAGAGTTGAACAAGATCACAATCAAGAATAAGTATCCACTTCCAAGAATTGACGACCTCTTCGATCAACTCAAGGGATCTACAACCTTATCCAAGTTGGACTTGAGGTCAGGTTATCACCAGCTAAAGATCAAGGCTGGGGATGTTCCTAAACTGCATTTAGGACAAGGTATGGTCATTACGAATTCACAGTGATGCCATTTGGTTTAACCAACGCACCAGCGGCCTTCATGGACCTCATGAACCGTGTATTCAGACCATTCCTCGACAAATTTGTGGTGGTGTTCATAGATGATATACTCGTGTATTCATCAAGTGAAGAAGACCACAAGGAACATCTCCAAATTACTCTTCAAACCCTGCGAGAGAAACAAATGTACGCCAAATTCAAGAAGTGCGAATTCTGGCTGAAGAGTGTGGCATTCCTCGGCCATATAATTTCCGAAGCAGGTGTATCGGTGGATCCAAAGAAGGTAGAAGCCATCAGGGACTGGCCTGCACCTAAGACGGTGATAGAAGTTAGAAGCTTCTTGGGATTGGCCGGCTATTATCGGAAGTTCGTAGAAGGCTTCTCTTCAATAGCCTTACCACTCACTAGACTCACCCAGAAGAAATCAAAGTTCAACTGGAACGAAGAATGTGAGGCAAGCTTAGAAACATTAAAGACAAAGCTTGTATCTGCCCCTGTTCTAACGCTACCCGTAGGGACAAAAGCTTCA
>KV001447.1:2135-14920 GCA_001598015.1 Dorcoceras hygrometricum | reverse complement strand
TGGTAACCAATTGGAAAGTCCGAAGGAGGGTAGTTCGATAGATCACCAGGTCACTATCTATCTGCATGCTCAGAACATCACAATGTTCCCTACCAATAAACATGGTACTTCGCATCACAGATACTAGTCTCGAACTCGGGCGGCCTTATCCTCATTTTGACGGCCCAATCGACTAGGAACATGTTCAGAATACACAGTGACTATTAGATGTGTTTCATGATAGCCGTCATACCCACTATCACATCTAACATACACTTTAGTTTATTCTAGGTCTTTACTCAACGCAATTGTTAATCATCATACAACATAATGAAAGTAAAGAATGCCATATAAATAAATGCGAATATCATATATAAAGATTGTCATATACAAGAGTCTATAAATCCACACGCCACAAGTTGGCTAGTTGGGCATCTACTCTGTGACTATTAGATGTGTTTCATGATAGCCGTCATACCCACTATCACATCTAACATACACTTTAGTTTATTCTAGGTCTTTACTCAACGCAATTGTTAATCATCATACAACATAATGAAAGTAAAGAATGCCATATAAATAAATGCGAATATCATATATAAAGATTGTCATATACAAGAGTCTATAAATCCACACGCCACAAGTTGGCTAGTTGGGCATCTACTCTAACATGCTATACTAGCACTCTCACGCTCTGTTTATGATTTACAAGGATAGGTCAATCTACTGAGTGTGTTTACAAGGATTGTGTGACACAGAGAATTGATAACCAACAAGTTGTGTGTGTGTCACTTTTGTCTGAGCTGGATTTTAGAAATGTGAACTCTGTTTTCAGTTCGTAGCTTGTTCCCTTTTCGTTCACAATAGTATTTGTGATAGCATTAGGTGTCTTCGATCTGATCTACTTCTGTAATATGTACTATTTGGATACAACGGTAATAAATGTTACCATTAGACACGTCGTATAGATCCAAAGTGAGATAACAACGGCATCTTAAATGCTTGTACTGTTCACATACACCTTCATTAAATGCTTTTCCTCTTTTAGCATACTTTTAGCCGTTCTCAGTTGGAAACAAATCTCTGTATATCTGGGATTAGCTCAAAGTAGTTTCAATGACTATAAAGATATCATGATAAGTCAACACATCAAATCAAGTTTAATCGAAATATAAGCTAAGCCAAGAGAAGTTTCTTGTTCTTTCGTGTGCAATAAAGGTTCTGGACATCGACTCTGAATAGATGGAAACACTGGTTTGAATGGGAGTATGTTCTGGTCGAATAAGCTGAGCTAGTTTGTTTAGAGACTGTCTGAACTAGTAGCAGTACCTTCGTGTTAACCAGACCTGGTTTATTCTCTTCACCGATATGTGTAATTCGACATGGTTTCTCAAAGCTGAGTGACCTTCCACAGCTGAAATTCTCCTTACGAATTCTATATTACATTTGGAATACGCGTAAGTATTTTTTGGAACCCAAATCTGTTTTATTTTGCGTGAGCTGTTTTCGTAGAACCAAATCTGTTTTCCCTATCCGTAAGCTATATTCGTTAGCCAAAGCTGTTTTTCACGCCCGTGAACTGTCTCACACCCAAGATCTGTTGTGTAGCCAAAGCTATTAATTATGCTTGAGATCTGTTTTATTGAGCCAAATTTGTTTTACCTTCGTAAGCCATTTTACTCCGAGCTGATTTTATCATCATCTCACAGCCCAGCTGTACACTCAGTAGAGTAAAGATGTTTTCTTTGATAAAATGAGTTTCATAGCAGTGAATCAATCAGATTTCAGTAATCGATCTTTGATCAAAGCAAGGTGTAAAGCTATTTCTAATTTTAAGTTAAAGGAAGCAAAGTTTCAGTTTTAAGGACTTGTGGTATAGTGGACCCGATCAATCAGGAAGGGACCAAGATTACGATATAACTGTAATCCTTCACAGCATAAGGGACCAAGATTATGGAAGTACTGTAATCCCTTCACAGAGAGTTACTGATTCAGATAACATGCTTCATGCACCAGGACCACCAGAGAGCCTCTAGATCATAAGTCACTCAGTTTAAAGCGATTCAGATCTAATGTTCGATCTATATTTTCAATAGTAAGATTTGAGTTCAAATGACTTCCTTTGAATTTATGTACTAAGGTTTAAGTTATGCCTGCATTATGTGATCCTTGTTATCCTCAGTTTTACTTGTTGAGCCCCTAGACTCACTAGTTTTCCCGACGCAGGTGAGGCAGCTCAGGGGCAAGAGGGTAGTGTGAGCTGATATCTGATTTTGGGGCTGCGTGTGTTTGTCGATGGCCAGCATTTCCGCAAAGCCAGCTGTTGTTGTTTTTGATCTTTTGTTAAACTGTATTAAAATCCATTACAACAATAGAGAATTCATATAGAGTTCCAATACTTGTAATATCTAATTTCGTAATCGAAATCTGAAGTTCTGATATTCCAAATATGTTTCTACTATTCATTTAGGCGCCAACTGTTTATGTTCAGTTTTTGTAAGGAAATACAGCTTACAATATTTATCATTTAGTCCTTGTTTATCTTTTCGATTTTCAATTTTTCCCTTCCGTTGATACCCATGGGTTTGGGTGTCACACTGGGCGAGGCTAAGCCTTAGAGAAAAATGGAAAAGATCCTGTGAATTGAATCTTCTATTGCTCCTCTAGTCTAAATGAATGAGAACTTTTGAGTAGCATAGATTCTGTCTTCAAAATCTCATGCATGCATAATATTTTCAACAAACTGTCTCCCTATGCATAATGTTTTCATTTCAAAAATAAGATTACCCCATGATCTGTTGAGGGGGATTTTTGTTTTAAATATTAAGGGGGAGACAAGATTTCAAACTCTTTTTGATTCCCACAAAAAGGGGGAGAAATATTTCAAGCATAAACAAACCTACATATGTTATCCAGATTTTGTGTAAATCAAAAAGGGGAAGATTGTTGGATCTGTTTTTACAGATCAGAATCTAAGTTTTGATTCACACAAAATCTGTTACTATTTGACTAACGGATTTCGTGATATGTGCACTGCACTTGATTGAGGAAACAGGGATATATCCAAACTGGAACAGTGAGGGGACGCCCAAGCTGGTCGAGTTGAAGATATCTTTGCTGGTACAGTAAGGGGACGCCCGAGCTGGAACAACATTGTCCTTACCAGGTCATAGTAGACTTCAAGCTGGTTTACCAGCTTGGTAAAGGAGAAGAGCAGTTCAAGCGCAGAATGAAGCAGAGTTCAAGTGCAGTAAATGAAGCGCATAATTGTTCAAGTGCAGATAAAGTGCAGTGCACAAGGGCATTTGATTGAGTGCGAAGCCAGGTACAAGCGTAGTGATCGAGTGCAAATCCGATCACAAGCGGAGTACAATATACCTCGCTGAACGAATATCTGAAGGACCAGCTGGGAGGTCAGCTAAGGCATGAGAGCTGTTCTTATAAGAAGACAGATTGGCTCGAGGTGACCCCAAGGACGAGGAAGAATCTGCATGTTGGGGCACTCGGCCAGTCTCCATAAAACCAAGCTGGCATACCCAAGAAAACCAGCTTGGAGAACAGCTCAAATGAAGAATCTGCTCAGATATAGGGAGAAGGTTAGAAACCAGCTGGTTTGTCCTAAACCAGCTGGACAAGCTGATCAAGAGCTGATCCAAGAAGAAGGGAATCTATCTAGCAAAGTCATGAAACTTTCTAGATAGAGAAACTCCTAACTCTGAAGATGATGAAGATCAGCTCAAGAGCGGTTGCAAACGAGAGGAGACGAAGAGAGCTTTGAACGGCTTGAAGAAGCAACCAGCTCGAACAAGACTAGATCAGTGCAGACCAGAATGATGAACAAGCTGACAAGTTGGTTAAAGTCAAACTAGCTCAGATAGCATGACAGATGCTATCAAATCTACGAGCAAGGAGATTTGAATACAATGATATACGACAAACACTATTTAGTATTCAAATCTACTTGCTTGTATTCTCTTCTCAGAACAGTGCTCACGTGATTAAAGTGAAGAAAAGCCTGCAACGCATTTAAAGACAAAGGACACAAAGTACAACAGTGTCAGAGGACCTTTCAACATCTACTACTTTGTGTCCAACGGACAAATTCACGACAGACTATAAATCACAGCACAAGCAGCTGAATGAAGAGTGTGCTGAGAAGAGCGAAGTCGAGATAGTTTTGTGTGAACCAAAATGTAATCATCAAAAGAACGCACAACACTTAACCTGGGAAGACAATGAAAAACCAGCTCGCACAGGAGCACTTCCCAGTGTGTAAGATTCAATACTTGAGAGATTAAGCATACACTGTAAATCTCACACACAATTCACTCACATATATTTTGAGAGAGCTGATTAGATTATCTGAGTGAATCAAATCAAACGACTTCCATTGTAGTCTTCGGACAGAGACGTTAAACAATTCTAGTAGTCTTTTGCACTGAGACAGTAAAGAAGTGTCGCCTTTCTCACTGAGGCAGTAAAGAAGTGAGTTAGACACACGCAGTTTGTGGGCTGGTGTGCAGTGGTGTGGCTAGGAGTTCTTGAGATCGAGGGTCGTCGGAGTGGGTTGCAGCGAGGTTCGTTGTAATCAAAGTCTTCTAGTCGATCCTTCCCGTTGCGGAAGAAGGGGAGATGTAGGAGATTGAGCTCCGAACTTCCATAAACAAATCAGCGTAGTTCTTTACTGCTTTACTGCATTCATTCATACGCACTACATATTCACAACTGCTCTCAAAACCGTTTAAAAAGGCCTTCGAATTTAAGAGTGCAGTTTGAGTTATTTCCGCATGATTTAAATTCATTATTCAATCTGTATCGTGATGCACAAGTATTCAAGAACACTGAGCTATTACAGCTCAAGTACTAAATAACCAGACCGCTTGTTCTTTCATTGAGCTGGTTTCAACAACCAGCTAGAACCAGGCTCTTGCACTGTGCTGGTTTAGCGCCGAGCTGGTCATACAAAAGTGATCCGGTTTCAGCATCCAGCTGGAACCAGCTTAGTCATCGCAATCTGGTTTCAGCAACTAGCTGGATCCAGCGCCTTTTACTCGATCTGGTTATTCCCTCTAAGTGTTGGTTATTGTTTAAATAACTTCTATACACTAACATAGGGCAAATCGATCTAACACATGACCTATCAGATCAAAACAGAGTCCAACCTGACCAGCACGGCCTATCAGAACAGAACAGATTCCAACCTGAACAACATGCTCTATCAGATCCGAAAAGAGTCCAAGCCAACCAGCAAGGCCTATTAGATCAGAAAAGATTCCAATTTGACCAGCACGACTTATCATCTTGGAGCCCTTCACCTCGACACAGAACGCTCGCACGACCAAAACTGACGACCAGATATTCTCTATCCGGTTCAAACCTTTCAAACATCCCTAACGGCAGCAGCAGTAGCCCTTAAATGTCCTAATAGCACCAAACTTCGAAAATTTTTGCAGTACAGAAACACAGAAACATGCAGTGAAATCAGAATGCTTAACATACTGCCTTAAAGAAATGATTTTTAAAACAGTTTCTCAAGCGTAAACTCATTTTAGACGCACGTAATATCTGAAAGGTAGAAAACGAAGACTTAAACTCGCAAGATGCGGTTTACACATAGACATGAAATTTATCAAATAAAATGTGCATCAAAGAGCTTTTGTACTTGCCTCAACAAAAAACATGACCAAGACAACGCGGGGCTGTAGAGGAGACAACGGAAAACCACACAATTTGCTGAAATCTGCCAAGGTTTGAGGCTTGAAAGCTGGGATGAAGGAAGGGGCGGTGGCAAAGCCCTAATCTCCCTTCTTCTTTTTTTGTTGTTTGTGTCGTGTGTGGTATGATGAAGGGGACGACTAGCTTAAATAAAAAGTGAGGGGGGAGGGAGTAGGAAGATTTTGTTTCTAAATATATAAATATTGTGTTTAAAAATTTCTAACTAATTACTAAAGGTGCAGCCCTTTTAAAAAAAAATTCTAAGACATAGAAAGTCAGCTTCAGGATTAATTTTTTATAAACATCATTTTTACCTTGGTGTTTCCATATTCTCCTATCCGGCTTTGCATCATCAAATCATTCTAAAAGTACCAGTCGGTCATGGTTACCGCTTTGTCCCATGATCCTCTAGTTAACGAATCAAAGTTATTCTCCCATCCGGCTTTGCCCCATGATCCCTAGGTATCACTAATAGTGCCTACAAGAACCAGTCAGTCATGGTTAGCGTACATTACGGTCCCTTCAACTCAAATATTTCGAAGATCATTGGTGTTGGTCCCAAAATACGGGGGTACCAGATCGCAAAAGTGCTCTGATACCAATTGTTATGATCAAAACAGGGGGTGCCCGTGAATTCTCACACAACACATGTCACGCCCTGAATCGAGACTCATATCATCGGTAATGTTAAACAATTAAAAATTGTAAAACATTAAGCCTAACAGTATAGCTCACAACCAGTCTTTTACTTAATCAAAATAATCGTCTTTAAAACAGAAAATCAAAGTTTGCGGAAGCAAAAATTTCATTAACCTAAATTAAGTCTTCACCAGCCCCAAAACATCTCTTGCTCGTCCTCTTCAAACTGTTCTTCGTTCTTATCTGGGTGGAAGAAGTAAGGGGTGAGTGTTTGGGAAAACACTCAGTAAGTGGGGGAAACCATTCGAGCATAACAAAAATATACATATATATACTGAATTTGATCATCAGAACAGAGCAGAGCATATAACAGAGAACATGTAGCACTGATAATTACTTCGTTTCTATGGTTTACTGATCAATCCCTAATTTTTACTCCTCTAAGGGGTCGAGGCCATAGTTACATAGAGTAACTCAGAATGCGGAATATTCCGTAGACCCAGATTGCGATAGAAATATCAGTGCTAAAACATAGCATATATCATAGCATGAATTTGACACGAAACGAAAACTCGAATGATAATTCAAGAAAAATATAGCATGAATACTATATATTTTATTTCAAACGAATATACTAGCAAAATCCCACTTATCGTCTCCTAAATTTTTTGGTTCAAGGTGGCAGAAACAGTATTCAGCTCAGTTCTGGTATACGAAATATAGTGAACTTCGCACAGAACTGTGATGCAGCTCGAGTAGGGTTTCAACGTGGGAGTTTACTGATATTATATTGAAAATTTTGGATGAGTGTGGGTCTTCTTGATGCCACAGCAAGGTATTTATCGGTGTAGAAATAGGGAGTTCAAAGGTCAGCTGTTACATACATGAATTCCTGCTTTTATGGTCATTAATCTGGCTGTTACAAGGGCATTTAATCTCTATAAAGCGGCAGTTACGATTGTTGATGGTTGGTTTTCCAAACGCGATCTGATATGTAACGTGTGTGGCAGTTCTGCAGCAGTCGTAGCTGATCCGTACGTGTGATCTGTGTGCGTGAACTGTCCTGGGAATGCTGAGAGCTGATCCTTAATCTGTAATCTGTTTGGGGGGGTCCAACATATAGCTCTAACATTGGGCACTGTTGTGCTGGGTTCAGCTTAGAATACCCTGCTGTTCTCATCTTTGGTTGTCCCAATCTGCTGTCAGCTTTGGCGAGAGCTGTTTGCATGCAGTAAGCTGCTCAGTTCACACGAAAGTTGGCCTACACTACGTGATATGTTCTGTCCATCGTGAGCTAAGTTGACTATGCGTGATCTGTTATGTCCATTGTGAGCTGATTTGACCATACTTGATCTGAGTTGACTTAACCAAATCTGAGTTGATCGTCCGTGACCTGAGTTGACTTTACCAAATCTGAGTTGACCATCCGTGAGCTGAGTTGACTTTATCAATCTGAGTTGACCATCCGTGCTGAGTTGACTTTACCAAATCTGAGTTACCATCCGTGAGCTGAATTTTTTTTCGTGGGCTGAATTTCCGAGAGCTAAATTTCTGGGTTTTCACATCCCTCCTTCCTTAAAAGAAGTTTCGTCCTCGAAATTGGGTCCCCATGATTCGAAGAGGTAGGGGTATTTTCGGCGCATCTTCTCCTCCATTTTTCACGTGACTTCTCTCTCGGTGTGGTTGGACCATTGGACTTTGACGTATGGGATTGTTATTCGTCTAAGCACCTGGTCCTCTGTGTCCACGATTCAGATAGGGAATTCTTCATAGATCAGTCCTTGGGTCAAATTCTCTTCCACAAGGAGCGACCCTTCATTAAGAACGTGACTAAAAATTCACGATATATCTCCTTAGTTGTGAGATATGGAAGACGTTGTGGATTCTTGACATGCTGGGTGGTAAGGCCAGTCTGTAGGCAAGTGTTTCTATTCTTTCCAAGACTTCAAATGTTCCGACATATCAGGGATTCAGCTTTCCGACCTTATCAAATCGGACTATCCCTTTCATTGGAGACCTTGAGATATACTTTTTCACCTACCTCGAAGGCCAAGGGTCTTCTCTTTAAGTCTGCCCAGCTTTTCTGTCGATCCTGGGCTGCCTTCAGTCTTTCCTTTATGATGGCTACCTTTTTCACTGTCTCCTGGACGAGTTCAGGTCCTGTGATGGCCTTTTCTCCGACCTCATTCCAATACAGTGGCGATCAACATTTCCGTCCATAGAGGTCCTCATATGGTGTCATTCATATGCTGCTGTGGTAGTTATTGTTGTATGCGAACTATATTAGAGGCAGATGTTTGCTCCAGTTACTACCAAAGTCCAAGGTGCATGTCCGTAGCATGTCTTCTAGGGTCTGGATGGTTCTATCAGTTTGGCCATCTGTCTGCGGATGATACACCGTACTGAGGGTAACTTTACTTCCCATGGCTTCTTGGAAGCTCTTCCAGAAACGAGATACGAAACTTGGGTCCATATCTTATAGAATGTTGGTTGGAACTCCATGTAGTCTGACAATTTTGTCCATGTACAACGCAGCGAACTTATCCAAATTTAAGTGATCGGACTCCTATCAATTGCATTGTTTAAAAGATATTTCATCAGTTTAAAGGAAGTAAATTTCAGTTTTAAAGAATTCGTTTTACTGTTTTCAGCTCTTGTTCTGCTACGGTATCTGATTCAACTTCTGTTTTTGTATATCCAGCTAACATCTGTACACTAAGTAAAGACATTAGAAACACAATAATTGGTCTTTTGTAACTCAAAACACATTCTGGATCTGTTATCCAGATCCATAAATCTCGATCTGAGTTTTATGAGAAAGATTTGAGCTCAAACAGACTTTCTTTAAATTATGTCTTTAGCTTATGAACATTGATGCCTGCATTATGTGATATTGTTATCATCAGTTTTACTTGTTGAGACCCTAGGCTCATTAGTTTTCCAGGTGCAGGTGAGGCAGCTCAGGGGCAGATGGGAGGTGCGAACTGAACCAGCTTGGGGTCGTGTGTGTTTATTGAAGGCCAGCGTTTTTGTGTTGTTGTTTTTTTATCTTTTCAGAACTGTATTAAGATCTATTACAACAATAGTGTATTCATATAGAATTTAAGAATTTGTAATATCCAGTTTGTAATTTGAACGAAATTTTTGTACTCCAAAGCTGACTTTACTGTTGTTCGTACAAATTGTTCTACATCAATAAACACACATTTCCTGTCTGGAACAGTTCTCGCCGACCGCATCTCCTAAACTGTGAACTTTATTGTTATGTAGAGTCGTTCTCTTTTGAGTTTCTGATGATCAATTGTGGTGGATTTTGGGCTTTAGATCAATATAGCAAGTATAGGAAGGGGTAGGAGAAGTAACCCTGTAGAAGAGACCACCCCAGATAGCAACACCCGTGTTTTAGCTGGAATGACCCAACTTCTTGAACAACTGCTAAAACAGTCAAGCCGAGGTAATGGCCAATCTTCCAACAGAGGATCCAACCATGAAGATCCTCAGGAGAGGTTTAGACGGCAGATACCCAAAGAGTTTAGTGGCACAACCGATCCGATTGCTGCTGATAGCTGGATCAAGTCCATGGAGGTCATATTTGAATACCTCCAGATGCCAGATTTGGACAGGCCCAGGTGCACCGTTTATATGCTGAGAGATGATGCTATGATTTGGTGGGAGGGAGCCAAGCTGACAGTGGACCTAGCTAATCTCTCATGGGAGGAGTTCAAGAGAGTGTTCTTTGATCAATATTTCACTATAGATATGAGGTCCGAGCTGAAGAGGGAGTTCCTAACATTGAAACAGGGAGCATGGAAGTGCAAGTGTACGTTCGTAAGTTTGAGAGAGGGTGTTACTTTGTACCTCTAATTGGTAAGGATCCAAAAGAGAAGTTGTGACATTTTGTTGACGGGTTGAGGCCTTCACTCAAGCTTAATGTTAAGCTAGCTGAGCCTAAGGCTTTCAGGGCAGCTGTGGACAAGGCCCTCCGAGTTGAACAAGACTGGAATGAGGTTGAGGAGGAATGTCATCAAAAGAGGCAGGCCTTCCAGCAGAAAGATCAAAGGCCTTTCAAGAATCATAACAAGAATCAACAGAGGCCACAAGAACAGAAACATTTACAACCTAACCTATCAGTTCAGTTCCTGCCATATACAGTCGGCCAGTTTGACCCAAGTGTCAAGAGAACCATTCTTGTCAGTGTAGAGCTGGTCAAAGCGGCTGCTACAAGTGTGGTGCTCAAGGCCACATAGCTAAGAACTGCCTGGAGTCAAAGCAGCTGGTGACCAGCAGGGCGTATGTTATGACAGTTGAGTAGGCCAACCTAGACTCTACTATTGTTACGTGTGAGATTTTGATTGCTGTTATACCCTCTTTTGCCCTAATAAATTCAGGTGTGACCCATTCGTTTATAGCAAAAGAGTTTTGCTAAGAAATTACCTTCCAGACCAGATCATTTTTCCATAGGCTTTTGTGTAACCGTACCCTCAGGAGAGAAACTGGCCTTCCATTATTTATATCATGATTTAGAGCTCATACTCCAAGGACATTTGATTACTGCCAACTTAATTGTTTTACCTATGCCCGAGTTTGATTTGATTTTGGGTATGGACTGGTTAACAAGGTACGGAGTAGTAATTGATTTTAAGTTTAGAACAATAGCGGTCAAGCCACCTAAAGGAGACCAGTTTTTGTTTGAAGCTAACCAGCTTAGGAAAATTCCTCGTATTGTGTCAGCTTTAAAAGCCCAAGATATTTAATGAAGGGTGGAGTATGATTTTTGGCCAATTTGACATCCCTAGTTGTTGCTAATAAGCCTGAGCTGGTAGAGGTGGAGGTGGTGAACGAGTTTCCAGAAGTTTTCCCAGAATACATCTACGGACTGCCTCCAGACCGGGAGCTAGAGTTTGCGATAGACTTTGTACTAGGAGCAGCATCTGTTTCCATACCACCCTATCGAATTTCTCCTGCAGGATGACGGAACTAAAAGAGCAAATCCAAGACCTGTTGGACAAGAGCTTCATACGAACTAGCACATCACTATGGGAAGCCACTGTGTTTGTGAGGCTCTCTGCTCACAATTAATCCTCTAATCTCAATCATTGGGTTATGAATTTAAACTAAACAAGTTTATTAAATCTAATCTGGTTCATATATAAGATAATTAAATTTTTTTTCAACCAGCAGAAGCTTAAAGGGTTCAGCTTGTATCGTAAATATTATTCATTTATAAGAATACTTCATGGTCCAAGGTGGTTACAAGCTAAGTTTACTAGTACACGCTTGATTCTTATATACAAAACCAGACTTGAGCAACCTAAGATCAACTGTCTAAAACATAGACTATCGGCTGGTGTTTATTCTTCCTGCTGCTGATCCAGCGTGTAGGTAGTTATCTCTCGCTACCCTTGGTTGCTTCCCACTAGTTCCTTCCTCCTGTTGTCATGCACACATACAAAACAAAACAACAGCCGGATAAACTCCGGTGAGAATCATCTCAGTATAATCAGCAGGCATGAACAATAGCCATAAAATGAATAACAGTTTATCAACTGTAAAACAAATGCAATGCAATGAAATGATTTCATTTCTCTTCTTCGATCTTAGAATTGATTCCATTTCAGTTCGATGCCATCAAGATTCGTATCCGATCTTGACATGAATATTCATCTATCGAAACCATCTCCGGCTTCGAAAATCAGGCCAACTCAGTCCTGGGCATTAGAATCAATTCAATTCTCTTCAATATGCAAACTCATGCAAATATAAAAGATCCACTACCTGTGATGGATCGACACATACACAATTCAAGTTCTAAGTCAAGAACAGTAATCAAACATATATGTGATTTCAGCGGGACAACTCAAGAAATATCATTCTCGAGTAATCTAATCCCTGACTCTTCTGTCAAACTATACCTTCGTATGCTCTGTTTTGACAACACTTCACTTCTTGCTTTCAAACTCTGTTTCAACACTTCCCGGGAACTTCACAGAATCACAGTTCAATATCAATATTCACGGTGTTCCCAGTATTCGAATTCAATCTTATTTATAAGTGCAAGTCTCTGGTTCTGGTGGAATTTCCAACGAAATCGGTATGAATTCCACGTGTCATGCTGAGTATTCAAACAGGATATACTCCCACCGCTTCGAAAGTGGATAACGCTAAACAAATTCCTCAACTGTTGTTCTTCCTCAGTCGCTGTTCAAAATAGTCATATTTCATTCCCTCGACTGGAAGTATCATTCTCTTGTTATTCAGCAGAAGCAACAACCAGTCGCAGCAAGAATCTAGTCGCAACACTTCGAAATCAAAACGATGTCGTTACAACTAATCTCAACGACGTCGTAACATATCCTCAGCTGGTATTACTTCGATTAAACGAAACCAGCAGCAGGTCGCTCTAATAATCCAACGACTCATTTCGCAACATTATTCGAAACGGCATCGTATCA
>KV001446.1:3427-15121 GCA_001598015.1 Dorcoceras hygrometricum | reverse complement strand
ACACAATCATTAACGTAGGCATTGATTTGGGTGAGTAAATCGGCCATTAATCCCCTAAATCGGCAGTTACAGCGTGAAATCTGCCTTGTACGCGTGAGAAATCTTTCTGAATTTCACAGGTGAAGTTTCCTGTACCAAGAATCTTGATTCGCGTCGAGGAATCTGAATTCTGAAGTTTCATGGAGAAGATGAAGTTTGTGAAATCTGAATATCGTGAAGTCTGCTTCTGCGTCGTCGCTGACCAGATCTCTCGCTAAGGCAAATCAGATACCATCGATACGACGTCGCATCCTTCCCGCGCTATGCCTATCAGATCTCTCAATTACGGGAGAGATCTGTTTTCGCATGAGTAAGTCATAGGACATCGTTTGTGAAAAACCAGGTCTCTCTTTCGCCCGCGGGCCCAAAATAGATCTCTCTAAAACAGATCTCTCTTCGCGCATGTAATTCTACGTCGTTTTGTGCAAAGCAGATCTCTCTTCACACATGTACCAAAACAGATTTCTCCAACATTCTACACGGCGTCGTTTCCACTTGGTCTAAACCCTGTCGTTTTGCTAAAAACACGCTGTGGACCCTGCGCGCTTCTCAAGTCCAGATCTCTCCCACAAATCGTGAGAGGTCTGTTTTGATCGGGAGAAATCTGTTTGACCCATTTTTTTTTGGGTTTTCACATCCCTCCCTCCTTAAAAGAAGTTTCGTCCTCGAAACTTTGGTTACCTTGATCCTCGAAAAGGTAAGGATATTTGCTGCGCATATTCTCTTCCATTTCCCATGTTGCTTCTCGCTCGATATGGTTGGACCACTGGACTCTGACATACGGAATCATTCTTCGTCTGAGTACTTGGTCCTTTTTTTCAACGATTATAATCGAGACTTTTTCATAGTTCAGTCCTTGGGTCAGATTTCCTTCCACAAGGAGTGGCCCTTCATCCAGAACGTGGCTAGAATCCGAGATATACTTCCTCAGTTGTGAAACATGAAAGACATTGTGGATTCTTGACATACTGGGTGGTAATGCCAGTCTGTAGGCAAGTGTTCCGACTTTTTCTAAGATTTCGAATGGTCCGACATACCGGGGATTCAATTTTCTGGCCTTATCGAATCGGACTACTCCTTTCATTGGTGAAACCTTAAGGTACACCTTTTCGCCTACCTCGAAGGCCAAGGGTCTTCTCTTTAGATCTGCCCAGCTTTTCTATCGATCCTGGGCTGCCTTCATTCTCTCCTTTATAATGGCTACCTTTTTCACTGTCTCTTGAACGAGCTCAGGTCATGTGATAGCTTTTTCTCCAACTTCATCCCAATACAACGACGATCGGAATTTTCGTCCATAAAGGGCTTCAAATGGCGCCATTCCGATGCTGCTGTGGTAACTATTGTTGTACGTAAACTCTATTAGGGGTAGATGTTCGCTCCAATTACTACCGAAGTCCAATGTGCAAGTCCGCAGCATGTCTTCTAGGGTCTGGATGGTCCTCTCAGTTTGACCATCTGTTTGAGGATGATAAGCAGTACTGAGAGTAACCTTACTTCCCATGGCTTCTTGGAAGCTCTTTCAGAAACGAGATACGAACCTTGGGTCCCTATCTGACAGGATGCTTGTTGGAACTCCGTGCAGCCTGACGATGTTGTCCATGTACAAGGAAGCTAGCTTATCCAAGCCGTAGTTCATTCGGACAGGCAGAAAGTGCGTGGATTTTGTTAACCTATCCACGATTACCTATATTCCATCGTGGCCTAGTCTTGTCTTCGATAGACCAACTACAAAGTCCATGGATATGTTTTCCCACTTCCATTCTGGAATTTCCAGTGGTTGTAACAATCCTCCAGGTCTTTGATGTTCTGCCTTGACTTGTTGGCATACGTGGCACCTAGCGACGAAATCAGCAACATCTCTTTTCATCCCATTCCACCAGAAGTGTTCTTTTAAATCTCTGTACATTTTTGTACTTCCCGGGTGGATTGGGAATTTGGACTTATGTGCTTCAGACATCACTTCCTGACGGAGGTTATCGATGTCGGGTACGCATAGTCGTCCATTCATCCAAAGGATCCCATCTTGGTCTGTTCGGAAATCGGGCGCTTCCCTTTCCTTGATCTGTTCTTTCATCCTCACCAAGCTGGGGTCTTGATCTTGCTTTAGCTTGACCAATTCTCTAAGGCATGGTTGGGCTGAGACTGAAGATAGCATTACCTTGTTCATATTCTTCCGACTTAGCGCATCGGCCACCTTATTTACCTTTCCTGGGTGGTAGTTGATCGTTAGATCGTAGTCTTTTAACAACTCCAGCCATATTCTTTGCCTCAAATTTAATTCATTCTGAGTTAATATGTATTTGAGACTTTGATGGTCGGTGAATATTTCGCACTTTGCACCATAAAGATAGTGTCGCCAAATCTTTAGGGCAAAAACCACCGTAGCAAGTTCTAAGTCGTGGGTTGGGTAGTTGCGTTCATGCATCTTCAGTTGTCTTGAGGAATAAGCAATCACTCGGCCATCTTGCATGAGCACACACCCTAGTACTTCTTTCGATGCATCGCTGTAGATGGTAAAGTCTTTGTCTCCTACCGGTAGCGTCAGAACAGGGGCAGATGCAAGCTTCGTCTTCAGAGTCTCGAAGCTTGTCTCACATTCTTCGTTCCAGTTGAACTTGGAGTTCTTCTGGGTGATTTTAGTGAGTGGTAGGGCTATTGAAGAAAAACCTTCTACGAACTTCCGATAATAGCCGGCCAATCCCAAGAATCTTCTAACCTCTGTCACTGTCTTAAGTGCAGGCCAGTCCATGATGGCTTCTACCTTCTTTGGATCCACGGATACGCCTGCTTCGGAGATGATATGGCCTAAGAATGCCACACTCTTCAGCCAGAATTCGCACTTCTTGAATTTGTCGTACAGCTATTTCTCTCGCAGGGTTTGAAGAGTAATTCGGAGATGTTCCTTGTGGTCTTCTTCACTTGATGACTACACGAGTATATCATCTATGAACACCACCACAAATTTGTCGAGGAATGGTCTGAACACACGGTTCATGAGGTCCATGAAAGCCGCCGGTGCATTGGTTAGACCAAATGGCATCACTGTGAATTCATAATGACCATACCTTGTCCTAAATGTAGTTTTAGGGGCATCCTCCGCCTTGATCTTTAGCTGGTGATAGACGGACCCGACCTCAAATCCAACTTGGAGAAGGTTGTGGCTCCCTTGAGTTGATCAAAGAGGTCGTCGATCCTTGGAAGAGGATACTTGTTCTTGATTGTGATCTTGTTCAACTCTATGTAGTCGATACACAATCTCATGGTTCCATCCTTCTTCTTGACGAACAAGACTGGAGCTCCCCAGGGTGACACACTAGGTCGAATCTGCTTTTTGTCTAGAAGTTCCTGTTGTTGATCCTTGAGCTCCTTGAGTTCTGCAGGTGCCATTCGATAGGGTGCCTTGGATATTGGGGCCGACCCTGGCACTAGGTTGATCTCGAACTCAATTTCTTGATCAGGCACTTTTCCAGGTAAGTCATCTGGAAATACATCTGCGAACTCTTGCACCACCGGGATATCTTTTATTTTGAGCTCATCTCCTTCTTTTACTTCTTGGATCATTGCCAAGAAAACTTCTGCTCCTGTCTTCATGGCTGTCCATGCTTGGGCCGCAGAAAGTAGGGACTTTCGCTCCTTGCTCTTACCATGATATATCAGCTCTTCTTGATTGAGGGTTAGGAGCTTCACGCTCTTACCTCGACAGTCCACTAATGCATGATGCTTAGCTAGCCAATCCATCCCTAATATGGCGTCAAACTCGACCATATTGAGTTGTATCAGGTTCACAAAGAATGGATGGTCGCTTATCGATAACTCGCAGTTTTGATGAATTTTATGTGTCTCGATGGTAGAGTTGGTAGGAGTTTCTACTTTATAGGGTTCAGATAGAATTTCAGGCTCTAACCCTAACTTCTTAGCAACTCTCTTAGACACGAACGAATGCATAGCACCACAATCAAACAACACATAAGCAGGCAGCTTGTTGATAGAAATGGTACCTGCCACAACGTCGTTGGCGTCTTCAGCTTGCTTCTGGGTCATTGCGAACACGCGAGCGTTGGGCTTGTCCTCTCGGGGCTTTGGCTTGTTTGGAGCCGTATTGCTTGATCCAAACTTTGGACCTTGGTTCTCCGGACAATTCGCATTTCGGTGGTCCAGCTTTCCACACTTGAAGCATGCACCGCTCTGCTTGCGACAGTATCCACTATGACGTTGTCCGCAGGAGGAGCAAATTGGAAACGTCGGGTTATTCGATGTAGGTGCAGAGCCGCGGTTGTTGAAGTTTGGCCGCTTGTTCTTGGGCCCACCGTGCGAAGTCTGAACATTGAGGGGGAGTTTGTTTTTAATGTCAGCTTCCCGCCTCTTTATGTCTGTCTCTGCCCGGATTGCAGCACCCATTAAGTCTTCGAGACTCGTGGCTTGGTAGACCACAAGGGTTAACTGGATACGGCTGTTCAGACCCTTCTTGTATCGGTGCATTTTTAGAGTGTTATCCGCCATGATCGTTGGGACATAGGTGCCCAATTAATTGAACTTGGAGGTATAATCTACCACTGACATGTCTGCGGTCTGAGTGAAGGTCTCAAACTCGCTGAGCCTTTGCATTCGTACTTCCATGGGAAAGTACTGTTTCAAGAATGCTTCTCGAAACCTCTGCCATGTCATAGCTTGTCCATTGGCAGTCATGGTGGGCTCAACCGCTTCCCACAATTTCCCAGCTTTACTGTCGAGGAGTGGTGTTACCACATCCACCTTGACTGCGTCTGGGACCTCCAGTAGTCGAAGTTGAGTCTCGATGTTCTTCATCCAGGTCTGAGCAACTTCGGGGTCATGGCTCCCATCGAAGGTGGGGGCTTTATTCTTGCGGAGGGACTCGTAGTAGAACTTCGTCCCACGAGGTGGAGGGGGAGGAGGAGGAGCTTGGTTATGGTTGGGGCTAACCAACCCTTGAAGCGTTGTGGCAACAATCGTAGCTATTGCCATTAGCTCTTCTCTGCTAAGACCAGTTCCAGCGTTTGAGGATCTTCACCTCCATTGTTCCTGTCGCTTCTTCGATCGCCTGCCATATTCTGCCATAGGGAATCTTTATTAAGAATGACGATATATAAATGTGAAAGGTCGGGAATAAGATATCTTGAAGGGCTAAGCAATTTATTCGAATAGAAAGATGAATTGAATACAAAGCTAAAATATTTCCTATTCATCATCTATCTCTCCCTCGCCCAAAGGAATATCCTCAATCTATTCCTCTTCCGGTTCTTCTTCCGGTTCTTCCTCCCATTCACCATCGAATGGAGCAGGGGCATTGTTAGCTTCTTGGAGACCTTGGATTGTTTGGAGTAGGCTATCCTTCTCATCTACCAGTGCCTCGATGATCAAGTGTTGTGCCTGCATCGAGTCTTCGGCTTCGTGAATACGAGCCTGGAACTTGTGATGGCACTCCACATGGTTTGCTTTAGCTAGTTTTTTCTTAACTTTCATCTTCTCAATCTTCTTGGACATGCTAAGGCCTATCTCAGTCAGTCCGGCAATGACCTTGTGTGAGGCTTCTAAGGCTACTTGAGTGTCTTCAAGTTGTTTCTTCATGGTGGCCAATCCTCGTCTCTCAGTGGCTAATTGGGCTCTAAGGCGCCTAATCGTGCGGCCTTGGTTATCGAGGGCAATTTGTTTCATACGGAGGGCAGCCGCAGCACGAGTACGGGGAGCAGAGGGGGTCATTTCCTAAAAATGAGGATATTTCCAAAAATATAAAGTCGTGAGGTTAATCCATAACAGAAAGTACTAACCATAGAGATTTCAGAACTGAAATCGGAGTCCTGTACAAAAAGTCATTGTATTTTCAAAAAAAGGCAAAACGTGTTTTCGGAGGGCAGGACTGGTCTTTCGCCAAAATCTGAAATTCTTCCTCGATCTTGAAAATTTCAGATTTGGTTTCCCAGCTGGATTATGAACCTGGTGGCTCTGATACCACTAAAATGTCACGCCCCGGGACCGAGACTCATGACATCGGCAATATTAAAAAATTTAATAATTATAAAACATTAAGCCATCATAGCATAGCTCAAACCAGTCTATTACATATCCAAAATAATAGCGTTTTTACATCAGAAAATCAGAGAAATTTGCGGAAGCGAAAATAACTAAATTACACCAACAAAGCAGAATCTTCACCAGCCCCAGAACTGATCTTGTTCTTCTTCTTCTACCTGCTCTTCATTCTTATCTGGGTGGAGAAGTAAGGGGTGAGTGTTTGGGGAAACACTCAGCGAGTGGGGGATACCATTCGAGCATAACAATTATATATATATATACATATATGACTGAATTTAGAACAGAACATAATCACAACAGAGCAGGGCATAACAGAACAGAGCATAACATGATAAAACATAGCATGACAGATAGCACTGATGATTACTTCGTGTCTATGGTTTACTGATCAGTCCCTAATTTTTATTCCTCTAAGGGGTCGAGACCATGTGGTTACACCAAGTAACCCAGAGTGCGGAATATTCCGTAAACCCATATTACGATAGCAAAAATCAGTGCAAACGGGGCTTGAAATGACACAGAAATATGAACAAGAGGTGCTTGAACAGTAGGCTTAAAAACTGAATTTACGAAATGAATAATATATGTAATATAACAACCGAAATTAATAGCAAAAGCCCACTTACAAATTTGAAATTTGATAGAGTCAGTCGTATGAATCTGCGGTGAATCCTGCTGTTCGAACGAAGCTTGGCAGTAAATCGATTGCACCAAATTTTTTTCCTAAGTCTCGCACACGCTGGATCGTAATTTTCACAGGGCGGTTCTGCAGCACTTCAACGTGAGAGTTTCTCACTTATCTTACTGTGAATTTCGAAGTGATGTGGAAATTCTGCAGTCACCATCGGGTATTATAGGTGGCGAGGAGGGGAAGTCGAGCGTCCGCCATTAAAGGCCCTTAAATCCATAATTACGTCGACTGTTACACAATCATTAACGTAGGCATTGATTTGGGCGAGTAAATCGTCCATTAATCCCCTAAATCGACAGTTACAGCGTGAAATCTGCCTTGTACGCGTGAGAAATATTTCTGAATTTCACGGGTGAAGTTTACTGTACCAAGAATCTGGATTCGTGTCGAGGAATCTGAATTCTGAAGTTTCATGGAGAAGATGAAGTTTGTGAAATCCGAATATCGTGAAGTCTGCTTCTGCGTCGTCGCTGACCAGATCTCTCGCTAAGGCAAATCAGATCCCATCAATACGACGTCGCATCCTTCCCGTGCTATGCCTATCAGATCTCTCAATTACGGGAGAGATCTGTTTTCGCATGCGTAAGTCATAGGACGTCGTTTGTGAAAAACCAGGTCTCTCTTTCTCCCGCGCGCCCAAAACAGATCTCTCTAAAATAGATCTCTCTTCGCGCATGTAATTCGACGTCGTTTTGTGCAAAGCATATCTCTCTACGCACATGTACCAAAATAGATTTCTCCAACATTCTACACGGCGTCGTTTCCACTTGGTCTAAACGCTGTCGTTTTGCTAAAAACACGCTGTGGACCCTGCGCGCTTCTCAAGTCCAGATCTCTCCCACAAATCGCGAGAGGTCTGTTTTGATCGGGAGAAATCTGTTTGACCAATTTTTTTTTTGGGGTTTTCACAGGTTTGATTCCTATTGATTGCAAGGAGTGCAATTATTGGAGGGGGATTGTTGGAGTGTAATAATTGCCCCTTCTAAGTAGAGCGATCGAACCGCGACGCTTGTGTTGCTATATTAATTAAAAGATTGGAGTTGTACTGTTACCACCAGCTGTAACTTTTGGTAAAGCGGAAAGTGATCGGTCATACAATGAGATACGAAGTCTCGAATTGGACCATCTCAAGGAGAGGAGAGCCCGAGCTGCGGTACGTCTTACAACATATCAAAGAATTGGACCATCTCGAGTAGAGGAGAGCCCGAGCTGTGGTACGTATTACAGCATATCAAAGAAGAATGGCTCGGGCCTATAATAGAAGAGTTCGGCCTTGGAAATGTGAACTAGGAGACCTTGTCTTGAGGAGGATCTAATATCAGGGAGATAGAGGGAAGCGATCCAAAGTACAAAGTTCCATACAAAGTGGTCGGGAGAGCTGGAATCCCTGCCTACTACCTGAAAGACGCACAAAGAAAAAGAGGATGATACCTTGGAACATTATTCATCTCCGAAAGTATTATATCTAGGCCTTATGTTCTTACCGCTTGTAGTTATTATGCCTAGGCCCTATGTTATTACCTTTTTCAAGTATTATTCCTAGGCCTTATTTTATTACCGCTTATAACATTATCTTATGGATGAAAGATTTTTCTCAACTCAGTGTTCTTCCTAACAACTCATCGGGTGGCAGCGCCACCCGAGGCACATAATCCCGATTCGCTCGGCAATTTAAGCCCAATTCTTATTGGCAACTCCTCGGATGGCAGATCCACTCGAGCACATAAGCCCTATCCGCTCGGCAACTTAAGCCCAATTCTTGTTGACAAATACTTGGGTGGCAGTCCCACTCGAACACATAAGCCCGATCCACTCAACAACTTAAGCCCAATTCTTATTGGCAACTTCTCGGGTGGCAGCCCCACCCAAGCACATAAGCCCGATCCGCTCGATAACTTAAGCCCAATTCTTATTGGCGACTCCTCGGGTGACAGCCGCACCCGAGAACACAAGCCAGAAAAGCTATGTTAAACTGAAGAGTAATCCGCGCGGAGAATTTCACGTGAACGAGAATAACGCTTCCGTTCTTTGATTCAATCTGTGACGGAACCATTAAAGTCTACTCGCCCCAGTGCTCGACGTTGAGTCATCTTATTAACATATGTTTTAAGTTATTAATCTTAGGAATAAACAGCTCTAGAATAAGAGGCATTGCAAAAGTTAAAACTTTATTGCTGCGTCAAAATTTTACAAAATATGTAGAAGTCTAGATACAAGCGGATGGCGGGGGAATCCTTGGGGGAGGTTGAGGCATCAGCTCCGGGGGCGTCCTCGTCGGGTCTCTCCATCCTCGAGCATATCTTCCAGGGCCCAACCATGCTAAGGAATGAGGCCGGATGCTCCTCCTCAGAATAATCGTTAGCCCTGAATTGATCCAAGTAGCCTTTGAAACCACACTCAAAAAAGACTGAAGCCTTATCCGAGAACATATCATCGAACTCGGAGGATTTCAGGACCTTCTCCTTCCCGATATTCCATGAATCCTCGGTCTCGCCCTTCAAGCGCTCAACCTTAGAGCGAGGCTCATAATCTCTCCATCAGCCCAGGGCCTCACGTCAGCCAGCTCGACTTCCAGCACCTTCTTCTCGGCCTCGAGCGCCTGCTTCTCCTCGTCCCTCATTGCCCGCAGCCCCTCGAGCTACTGCAACAGCTCTGTTTGGTGCCCGAGCACCTCATCCAATGTGCAGCGGGACAAGGCCGCCTCCCGATCAGCTTGGGTGAGGCGATTGATTGCCTCACCTCACAAAACCATGGCCTACAAGGAATCAGAGGTTAAAACACAAATATACACATCGAACAAAGACTCGGAAAATTAGAGGACATACCTCCACAAAATCTGACAGCAAAGGCCGCCAATACCTCGAGATCGGGGGTTCCCCGCACCAAATTGAGGTCCTGTCGGGGACCAGATTGCGGAGGAACTCTGTCAGGCCCGTGCTAATTACCAATAATTAACACATAATAAACGCATAATCACGGAAGCTTAAATCAGGGCTTAAAAATTTTTCGAATATACAAAGGCCTGAACTTCAAATCATTCATTCAAAATATTCGATATTCAAAATAAAAGTTTACTCAACTCGATACAGCAAGTAACCACAGAAATCAATTCAAAATACAGATCCCCCAAGTACAATAAAACACGGGGCATCCCCCGGTTCAATACATATCATAAATAAACTGGGACTCAGGGATGCGGGGATCGACCAACTGAACTTCCACTCGGTCCATCTTGGTTACCTGAAACTCCTGCAAATGGGTAACACAGACCCAAACAACAAAAGCAGGAAAAGAAATACGAGGTCAAGCCTCAGTACGAAGAGCTATCAAAGCAAGTAAACATGCAACATGCTACAAATCGATGCTATGAATGCATGAGGGCTATCAAGAAGTCGGATAGCTAGACCAGTCTATCAACTGGCAACTCAAATCAAGCCTCTATACCACGCACAGCCAATCAGCCGGTGGAAATCATCGGTCCGTGATCATCGGGGCCCGTCAGCCCATCACAGCTCGGTGGTAGACACTCGAATCCGGTAGTCACCACTCCGACGATAGCGTTGGACTTTTCGGACACGACTCAACAGTCGGCCAGTCACAACGTGGCACCCAATCAGGTTATCAAATCAAATCTGTCAATTCAGGCTCAATATGTATGCATGATGCCAATCAATATCAATGCTCAATGCATACAATGTATAATACGTGAATCAAAACATGTCTCAATCAATTCTAGCATGTAAACTCACGTAAGCCACATAACAGCAGTTCACAACATCGAAACATAGTCATGTTCACGCTCAAACTGCTAAGAGCTGCTCAATTCGTACCTTTCTTCCTCAATTTACCTAACAGATTCCTCCTGGCTCAAAATCACGCGACAGGAACTTCTTGAATTGCTGAAATCTGTTACAGGTACTAACAATCTTAGCTCAATTCAAATCATAGACACGCTAATCCTGCGGCCAAAAGTCTAATTCAATCCTACACTTCTACGCAGGCACTAGCTACTAAAAACCGAGCTCAAACTACCAGAAATGCTCACCCAATAGCTCAAAGGAAACAGCCGCTGAATCTGCTCAATGAAACCAGCAATTCACGAACGAGCAGGACATACGGGATTTCTCAATTCGTCGCTCCTAGCTTCCAAATCAGTATCAATTGAAAGAGCACTTCTCAAGGAGTCCAGCGCCACCAAGAACATCAAAAACAAAGGCTGGATGCGATGAAAATCGACGGTGGAAAGTCACGGTGAACAGTAGTCGACGAGGGTTTGGAGAAGAAGAGATAAGAAATATATGGCTCAAAAATAATCTAAGTGTCGATCAACACTTCTATATATACCTCTTCAAATCTCACCTGCTGATTCATACAATTCAACCAAAGAAACCAGCAGGAAGCAAATCAGCAGCAATCCTCTATTCCTTCACGTAAAATTCAGCAGCAACTAACAAATCAACAACCGCGCGCTATCACTGCAAAACGACACCGTTCTAACTAATCTAAACGACGCCGTAACGCAAAACCAGCAGGTAACAACTCTCGCAAGCAAAACAAACCATCTGCTGATCGCGCGAAGTTCTCAAAACGACGACGCATCTCGACGCCTTTGAAATTGCGCATCTGCTGAACTCTCAACGAAAAGCTCAAAACGCAGCGTTTCCACTAACTCAAACGACGCCGCTTCTCAACGCTAGTATTGCGCATCTGCTGATCAGCAGCAAGCAATACAACGAAATTACAATCAGCAGCAAACATCACGTCACGCCTACGCCATCAAATCTATCAGCAGCTCTCAAACCATCTGCTGATCTCTCTTTCACAAGCGCATCTGCTGAATCTAAATAGTCATCTGCTGAATTAATAGTCAACACTCCAAAATGTTGACTAACACGCGTCACTTCCTCGTTCAA
>KV001443.1:155671-187493 GCA_001598015.1 Dorcoceras hygrometricum | reverse complement strand
GGGAAAATTTACTTTAAGTTTGTTGTATTTTAAATTATACGTTTAAAACCGTCGGGCCTAAAAGCGAAAATTTTACCCACTTCTTGATAGCTTCCGCATGTGTTTATCTGTTGAGAGCACGAGGCCTGACAAGTCTCGTATCCGGTCGTGGACCTGATTGACGTAGTCTACCGCAATCTACCGTGAAGTGCCGGTTTCCTCGAGAAACTGGTCGGAGCCAGGCACGAGTTGCCAGCAAGGTAGTCACCTAAACACCCTATGAATGTCATAGACTGTATTTGATAATTGAATTGTATTGATCGTCTCCCGGCAAATTTTGTTCTTCCGCTGCCTCGCCGGGAGACGTGATCCGGATCCGCCGCGGTTCCCCAACAGTGGTATCACGGCCAAGGTTTTCGGATCTGATCAATACGATTATGCCATATTGTATCAAATCTTGAATTTCAGATCGAACGAACAAAATTATGAAGTTAAAGTCGCCGGCCGCCGTCGTGCGCGGCGGCCCCCTCATCCGCGTGCGATGGCGCGCGCACGGCCGCGCGATTGTCGCGCCTCATGGCCGCGCTATGTGCGCTTGTCGCGCATCACGTCCGAGCCGTTGGCCGCAACTCCGCGCAAGACGTTGCGCACTGGATGCGCGACGATGGGCTGGGCGTATGAGCGGCCGCGCACAAACGATTGCGCAAGTGGCCAGCCGATGCTGCGCCGCTCGTGGCGACACTCCACACTTGATGTTGCGCCGCTGGAAGCATGCTGGCCGACGATGGGCGTCGTTTGTGCGCCGCTGCTGGCCGACCATTGGGCGCTGGTTGCGCGCTGGCCGCGCGATGGGCGCGCGACGTTGCGCGCGGCCGCGCGTCGTGTTGGGGATCCGGATCCGCCCCCCGGCTAGGCAGCGGAAGAACAAGAAACAGGTGCCGGGAGGCGATCAATACAAAAAATCAGACAATTACAATAATCGTCATACATAGGGCGTTTTAGCATGTTACCTCGCTGGCACTTGTGCCTGGCTCCAACCGGTATTACAATAATCCGGCTCTTCTCGGTAGATTGCGGTAGTTTACGCCAATCCGGTCCACGACCAGATCCGAGACTCCTTCGTCAGGCTGCACTAGAAGCCCTGACGAGATCAGCACGAACGGATTCTCCTCGTCGACGCATTAACAGTTCAGCATCTTAGCATCGCATTTCAGCAGCACACAAGCACGCAAGTCTTGAACAGATTTATGTTGTACATAAATCTGTTTGAGTTGTTTTAAAATATAGGATTCAGTTCTGGTATTTTCCGCATGATTTTTAAATCATACCAGATCTGTCTCCGGTGCTCAAGCTTTGATTTTTAATGTTCAAGAACAAACGAGCTATTGCAGCTCAAGTAAGTATCAGCAGCGCGAAATTGCTTTGAATGGTTTTTAACAAAAAGCGCGTCTGCTGATCTTTCTTATTGATCCTAATTTCTCAATCGGACCAACAAATCAGTACAACCAAGACCTCGGACTTATCCACTCGACAAATGGTAACCACTTGGAAAGTTCGAACGAGGGTAGTTCGATAGATCACCAGGTCACTATCTATCTGCATGCTCAGAACATCACAATGTTCCCTACCAATGAAACATGGTACTTCGCATCGCAGATACTAGTCTCGAACTCGGGCGGCCTTATCCTCATTTTGACGGCCCAATCGACTAGGAACACGTTCAGAATACACAGCGACTATTAGATGTGTTTCATGATAGCCGTCATACCCACTATCACATCTAACATACGCCTTAGTGTATTCTAGGTCTTTACTCAACACAATTGTAAATCATTACACACATAATGAAAGTAAAGAATGCCATATAAGAAAATGCGAATATCATATATAAAGATTGTACTATACAAGAGTCTATAAAACCCACACGCCACAAGTTGGCTAGTTGGGCATCTACTCTAACACGTCGCGCTTGGCGTGGCGTTGTGCGGCTGCCGCCGGGAGATTTTTCGTGGTTGCGGCCGCCGCCAGCGGCCGCCGCTCCGGCAAAGCTCCGGCGATGTCGTGACGGTTGAATTCTTCTAGGGTTTAGTTCGGGCCTGTCCCGGGCAGCCCGTGAAATTTTCGGGCCGATATTCGATGTCGGGCCCGTTTTGGTCGATTTTGAAATTTTGAGATTTTTGGGCCTAAGATTGTTTTAAGCCCAATATGATATAATTAAAATTAGCAAAATGTGATTTCAATTGTAAAATATGATTTTATAATGAAATATGATTTTGTTGATTAAAATTCGATTTTATCGACAAAATGCGATTTTACTATAAAATGCGATTTTATGATTAAAATATGATTTTGCGATAAATAATTAGATTATTTAGTTTATGCATGTTAATTAGATTATCTGCATGATTGGGGTGATCGAGAGCCGTGCCCAATTTGTTAGGTATATGCAATAGGTTTTTGTGATTCGGTTGTATTAATATTTTGATTATCATTTAAAATGGGCCTGTTTGTGGCCCGTTCCCACCCCTTGATAAATGTATCCCTTGTATGTCATGGTAAATTTAAATGTAAAGTTACTAGATTTAGTGGGAGGAGATTCGAAGACGGTGGACAATGACGATCAAGATATTGAAGACCGAAGATCTGTAAAACCGGAAAGCATTGTAATAGGATTGCATTGCATATTGCATTACCCCTAGGATTGGACCCAGGTCCGTGGCTGGCAACCACGGACCGCATAGCTCTCGCGATCGATCATCCCAATATTTATATATGTTGATATATAGTTAGTTGAATCTGCATGTTGCATGTTTTTAAATTTGATTTAAAATAAATGCATGAGACCAAAGTTTTTTCAAAATAAAATCCCTCGTTTTAAATATGATTTAAAACTTATATCAAGATAAATGTTTATTCGATAAACAAAAGGGTATTTAAAATATATCAGAATGTCGTCGATGAACACGATAATGAACTGGTCTAGATACTGCCTGAATACTCTGTTCATCAGATCCATGAAAATCTTTGGGCGTTCATCAGACCAAACGGCATCACCAAGAACTCGTAGCTACCTTAGCGTGTCCGAAAAGCAGTCTTGGACACGCCCTCATCTCTAACTCTCAGCTGATGATAGCCGGATCTCAGATCAATCTTCGAGAACACTGAAGCTCCCTGCAACTGATCGAATAAATCCTCAATCCTCGGGAGTGGATATATGTTCTTCACGGTAACTCTGTTCAGCTCCCGGTAGTCAATACACAACCTCATGCTACCATCCTTCTTCTTCACAAACAGAACAGGCGCGCCCCATGGAGAAAAACTAGGGCGAATGAACCCCTTATCAAGCAAATCCTGAATATGCTCCTTCAACTCCTTCATCTCGGTAGGAGCTAATCGATACGGTGCCTTAGATATAGGCACTGTTCCTGACATCAGCTCAATAGAAAACTCCACCTCCCTCACTGGTGGAACTCCCACGACATCATCGGGGAAAACATCTGCAAAATCCCTGACTACCTCCACATCAGACAACGAAGGGCCTGCTGAATCTCCTGGAGCAGTAATACTGGCCAAGAACGCCTGACATACGTGCTCAACCAGCTTCCTGGCCTTATAGGCACTGTTCCTGACATCAGCTCAATAGAAAACTCCACCTCCCTCACTGGTGGAACTCCCACGACATCATCGGGGAAAACATCTGCAAAATCCCTGACTACCTCCACATCAGACAACGAAGGGCCTGCTGAATCTCCTGGAGCAGTAATACTGGCCAAGAACGCCTGACATACGTGCTCAACCAGCTTCCTGGCCTGTAAGAAGGATATGAATCTAGTATTCCGCGGTCTCCTAGCTGCCTTAAATAAGAAGGCCTCATGCCCTGGCAGTCTGATAGAAACTGTCCGCCTCTGAAAATCAATCACTGCTCCGAACTCCGTCAGCCAATCCATGCCTAGGATGAGATCGAATCCCGAAATCGGCAATACCACTAAATCTGCTTGGACTGCATGATCCTGGAACATCATCGTCAATCCCTGAACCACGCTGGTCGTCGACAACTCCTCTCCTGAAGGTACCGTCACTGCGAGAGCCATACCCAAACTCTCCGGTATAATACCCATCCTCTGCGTGAACGTACTCGAAATAAACGAGTGAGTCACCCATGAGTCTAATAGTGCAAGGGTGGTAACGCCAAGCACACGAATCTCGCCTGAAACAGACACAACACACAGGCACGCGCTTACAGTTGAACTAGGTCTCAACAGGTAGTTCAGATGCCTAACACATATTCTAGGTTAGCTAGCCCTACGTCCAAGATCGCATAGAAGTCCTAGAAGGCATACATATCTACTAAGTTCAACCAGTCTAAGGCATGAATCTCCTAGTAGTGTTCTACCCAGCATGAAATCCGTTCACAGCAAATACTAAACTCGCAAATCATAGAAATGACGGAAATCTTAAAGAGAAGTACCCGTAAGTAAGGTAGTGTCGGGGTCTGCCTCCTCTATCTGCATCACAAAGACACGACCCGTGGTCTGTCTCTTCTTCGGGCAATCCCTGGAAACATGTCCAGGTTCCTTGCAATGATAGCACTTTCCTGATCCTGCCATGCACGGTCCGGGATGATGCTTGTTGCATTCCTTGCAGGTTTGATATGCCTGATATCCTCCGGGCTTAGGGGTGCTGGCCCCCTGCTCCTGTGGCCTCTGCTGGCCCTGTGGTCTATGCTGCTGCTGTCCCTGCTGAGTTGGGCCCTTGTAAGGCCCCTGATATGGTTTCTTCGTTGGAGGATGCAAAGACTGGCCTCTGACAGGCGGCTGAAACTGCCTCTTCCTCTGATAGTCCTCCCTCATATCCCTTCGGCCCCTCTCGGACCGATAAGCCCTGTTCACTGCCACCATATAGGTCTCCACGTCCACCATGTTGACATCGTGGCGGATGTCAGGTCGCAGTCCATCAGTGAACTGCCTCAACTTCTCACTCTCTACGTTGGCAATCGCGGGTACAAAGGGACATCCCCGCTCAAACTGCTGAACATACTCTGCAACAGATCTGTCTCCCTGGCGGAGACTCATAAACTCCCGAATCAGCTGGCTCCGGGCATCAACTGTAAATTACTTCTCAAAGAAAACCTTCTTGAACTCTCCCCAGGTCAAGCTCTCCAGATGTAGCCCGACCACTGTGCCCTTCCACCAAAGAGCGGCATCCGCCTTAAGCATAAAAATCGCACAACGGACCTTGTCGGCGTCCCTCTGACCCATGAAATCATAGATAGTCTCCATGGATCGGATCCACTCCTCAGCAACGAGCGGATCTGTAGTGCCAGAAAACTCCTTAGGTCCCTGCTTGCGGAACCTCTCTGCGATGTCCTCTTCGTGCGACTTCCCGAGTCGCTCCGACTGTCTCTCCAGTAATCTGGTAATCCCGGCTAACATCTCCATGTTAGCACTCTCAAATGGCGTCATCTGGACTGGTGGTGGAGGAGGCAAGTCATCATCCTGCTGCTGCTCTCTGTAGCGACGGGGAGGCATTGTTCTGGTACACCAAAGCCTTATAACGTAAATCTAAGTGCATGACTAGCGTTTAACCCTTAAAATCTAAGGTAAGACTAAGGCAAAGCTAAACATGCAGCATACAAACATAAACATAAATCATAAAATAAAACTCACACACTGGCAGTAGCGACCTCCGAGCTCCACGCAGCAGGCTAGTATGCACATAAGGATATGAATATAATTTTCATGACATGCGTGCTTAAAAGATCTTAAAACGTTAAATCATACAGTAGTCGTACATAATTATTATATAACATATATGTTAAGGCATAGCATAAACATAACATCACTTAACAGAACATGCGAGTCGTATCCATGAAGTGAGAGCCATTAAATTCGATTGATCAATCTATAAACCAACGTACGTAGCAGTGTGGTTCACCCGACCTTACCTCGGGATCCCTATATGTCACACCTCTATGCTGCCACTTCACCCCGATGTCACACGAGGATCCATAAGCTCATTATCATTATACATTAACAGGGGATCTCCGGGCCCGGCTATCCAGCTAACTCCCATCGTTACTTTGCCCCACAACACTTCAATTTCCCAAAATATTTTCATTCATGCCTTAACATAATTTAAACTTTCATGATGCATGCGTTTCATAAAAATCATGCAACTTTAAAACCTTGGCCCATCAATATATTCTAATTTTTCTTAAAAAATTATTTACTTAAATACATAGCATGATACATATAACATTAAAATTATATTCATGGGCCTATGCATTATTTTCTTCGGCCCGGTCAAGGACTGGCTCAAGCGACTGGCCCACTAGTTCTAAGTCCCAAAGCCTCAACTCAAACTTAGAATAATCCTAAGCCCAACTCATCCTGGCCCAACAACTAAGAACAAACCCTTTTTAAAATCATTTGAAGGACTCGTGCAACATCGTTAAAAAAAACAGCAATTCATTAAAATAAATATCGGACCAAAGTCCACTAATTTGGCTAAAAACCCAATTTAATTAAAAATTCCAGCAACTTAAAAAATATATTTTAAATAAAAATCGTTGACCCGAAATCATTTTGACCAAAACTAAATTTTAACTTAAAAATCGACTTGACCCGGTAAAAATGACTCGGACTTTTAAAATAAAATTACCCGGTCCAAAAATAAAATAATTCAGACCAAACTTAAAATATTCTACTCGAGACTAGATGAACCGCCCCGGTCCAACTGAACCAGCTGGTTCAACCGAACCAAACCAGCCCAAAACCCTAACTTCACTGGAACACACACTGGAACACACACTGGTTGGTGCCTCCTGCGACAACCCACCGACAAACATCTCGTACACACTGTTTCGGCCACCACTGGCCGGAGCCCCGCCGGCTGGACCATCCCCAGGTCCAGCCGGTCCTAACCTGACTGACCTTGGCCCCATCCATGGCCGCTACTGGCCGCACGAAGGCTGAGAACCAGACGCACGCGACACACAGTAAACACACACTGCATGGTGTAAATCTTCAATCCACTGGTTCGACCCTTAAACCTCCACTTCGAACCACAAAAATCCACTCCTAGGACCACCATGAAACACTTAACAACGATCCCAGACCCCTCAAGTAGATCATGAACCGAAGCCATGCAAAAGAATTCAAAACCGTGAGGTGCACATGAAGAGAGACATATGATCATGGACATGTACATTGAGATCTGAAACATGCATAATCTTTGTAAAAACAGTATATTATGATTTATATGGTGAGAAAAGAAATAATATAACATGCCTTGATTGATAGAGAAGCGAAAATACGTGATACCGGAGCGGAGGACAATTGGGGAGACCACACCTTTGAGTTCCACTCCAAAACTTGCAAGAATTCGGTCACCTTGGGGGAGATGGAGGCTGAAGTTGGCTGATGAGAGGAGAGTCTAGGGTGATTTTCGAAATTAGGGTGAAGGGTGTATGAAAAGTGTACCAAAAAGCCCTTCTACCTTGTTTTATTTAAGGAAAATAAAAGCCCATTAATATACTAGCCCATCCTCTTAATTAAAAAGGCTTAAAACATTTAAAATTCAGACTTCAAGCCATTAAATTTCGTAATATAGGGCCTCTCAAATTTAAAAGTGTAGTAAAAGTCATAAAAATGGCCCGTATAGGTGAAAACGGGTCCCCCTCGGTAACCGTGCATAAAATCTCATTTTCTTAGAAATTGTGCATAAAATAAAAATATTTTGCTTTAAAATATGTCTAAGGGCTGAAACATTTAAATATTTTCGATTTGGTCGTCTCCGGACTCGTCCCCGCTTACCGGTCTCAAACCGTACCGTAAAGTGACATGCACACGTAAAGCATAAAATCCTCATATAATCACATACATGACATGAAAATCATATAAACATAAGGTTTTCCTCCTAGTCATGCATTCAATTCACGTAATTAGGATTTCTGGGCGTTACAGCAGCAATCCTCTAGGTCTCATCCTCTTAGCCTTGACCTATTGGCACTTCAAACATCTTGCCACAAAATCAGAAATATCATTCCTCATGCCTTCTCACCAATAATGAGACTTTAGGCATGTTACATCTTCTTATCGCCCGAATGTACACTATAACGACTTGAATGGGCTTCATTCAAGATAGTCTCCTTCATGTCTATCAAATTCGGAACCACTAGTGCATTGTGTCGATCTTAGATTGCATTTCTTCAAGCCACAAATTATAATCAGCATCGAAAATCACTTCCTTGAAGTTTCTTGGATCACATTCAATAGTTGGATCACTTTGATCCTCTTCAAGGAGGAAACCATATCTAACAGGAACCCTTTCAGATCTCCTAGGTGTGTCCTCTTCAGGGATTGGTTCCGGAGGTGTGGGAGACTCACTTCAAGTACTTCAGTTGATTCTAGAACTTCTTTGAGTTCAACTATCTTGCCTTTTCTATCTAGTAGAAATTCCTTCTCTAGGAAAGTGGTATTTCTAAAAACAAACACTTTCGTTTCACTAGGATAGTAGAAGCAGTATCCAATAGAATTATTTGGATATCCAACGAAGTAGCATAAGATGGATATATTATCCAGCTTATCTCCCACTATCTGCTTCACATAAGTAGGACATCCCCAAATCCTCAAGTAAGAGTACTTGGGTGGTTTGCCCATCTATGTCTCATATGAGTTTTATCCACTGCCTTAGTGCGGACATTGTTCAACAACATTATCGCTGTTTCGAGCGCATAGCCCAAAAACGAGGTAGGAAGTTCAGTGAAGCTAATCATAGAACGCACCACGTCCAACAAGGTTCGATTACGATGCTCTGCTACACCATTGAGTTGTGGTATGCCTTGAGGGGTCCACTGAAAGCGAATCCCATTCTCCCTAAGATATTGTTAGGGAGTGGGTCACAAAATTCATATCGCATCACAACCCCTGTTTGATCGAGATAAGTGGGTCACAAAATCCATAGCAATGTGCTCCCAATTCCACTGAGGAACTTCTAAGCTTTGCAGCAATCCTCTAGGTCTCATACTCTTGGCCTTGACCTGTTGGCAATTCAAACATCTTGCCACAAAATCAGAAATATCATTACTCATGCCTTCCCACCAATAGTGAGACTTCAGGGCATGTTACATCTTCTTATCGCCGAAATGTACACTATAACGACTTCAATGGGCTTCATTCAAGATAGTCTCCTTTAGGTCTATCAAATTCGAAACCACTAATGCATTGTGTCGATCTCAGATTGCACTTCTTCAAGCCACATATTATAATCAGCATCGGAAATTACTTCCTTGAAGTTTCTTGGATCACATTCAATAGTTGGATCACTTTGATCCTCTTCAAGGAGGAAACCATATCTAACAGGAACCCTTTCAGATCTCCTAGGTGTGTCCTCTTCAGGGATTGGTTCCGGAGGTGTGGGAGACTCACTTCAAGTACTTCAGTTGATTCTAGAACTTCTTTGAGTTCAACTATCTTGCCTTTTCTATCTAGTAGAAATTCCTTCTCTAGGAAAGTGGTATTTCTAAAAACAAACACTTTCGTTTCACTAGGATAGTAGAAGCAGTATCCAATAGAATTATTTGGATATCCAACGAAGTAGCATAAGATGGATATATTATCCAGCTTATCTCCCACTATCTGCTTCACATAAGTAGGACATCCCCAAATCCTCAAGTAAGAGTACTTGGGTGGTTTGCCCATCTATGTCTCATATGAGTTTTATCCACTGCCTTAGTGCGGACATTGTTCAACAACATTATCGCTGTTTCGAGCGCATAGCCCAAAAACGAGGTAGGAAGTTCAGTGAAGCTAATCATAGAACGCACCACGTCCAACAAGGTTCGATTACGATGCTCTGCTACACCATTGAGTTGTGGTATGCCTTGAGGGGTCCACTGAAAGCGAATCCCATTCTCCCTAAGATATTGTTAGGGAGTGGGTCACAAAATTCATATCGCATCACAACCCCTGTTTGATCGAGATAAGTGGGTCACAAAATCCATAGCAATGTGCTCCCAATTCCACTGAGGAACTTCTAAGCTTTGCAGCAATCCTCTAGGTCTCATACTCTTGGCCTTGACCTGTTGGCAATTCAAACATCTTGCCACAAAATCAGAAATATCATTACTCATGCCTTCCCACCAATAGTGAGACTTCAGGGCATGTTACATCTTCTTATCGCCGAAATGTACACTATAACGACTTCAATGGGCTTCATTCAAGATAGTCTCCTTTAGGTCTATCAAATTCGAAACCACTAATGCATTGTGTCGATCTCAGATTGCACTTCTTCAAGCCACATATTATAATCAGCATCGGAAATTACTTCCTTGAAGTTTCTTGGATCACATTCAATAGTTGGATCACTTTGATCCTCTTCAAGGAGGAAACCATATCTAACAGGAGCCTTAGGAACCCTTTCAGATCTCCTAGGTGTGTCCTCTTCAGGGATTGGTTACGGAGGTGTGGGAGACTCACTTGTTACTTCAGTTGATTCTCGAAAAGTGAATAGACTGGTGTCTTGGACTAGCTCAATGGAAACATAGATCGGGGCAAGAGCATCCACAAACGGCCTCTACGGTAGCTGCTTCTTCTGTATTGAAATGTTTGGCAAAGCTAACCTCGCAGGCTTAGGATCTGTACCCTGTAAAATTATCCAAGAACCATCAATAGAAATTAAAGACCTTACCCAGCTAGTAGACAAAATGCTCGAATAAAATTGTGAATGAATTCCACCGCTCTGTACATCAGCTCCTCCAAACAATATTGAGCTAGATGGTCATGTCCACTTTAGTCTGTGTAGCCTCAGTTGCTCCAGCAGATTTATCAATGCACTGCGATGAGCTTCTGACGCCAAATCTAGAACTTGAAGATCAATTTCTGATGTGGGCGTGCCTGATTCAAAATTTTGTTTCCTGGCTTCCAAAAATTTTAGAAGCAGCATCTCTCTATATTTGGCTGTTATATACAGTCGCCTCTATTCTGCTGTATGTAGAGAATCAGTCTCGGCCCATTTCAGCATCTGCTTTTCTTTTTCTGCTAAATCTGAAACGGACTTCATTGCTGATAAGCCACGAATGCTGAAAGAATAAGGAATGTAGCTATCTCTTCTATAACTGCATCTCTAAGTTGTACAAGAAAATCTAAGTCTGCAGAAATCAAAGCAACTATCTCCTTGACCGGATTTCCCTTTAGTTCCTCGATAAGGGGCGCCTCCCCTTGGCAGCAGGGTCAATCTTTGGAAGGGTGGCCTTGTACCAATCCACTTGAATTCTACACCGTGACTGAACGAAATCCGTGTAGGCTCCTCAGCCGAGATAGATGGAGGGAGCATATCTTCAGGAATATGCTTCAAAATTTCATCAATAGTCATTGACTCTTCATCAGACAATGATGTCTCAATAAGCTTTAGTACCTTGCTCAAGGGTACCGTGTCCTTAGAGTCAGTATCCTCCTCTTCTGATTCTTCCGGCAAAATCAATTTTCATTTGGGAGCTTTGCTTGTTTGGACTGTGGGGCTCCCAGCTGATACCACAGAAATTGGTACAGCCTCTTGTATCACAGGTACTATAGAGAGATCCTTCACTATTTGAGCAGCTCTCCCAACAGTGGTTCTCTTCTTCTTGGAAATCGATTCAGCAGCGGGAGCTAGTCTCCTCTTTGCTTTTTTCGTAACACCTTTTGTAACGACCCTCATTTTCTTGATGGAATAATCATAATTTTTGGGGTTAAATTGAATAAAATCAAGAGTTATAAACATCGGAGAATGGATCGCTACTAACTATCTGGGTGGAAACAAGAATAATGAAATTATTCACATTCGAAGATGAGAAATCAAGAATAACTCATGTAAAGGTGCGGAAATGAAGAAAACTAATATATCATATTTTAATAATGCATCTCGTAGTGTGATAACGTCTGGTACAGATTCCTATAACATAACAAATTTAGAAATCTGTTTTGATACAAATTCATAACAAAATGTTCAGTACACTACAAAAGTGTTCCCAAAAAGAAACTATGAACTCTGGAACAGAAGGAAACAAGAAATCAGTTGTCCACGATAAACACATCCCTTCCATTCTGTTCATCTCCCTCCCGCTCCTACTGTGAATTACCTGCACTCAAAGAAAACTAGTGAGCCAAAGGCCCAGCAGGTAAAATTCTGGAATAACGAAAGCAATTTATACCATTGTCCATGAACTAATACATACTGGAGTCTGAACTAGAATTACGCTTATGAATAAACAAGCGTAAACATAAGTATGAATCTAGTATGAAAGCATAAAACATGAGTCAATTCTGGAAACATTTTCTTTAAACATTCGTAAGAGCTGCGATGCAAATCACACTTATGATCTTCATTCATTTTCTGGAAAATTATGACAACACTTTAAACATTTGGTCCATTTCGTTTGATCAAACTCCTGATATCAGTCTTAGCACTATGGCTCATGGTTGAAGGGGTATACAGATCCGTCGACCTGTAATCCTAATCCTTCCTGGTTAAAAGGGCACACAGTTCGTCAGCCGTGCACTCACCTTTTCTTTAGGGACCCTTTTTATTGTCATAACTTAAAACATTTCATAAAAATTGTTCTGCTCTTTATTTCCCTCGTAAAAAGCTGTTTTCTTTCTTTTGTTCTAGTTACTGGTTTTTGTTTATCTAATGATGTTCTGGAACTGTAAAGAATTTCCTTGTAAAGCTTGCGAAGATGAAAACTGAATAACTTAGCTAGTTGAATCTGTCAGATAAGTCGAAAGATTCATTTGAACTGACTCAGAATTGAAGAAAGAATCAAATTCTGAAATTTCGTTATCTGTTGAAGAAAAACGAAGAATGAACAGTAACCAGCTGATATGAACAGTACTTATAAACAAGTAAAGCAACTGCTGAAATAATGAAATGAAATACATCTGCTGGTGAACAGTACCAGTCGCAACGAATAGGAATCAGTCGCAAGACAAGAATCCAGTCGCGAAGTCTTTTAAATAAATGTAAAACAAAACGATGTCGTAGCGTGTCAACCAGTCGCAAGAATAATAAATATTGCAACTGCTGAACTTTGACAATAAAACGCATCTGCTGATTTTATAAAGCATCTGTTGGATTTGCGAAAGCAAAGCATCTGTTGGATTTGCGAAAGCAAAGCATCTGCTGATTTTGCGAAAGCAAGGCATCTGCTGAATTTGCGAAAGCAAAGCATCTGATGAATTTGCGCTTAGAATATTTTCGATAAGGCAATATCAGCAGTGGTATAAGAACCAGCTCTCCTTCTTATCATGTAGATAACCATGAACTACGAAGGTTACCCTCCTCTAAAGACTTCGACATATCTTATGAAACTTCTGGTAAATATCGAATAAGCTACTTGTAAACTACTTCGATGAATGAATCACTGAAAACCTCAGGAATTCATTAGAAGAACATCATCGAAACATTTTCCAAATCATCTTTGAATCAAAATATAGTAACTCAACTTCTTTCAAAAACAGAGCATGAACTTCTGGTTTCTTTTGAAGAACAGCCGAAGCCATCTTCCTTTTTCTTTAAAACTATACATACTCATAAAAACAGAATTGAATATATGCTTTCTATTGAGTGAGCAAGAAACGAAGTTTACTTGCCTGGTATCTTTAACACAAGAACAGTAGAAAATCCAGTATACTTCTTGCGCATCGCCTGTTTCCTTTAAAACACTTTGAAAGTATTTTTGTTCGGATTCTTGAGAGCGAGCACCGCTTAATATGATTTGATTTGAAAGTAATGATGCATGAAGCAGCTTAAGATCCTATTTATATGATTTACAATGACTAAGGAAAGCAAACACGTTATATCAATATGTCAAATTCTAAAATAAGCGTGCTCTGTTTTTAAAACAAAAGATGCTAATGGAAACCGAGAATTTTAGTTAAATAAAGGATCCACTTGGTTTGCAGAAGTCACTACACATCTACTGTACTTGCATTCTAATATTTGAATATCAATCCATAACAGAATAAAGATTGATCATTGCATAGACAGAAATATTCAAGAATCGAATTAATAACAATGTAATCCCTCAATCTCATATCTTTCTAATTTGTGGACTTCTAAAAGATCTGGTCGTTACACCTTTCTCCACCACTGACTTCTCCTTCACCTCTTTAGATGGTGCGACACAGATTTGTTCTTTGCGATGTAGGTGCCGACAGACTTAACAGTAAGAATCTTCGAAGGTGGGAGATCCTTCGATTCTCCCAATGTCAAACCTGGGAATCCCTCTAGTAGAAGACTGAGTTGAACTGCAAACCCCTGGGCTTGCTTTGAGGATGGAGTCACCATTTCTTTCAGAATATCAACGAACCAGCTTTGGCTGTAATAGCCTTAGCCAGTATATCATTCAACAGTCTAAACTCTATCTTCATCTCCTTATTTTTACAAGAAGTTTTGATCAGTTCTCCACTCTTAGAGAAAGCTCTCCTCCCTTCATTGATCAGATTGGCAGGTAAAACATTCACTGACGTCTGCCCTTCTGTTGGTAGGTCAAAAACTCCAGCAAACTGTTCTTTCGAGATGTTCACTGTCACCCCCTTAACTGAGCTTACCACTGTATTCCCTCTCACAGTGCCATTTTCAAAGAAGGTCACCGAATCTTTTTCATAGACCGTCGCTGAACATCCCAAAAATCCATGGAGTCCGGATGACTCAAGAGCTTTGAACATTGAGACCATACCTCCATCAGATTGACTCAAAATTGAGTCGAGTTGCTCTGCAGGGCATTCTGGGTGAGTGAAAGCCATTTCAGTTGATAGATCAATGGAAAGTTAATACGCCGAGAAAAGAGATAATCTGCAGAGAAAGAACACTAAAAGCACGAGAATAATTTGCAAGGTAAAAGTTAGAAGAAGTTAAAAAGACGTATAAGAGGAAAACGAAACGGTACGATAAACAGTGTAGATGTGACATTTCGTATGATGACAACACACACGTCAATCATCCCATGGCGCGATCAAAATTTGAAAAGATTTTTGAATTTTAACCCGTACGGTTAAGATTAAAAATGAAGCGCCATTTTAAATACATCACACCCGTTGACACATACTCCAGCCGGACGTCCTTCTTAAGCACGTTATCTCTTATGAAGTGATTCCTTATATCTATGTGCTTTGTTCTGGAATGCAGCACAGGATTCTGAGTAATGGCTATTGCACTGGTATTGTCACAGAAAATAGGAGCTTCAGAAGCATCAATGCCGTAATCTTTAAGCTGATGTTGAATCCATAAGATCTGAGCACAACAGCTTCCAGCTGCTAGATACTCCGCTTCAGCTGTGGACGTAGCAATCAATGTTTGCTTCTTACTAAACTAGAAAAATCAGCCGATCTCCCAAAAATTGACAAGTAGCACTTGTGCTTCGCCTATAAATTCTACAACCTACGTAATCTGCATCACTATAGCCAATTAGATGAAAACTATAATATTTGGGATACCAAAGACCCACAATGGAAGTTCCTTTAAGATATTTTAAGATCCGCTTAACTGCAATATAATGAGATTGGTTAGGCTCAGCTTGTAATCTAGCACACATACATACAACAAACATGATGTCTGGTCTGCTAGCAGTCAAGTAAAGCAGTGAGACAATAATACCACGATATAAAGATACCTCAATTGCAGTTCCAGCTTCATCTTTGTCATGTTTGATTGAAGCACGCTCAGCTTGTAATCTAGCACACATACATACAACAAACATGATGTCTGGTCTGCTAGCAGTCAAGTAAAGCAGTGAGACAATAATACCACGATATAAAGATACCTCAATTGCAGTTCCAGCTTCATCTTTGTCATGTTTGATTGAAGCACTCATCGGGGTAGCTGCTGCTGAACTATTTTCCATTCCGAACTTTTTCAGCAGTTCCTTCGTATACTTAGCTTGATTTATGAATATTCCATTCTCAAGATGTATTACTTGTAAGCCTAGAAATAATGTCAGCTCTCCCATCATGCTCATCTCAAACTTTTCCTGCATCAATTTAGAAAACTTCTGGCACAATTTGGGGTTAGTTGACCCAAAAATAATATCATCAACATATATTTGCACCGAAAGAACATGATCAGTTTTCAAAAATTTAAAAAAGGTCTTATCAACTGTGCCTACGATAAAATCATGATCAATAAGAAATTTTGAAAGTGTTTCATACCAAGCTCTGGGTGCTTGTTTCAACCCACATAGAGCCTTATCAAGTTTATACACGTGATCTGGATATGTATGATTGATGAAGCCAGGAGGTTGTGCAACATACACTTCCTCAGTCAAGATGTCATTTATAAAAGCACTCTTTACATCCATCAGAAATACTTTCAAGTCTTTGAATGCAGCATATGCAAGAAACATGCGGATGGCCTCTAATCTGGCTACAGAAGCGAAGGTTTCATCAAAGTCTATTTCCTTCAAGTTTTCTAAAACCCTGAGCTACTAGTATAGCCTTGTTTCTGATAACAGCACCATCCTCATCCAGTTTGTTCCTAAAGACCAATTTAGTTCCTATCACTGAATGATTAGTAGTAACTGCCATACATTGTTTCTCTTAAATTGGCTAAGTTCATCTTGCATAGTATCTATCCAGCTTGAGTCTGCTAAGGCTTCTTCTATCAGCTTAGGTTCTATATGAGAAAGGAATGTTGAATTGAAGTACTCATGCATAAGCTGGCCTCGTGTGCGAACATGAGAAGTTACATTACAAATGATCTGCTCAGGTGGATGATTTCTATTCCATCGAAGGCCAGATCCGATTGGATTTGCTCCCTGTTCAGCTTGGATGTCTGGCTGTATGTCTTTATCTTGATAACCTGGTACTGATTACAATTGATGTGAGTGTTGTTCGGCATTTGAATCAGATACCAATTGATGATTTCGGTTGATAGCTTGTGTGACGCCCATACCCATGGGAATCAACGGAGTGGAGTTAACTGAATAAACAAAGGAAAAGAAGGGCTGAATGCGAAATTTTATAGGCTCTATTTCTTTACAAAATCGATATGCAAACAATTGGTGCCAAACACAAATTGCGATAGCAGATTTGACTAACAAATTTTGGTTCAAACACAAAATACGATAGTACAACTACTGGAACTCTATATGAATTCTCTATTATTGTAATGGATCTTAATATATATTTGAAAAAATATCAAAAACAACAATAGCGCGGAAACGCTGGCCTTCGATAAAACACACACGTCCCAGCAGGTTCAGCTCCCGCCTCCCGTCTGCCCCAAATCTGACTCACCTGCACCATAAAAGCTAATGAGCCTAGGGGCTCAGCAACTAAACCCGAGAATAACAAAGGTCACATAGTGCAGGAAAACACATACATAACTTGAAATAGTCACAGTTTAAAGGAAGTCAGTTAAACATAAATTATTTTCGTAAAATCAGATTTGGGAAAGCAACCCAAATCTCATGTATATTTTCTTTTGACTTATGGCTTAGAAGCTCTCCTTAGGTCCAATGGCGCTTGATCAAGCTACATCTGAATTCAGTAACAATATGGCGAAACATCGCCGAATATGAAGGGGCAACTGATCCCTTCGACAGCTAGCTCACCCTTCCAATATGACAGCCTGTTATCTATGCCATAAATCCTTTAAAGCTGAACATTATTTCCTTTAAACAAAACATTTGATCGAAATCGGATCACAAAACATCGGGGTTCATTTCTTTTAAAATACTAATTCTCTTTAAAATTTTACTGAGCAACAGATTTGGCTACAGGATACATATCGCTGATGTGGAAACAGATTTGGTTAATAAAAACAGTACTTGGGTACGAAGTAGATCTCAGTCGTGGAAAACATATTTAACTATCGAAGCAGTATCGCTAGCAAAGAACAGATGTGACTATAGGAATAGTATCGCTAGCGGGAAACAGATTTGGCTTCTGGAATCATATCGCTAGCGTGAAACAGATTTGGTCACAAGAATTATATTGCTAGCGTGAAAACAGATTTGACTGTAGAAAATAGTGTTTAGGTGCGAAACAGGTTTGAACCTCGCTAGCGTTGAAACAGTTGTGACTATCGAAATAGTGGCGCTAGCGTTAAAACAGATTTGGATTCTGGAACTAGTGCTGCAGTATCACGAACGACATCCAAAGATAGCAGCTCCGCCTATCTAACCGATACAAAATCCCGATTTGACCAGCATCGTCGATAAACTTGGAGTCAAGTCCAGACGTCGCAAAACACACCAGAACGAAGGAGTTCATAATCATACATTAAACTCGAATCTTTATAGCTCAGTGTTTTAAAAACAACAACAACCACACTAAAACATGCTGGAGAGTTTTAAACTGAAATCAAAACCCGATAATTCATTTTCGTAAACCAAGCAAGAGCATGAACATAAGCTAAAACTTGGGCGTAAAACAGGCAATCAATCACAGAACTGAAGATATATACTTTCATGGTGTAGCAAAGAATCAACTTTTACTTGCCTTTAATTGGAAAACACGAAACACAGCTGGTTTCTACGAAAGATCTACTCAAGCACAAGCGACGAACTCCTTAGAAAATTTGAGAGAACTAAAGATTTTTCTTGGCAATTCAAAATGAGCTTCCAACTCACGTAAACCATCATATAAGGGAGTATGATTGGTAGCATGTAAAAATACTTTAGTAGGCATGGCTGTCATACCAACTCTTTGTCCTTTTAAAAAGATTTGCAAAAGCTCCCTACTACTATTTAAATCTTGAAATTGCTTCAAGCATTTTATAAACAATTCTCCCATTTCAAAACATTTTATTTTAAAAGGATAAATTCAGATCTGGACCATCTCGGATTGTGCTTGGGCGAAATATGTCCGGAAACCTTCTGGATCGTGTTTCAGATCTTGAAAGAAAAGAAATCAGCTTTAAATAATAACTAGTTCAAGCTCAAATCTGAATGTTCAAATATCAAATCAACCTTTAGAATAAAAGGGTTAAAAATTGTGGTTCTTTGGATTTTGGGGCGTTACAACTCTACCCTCTTTATAGAAATCGTCCTCGAAATTTACTTACCAAAAATCTCTGGGTAAAGACTAAGCATATCAACCTCGGTCTCCCACGTAGATTCTTGCTTAGTTTGGTTAGAACACTGTACTTTAACCATTGGAATACTACGGTTCCACAACTTCCTAATCTCTTTAAGAAGGATCCTCTCGGGTCTTTCTTCATAACTCAGATCTGGTGCGAGATGGATTGGTTCATAACTCAGCACATGCGACGGGTTGGGAACATATTTTCTCAAAGCTGATACATGGAACACACTGTGCACTGAAGACAGATGTGGGGGTAATGCTAATCGATAAGCCATCGTTCCTACTTTGTTCAAAATCTCGTAGGGACCAATATATCTTGTACTCAACTTTCCTTTCTTCCCAAAACGTATTACTCCTTTCATCGGAGCTACTTTCAAAAACACATGATCACCAACTTCAAAATTCAGCTCTCGACGTCTATTATCAGCATAACTCTTCTGTCTGCTTTGAGCTGCTCTCATCAGCTCCTAGTCTTTATAACAGTTTCAGCTGTTTGCTCTACAACATCTGGACCTAAACCACCTCGTTCACCTACATCATCCCAGTGAAGAGGTGTTCTGCATTTTCGACCATAGAGAGCTTCATATGGGACCATATTTATCGAAGATTGGAAACTGTTATTATACGTAAATTCTACCACTGGCAGCTTCAAATCCCAACTCTCTGAAAAATCTATGATACAAGACCTGAGTAGATCTTCTAAAATCTGAATCACCTTTTTTGATTGACCATCGGTCAAGGGGTGAAAAGCTGTGATGAAGGTCAACTTAGTACCCAAAGTTCTGTGTAAACTCTTCCAGAAAGCTGACGTAAACCTTGGATCTCTATCAGATACAATCAAAACTAGAATACCATGGAGCCTCACTATTTCTTTCACATACAATTTGGCATACTTTCTCACATCATAAATTGTCTTAACTGGTAAGAAGTGAGCTGACTTAGTGAGTCTGTCTACTATAACCCATATAGAATTGTATCGTAGGGCAGTTCTGGGTAGTCCAACCACAAAATCCGTTGCAATGCTTTCCCACTTCCACTCTGGTATAGGCAACAGCTTCAGAATTCCAGCTGGTCGTTGATGTTCTGCCTTCACCAGCTGACAGGTTAGGCATTCTGAAACAAATTTTGCAATGTCGCGTTTCATGCCTAGCCACCAATACAACTTCTGGAGATCCTTATACATGTTTGTACTCCCCGGATGCACGGAGTTATGGGGCTGTATGGGCTTCAACCATCAGATCTGGTCTCATGGTGTCTACTTGGGGCACCCACATCCGGCCCTGACATCTAACAACTCATCCCTTGGAGGTATAAAGATTGTTACCTCTGTCTTTATCTTTCTTAACCCACTTCTTTAGCTGCTTGTCCTTCTCGGATCTGGTCTATCAGATCTGGTTGAATGGAGAGATCTGCCAAGATCACAGCACTATCACGGGGCACTACCTCCAACCCAAACTTCTAAATTTCATAAGCCAATGGTCTCTGGACAATGAGCTGGGCTAATTCTATTGACTTTCTGCTTAGAGCATCGGCCACTACATTCGCCTTTCCTGGATGGTAGTTAATGATGCAATCATAATTCTTTACCAGCTCTAACCATCTCCTCTGCCTCATATTGAGTTCCTTTTAGATGAAAAATTACTTAAGACTCTTATGGTTTGTGAATATTTCACACTTCTCCCCATATAGGTAATGTCTCCAGATTTTCAAGGCAAAAACTACAGCTGCTAGTTCTAGGTCATGCGTGGGATAACTCTTCTGATGGTTCTTCAGTTGTCTGGAAGTATAAGAGATTACTCTACGGTCCTGCATCAATACAACACCTAAACCCAGCTTTGACGCATCTGTATAGATGACAAACACTCCTTGATCAGAAGGCATGGTTAGCACGGGGGCTTCAATTAGAGCTTGTTTCAACTTCTCGAACTGAGTTGGAAATCTGGGCTCCATTCATATCTAACCTGCTTCCTAGTTAGCGAGGTCAATGGAATAGCTATCTTCGAAAATACCTTAATGAAACATCTATCATAACCAGCTAAACCCAAAAAGCTTTTGACTTCTGAAACAGATTTGGGAACAGGCCAATCAGGAACAACTTCAACTTTGGCTGGGTCAACCTCCAATCCATCCTTGGATATGATATGTCCCAAGAATGCAACTTTCTCCAGCAAAAATCACACTTACTGAACTTGGAAAATAGTTTTTTGCTCTTCAAAACCTGTAGCACTGTCCTAGGATGGTTGGCGTGCTCTGAGCTGGTCTTGGAATACACCAGGATATCATCTATAAATACGACGAGAAACTGATCCAGAAACGGTGGAAAACTCTATTCATCATGTCAGGCCCGGTGTGCTAATAACAGATTAATTACTCAATTAATCCTATTTATACGGAAGCATAAAAATTGGGCTTAAGTTTTTTTTCGAATTTGGGCCTGATCCAAATATCATTTCAAAATAGGTTCGTGCCCAAAGTAAGGATTTAAATTCAAGATCCAAACAACAACACCTAGCAACAACATGTAACAAATCCAAGTAGTAAATCAACTACAGATCCCCAAATAAAAATAAAGGCACAGGACATCCCCTGGCTCAATATAAATACATAACACTGGGACTCAAATCAGAAAGGGGATCGACCAGCTGAAGCTCCACTCTGTCCAGCCTGGTTACCTGAAGAACCTGCCAAAGCCAATACAGTCCAAGGCAGCCCAAAACAGGGAAAAGAAATGAGGTCAAACCTCAGTACGAAGAGCCATCTAAAAACAGCAAATCATACAACAAGCTGTACTTCAAGTTATGAATTACATGATGGCTATCAAAGGAATCGGTCATCAAGGCCAACAACTCAGCTGGCAAATATCTCAAATGAGCCTCATCCACGCACAGCCAATCAGTCGGTGGAACAACCATCGGTCCGTGATCTTCAGGCCCGTCAGCCATCACAGCTCAGTGGTCTTCAGGCGTGACGAATCAGCCGACCACCACCCCGATGATAGAATTTGACCCTTCAGGCGCGACAACTCAGCCGGCCAATAAAAATTCTAGCTCGAATCAGGTCATCAATCGAATATCCGCCTCAATATGTATGCATGGATGCCATTCAATAATCAGATTCCAATGCATACAATAATCAACACGGAAAACAAATCATACAACAACGTATTCACAGTATACAGGTTCACAACAATAAATATAAACATGTCCATGCCCAAAGATGTTTGCAGGGGCTCAATCCGCACCTCAAACCAGCTTAAACCTCAATTAGATCTCACCAGGGCACGAAACCAACGACCTGCTCAAGTCTGTTTCCTCACTGACTCACGACGAAGCTTAACAGAAGCTGCCGGAAGCTCAATTCTGAACGAAGGAACTATTAGCCTCAATTCACGAAAATGTCGAACTCTGCAACAACTTCGCAACCTCTCTACACATCGATCTAAAGCTCCACACTGGTATCCATCTAAAGAGCTAAGCAAGACGAACCCAACGCCACCAACCTCACTCCAAACAACGACGGAAATCGACGGCAATCTAACGGAGAAGGGTTTGGATGAACAGTACTAATCGAGGTTTCTCTGGAAAGGAGATAGGAAATGTCGGGTTGAAAAACTAAGTGTCGATCGCTACTTAGCATTTAAATCCTTCAGTATAAACACTACAGTTAAAGTCAACACCGATTTATTCAGATCTCATCGACAACTCAGATCTTAGCACTAAGGCAAAAGTCCCTCAGATCTGGCCTCAGCGATAACTCAATTATGGCTTCTCTACGCTAAACAAATGCTACTAATAAAAACGGCGCCGCATAGGGATTCCTGTTCACTAACGCTAAACGACGTCGCTCTATCTCCAGATTTGAAGCAGATCTCACAAACTCAGACCCGCTAACGCTCATCCAGATATGACCAAATCTGATATCATTAAACCGCACCGGTCTACACCAACTCACGAACTGGACCGGTCCAAATAGTACCGTTGACAAACGCTTGACTTATCCTCGCTAACCTAATCTGTCCCTCACTCAATACCAGATCTGACTAGCGTCTAAAACGACATCGTATCACTTATACTCACCCGCGTAAACCCAAAACGACATCGTTTCGCTTCCCGCTCGCGGTAACTCACTCAAACCAGCGAGGACCAGATCTGAACACCCAGATCACACTCAAATCTGAAAAATCCAAAATTCAGATTTCGATATAAAATTCGCCAAGCGTTACTTCCAGTCATACCCGATAGCTACCAGCACTCAAATCTGATCTATACCAAATCTGAAAACACGAAAATCATCAATGAATTAACCAATTCTCTCCAGCATGAAAATGCGATTACCAAACATCTCATTGGTTAATCCTACTCAGATCTGAGTATTACGCTAATCACCAAAATACGGATTTATAGTCCTCACACTCTCCCCCACTAGAAATCGGTTTCGTCCTCGAAATCAACTCAAATCCACAAATCCAAACCACAGAAGCCATCAAAAATATCATTAACATTCTGCCAAGCAAGACTCAAAGTCTAAACAGAACCATAAATCAGCAGCACGATCACTTAAATCACGAAATCAACAAGCTAGAAGTTACCTGGAATGCTACTGTCAACGCTCAAACAGATGTGGCCACTCCTGTCTCATCTTTTCTTCAACTTCCTAGGTAGCTTCTTCTCTGCCATGCTTTCTCCATTGAACCATCACCAACGGAATAACCTTATTCCGCAGCTGCTTCTCCTTCCTACCCAGAATCTGCACTGGATATTACACTTATCTCAGGGTAGAATCCAGCTCCACTTCATCAGTTCTCAGTACGTGAGACGGATCTGGCTCATATTTCCTCAACATTGATACATGAAACACATCAGCATCGGTGCTAACTCATCAGGAAATCGCAATCTGTAAGCTAAAGACCCAATTCTCTCTACAATCTCAAAGGGACCAACGAATCTAGGAGCCAATTTACCCTTAAGTCTGAATCTCATCACGCTCTAGAAAGGAGAAACTTTGAGAAATACTCGATCGCCAACCTTAAACTCCAAAGGTCTGCGTCTCCTGTTAGCATAGCTGGCATGTCGATCTTGTGCAGCTTTCATTATACTCCGAATCAATTCAATCTGATCTTTCTTATGCTGCACAAATTCAGGAGTAGACAGCTGTTTCTCACCAATCTCTTCCCAACAGATCGGTGATCTGCACTTTCGACCATACAAAGCTTCGAATGGAGCCATCTCGATAGTCCCTTGGTAGCTATTGTTATAAGAAAACTCGACCAAGGACAAAGAATCCTGCCAACTACCACTGAAATCCATCACAATTGCTCGCAGCATGTCTTCTAAAATCTGAATGGTCCTCTCAGATTGGCCATCTGTCTGTGGGTGATAAGTTGTACTCATAGCCAATCTTGATCCCATCGCTGCTTGCAAGCTCTTCCAGAATCAGGAAGTAAATCTTGGATCTCTATCAGACACTATCGAAACCGACACTCCATGCAATCTAACCACATGGTCGATATACAACTTCGCCATCTTCTTCATCGAACACCTCACATCATAGGGAATAAAATGGGCTGACTTCAAAAGCCTGTCAATAACAACCCAAATCGCATCACATCCCCTATTAGATCGAGGTAAATGCATCACAAAATCCATGGCGATGTGCTCCCAATTCCATTGAGGCACTTCTAGACTTTGTAGCAATCCACCAGGCCTCATTCTCTCAATCTTGACATGTTGGCAATTCAAACATCGAGCTACAAATCCAGAGATATCGTTCCTCATACCTTCCCCACCAACAGTGAGACTTCAAGGCATGATACATCTTCTTCTCGCCCGGATGCACACTGTATCGACTACAATGGGCCTCGTTCAAGATAGTTTCTTTTAAATCGATCAGGTTCGGAACCACCAATCTTCCTCGAAATCTCAGACATCCATCAGAAGCAACAGAAAAATCTTTCGACTGACCATTCTAGGCCTTAATATTCAACTCATGAATATACGGATCAGTCATTTGCGCTGCTCTAATGTCCGTCACAATCTGTGGTTCAACCTGAATATAAGAAACTACAAAATACCGATCTTATGGCTGAAAACGCCATCCAGAAGTCCCCAAATCCTCATGGACTTTGGTATACTCAACGACGTCAACATCGCACGTTGAGATTTTCTACTCACAGCATCGGCCACTAAGTTCATCAGCCCAGGCTGATACTGAATCTCACAGTCGAAATCCTTGAGCAACTCCATCCAACGACGTTGCCTCATATTCATATCAGACTGTGTGAATATATACTTCAAACTCTTATGGTCCGTGTACACCATGAACTGCTCACCATACAAGTAGTGACGCCAAATCTTCAAGGCAAACATAATCGCAGCCAACTCTAGATCATGAATGGGGTATCTAGCCTCATGAGGTTTCAACTGTCGAGACGCGTAGCTATCACTCGCCCGTTCTGCATCAGTATGCAACCTAAACCATTCAGAGAAGCATCAGAGCATACCACGAATCCTCCAAAACCCGAAGGCAAAGCCAACACAGGTGCAGTAGTCAATTTCTCCTTGAGCAAGTGGAAACTCGACTCACATTCATCAGTCCAAACAAATTTCCTATCCTTCTGGGTCAATTGAGTCATCGGCCTGGCTATCGATGAGAACTTCTCGATGAAAAGCCTATAGTAGCCAGCCAAAACCAAGAAACTACGGATCTCAAAAACATTCCTAGGTCGTTCCAAGTTAAGAACCACTTTGACCTTACTAGGATCCACCGATATACCTTCTGCAGATATAACATGACCCAAAAAGTTACTCTATCCAGCCAGAATTCACACTTGCTGAACTTAGCGTACAACTATGAGTCTCTCAGTTTCCATAACACCAATCTCAAGTGCTCTTTATGCTCTCTATAGCTCCTCGAGTACACTAGGATGTCGTCTATGATGACAATCACAAAGTGATCAATGTACTCACTAAATACGCGATTCATGAAATCCATGAAGACAGCAGGAGCGTTCGTCAATCCAAAATGCATAACAAGAAACTCATAATGCCCATATCTTGTCCTGAAAGCCGTCTATGCTACATCAGCGTCTCTAATCCGCAGCTGATGATAACCAGACCGCAGATCAATCTTGGAGTACACTGCCAATCCCTGCAGCTGATCGAACAAATCATCAATCCTCGGCAACGGGTACTTGTTCTTGATCGTCGCTTTATTCAACTGCCGGAAATCAATGCACGTCCTCATATATCCATCCTTTTCTTCACAAAAGAATCGGAGCTCCCCAAGGCGATATACTCGGTCCGATGAAGCCTTTCTCTAAGAGATCACGCAATTGTTCCTTAAATTCCTTCAAATCAGCTGGTGCAAATCGATACGGAGTTCTAGAAATCGGGGCTGTCCCTGGCACCAACTCTATGCTGAATTCAATCTCTCGTCTCGGTGGAAATCCAGGAATCTCATCCGGAAACACGTCAGGGAATTCTCGAGCAATCGGCACATCACTAACTCTATCCACGATTTTCGGTAAACATCAAGGGCATAGATCATAAACCCAGAGCTCTCTAGCGACAACAAACCGAACATCTCCATGGCAGACACCAGTGGAATATTCAATCGCGAATCAGCACCGTAGAAATCCCACTTCTCTCCAAATGGAGGTCTAAACCTCACTACACCATGGAAACAATCTACAGTCGCTCTATAAGCAGAAAACATATCCATACCCAAGATGCAGTCAAAATCTCGAATCTCCAAGATAATCTGGTTAGTCACCAACACGTTCTCATCAAATCTAATCACACAATCCACAAAAACTCCACGGGATATCAACCACACACCAGCAGGAGTAGATACAGACACAACATCACACAGTGGGGTAACACTCAACCCACACTCATGCACAAACAAATCAGATATGAAGGAGTGTGATGATCCTGTGTCAAACAGAACTCGTGCAGGAAAGTCAAAGATAGCACAAGTACCAGCAATAACTCCTTCAGGAGTATCAGCAGCTTGCTCTCCTATCAAGGCATTCACCTGAGCTTTCTGCGGTCCCGGAAATTGAGATCTAGAAGATCCTCCAAACCTAGACGGCTCACTTTGTTGGAATCCAGATCGTTGGGACTGAACAAAAGGTTGCGGTCTCTACGAAGAACCACCAGCAGAACCTTGTTGCGACTTACTCACGGCCTGTCCACCCATCAATGGACACACTCTAGCAAAATGTCCTAGTTGGCCACACTGATGGCAAAGACCCCGAACTCCACGTCACTGCGAAGTCATATGGCAAACTCCGCACTGACCACACGAAATGCTACCTGATCCACTGCCACCAGAGCTAAGAGAACCAGAGGAACTCGAATTTGATCGTTTCTTGAAATACTTCCCTCGAGGCTTGAACCTCTGGTGATTAGACTGCTACGAAGTCTAAGGATACTGAAACAACGGCATCACTTCAGGCACAGGCTGAAAGGTGCATCCAGCTGTCGGCTGAACCTGATTCTGTGCTTCCAACAAACTCTCCTCAATGTCCACCGCCCTATCCACAACCTCAGCATACGTCGCATGAGAACCAGCCAACACCATACGGAACAACTCAGGACTAAAACCTCTCAAAAACTTGTTCCTCTTCGTCCTTTCCTGGTTCGAAACATGGGGACATACGACAACAGCGAAGAAAACTTCCTGGCATACTCAGCTACCTTCAAGTTCCCTTGCTTTAGATTGTCAAACTCTCGCTCGCGGTTATTTTAGTAGGACTCGGGGGTATACTCCTGTTGGAACGCTGCACAAAAGCTCTCCCAAGAAATCAAAGTCCCACTCTCTCTCATAACTCTGGAAGTACCCTTCCACCATCATTGAGCATTCTCCCTCAATTGCAAAACCGCTAGCTCCAGTCTACTCTCCTGAGAGTACTCCACCACATCGAATAACTCTTCCATATGATCTAGCCAGCCTTCAGCCATCAGACCACCCTCGGCGCCGGTGAACGTCAAGGGATTCATACTCTAAAACCTAGCCAAGACTAGATCCATCTTGCCAATCTGTCAAGTCACGTCATCTACCTCTATCTGTGTAGCTCGACGATGCAAAGGTATACTCTGCTGCTCAACATCCTCATCACTGCATGGGGCTCTAGACTCCTCACCAGTCTGCCTAGCGATTCTACTACTACCTATTCTCGGCGGCATCTAAACAAAACTCGGAGGTAAGGCAAGAAACAAATAATCACAGAGGCAGATAAATCACAGAGTCAACCAAAATCAAAAGCTCAAACTCTGTGTCTAGACTCGAGTGCGCTGGAAATAAAATCGAGCTTATCCTAGTTTAAGCTCTGATATCAAAATGTTAGGCCCGGTGCACTAATCACAGATTTATTACTCAATTAATCCTATTTATACGTAAGCATAAAAATTGGGCTTAAAATTTTTTTGAATTTGGGCCTGATCCAAATATCATTTCAAAATAGGTTCGTACCCAATGTAAGGATTTAAATTCAAGATCCAAACAACACCACCTAGCAACAACATGTAACAAATCCAAGTAGTAAATCAAGTACAGATTCCCAAATAAAAACTAAAGGCACAGGACATCCCCTGGCTCAATATAAATACATAACACTGGGACTCAAATCAGAAAGGGGATCGACCAGCTGAAGCTCCAGTCTGTCCAGCCTGGTTACCTGAAGAACCTGCCAAAGCCAATACAGACCAAGGCAGCCCAAAACAGGTAAAAGAAACGAGGTCAAACCTCAGTACGAAGAGCCATCTAAAAACAGCAAATCATGCAACATGCTATACTTGTAAAAGAAACGAGGTCAAACCTCAGTACGAAGAGCCATCTAAAAACAGCAAATCATGCAACATGCTATACTTCAAGTTATGAAATACATGATGGCTATCAAAGGAATCGGTCATCAAGGCCAACAACTCAGCTGGAAAATATCTCAAATGAGCCTCATCCACGCAAAACCAATCAGCCGGTGGAACAACCATCAGTCTGTGATCTTCAGGCCCGTCAGCCATCACAGCTCAATGGTCTTCAGGCGCGACGAATCAGCCGACCACCACCCCGATTATAGCATTTGACCCTTCAGGTGCCACAACTCAGCCGGCCGATAAAAATTCTATCTCGACTCAGGTCATCAATCAAATATCAGGCTCAATATATATGCATGAATTGTTAGAGTAGATGCCCAACTAGCCAACTTGTGGCGTGTGGCTTTTATTTATAACGATCTTTATTTATGAAATACGCATTTCTTTATGGCATTCTTTATTTTCATTATGTTATAATGTTAAAAATTGTGTTGGATAAAGACCTAGAAGGCACCATAGTGTATGTTAGATGTGATAGTGGATATGATGTCTATCATGAAACACATCTAATAGTCATTGTGTATTCTGAACTCGTTCCTAGTCGATTGGGCCGTCAAAATGAGGATAAGGCCGCCCGAGCTTGAGACTAGCATCTGCGATGTGAAGTACCATGTTTCATTGGTAGGGAACATTGTGATTTTCTGAGCATGCAGATGGATAGTGACCTGGTGATCTATCGAACTACCCTCGTTCGGACTTTCCAAGTGTTTACCATTTGTCGAGTGGATAAGAATGAGGTCTTGGTTGTACTGATTATCCCTCACTACTCGAAACGTCATTGAGACTCTACATGATAGGCGCCTCACTTTGACCCGTTTACCGACTCACTTGGGGTCATTAGGTGGCGGGATTGGGTGAGGTCCCGATGCATGTAGGAGTCGATGCTTCGTTGTCGAGGATTCACCGCTCGCTGTCATGCGTGGATATCCTATGCTATCTGAGGAGACAATAGTGTGATAAATCTCTGGCCAGAGTACTGGATGTGTTTTAGGTAAATGGGTTTGCCTAGTAACACTCGCGATGTCATTATTTGATCTCTCCAAGATGTATTCATAGTTATCGGATCTCTTGCGACTCTCGATTTACATATGGTCGTTGATCTGATCGGGATATGTGTTGAAAGGACCGTACTGTACACTATCAGTGATACCTAGGGGATCATGGTGCGATGTTGCTAGGAGCTTTACCATGATCCGATGGGCAAGTCCGAAATTGTGATTTTGGAATCACAATGGTTGTGGGCCCACCGCTAGCTGTATCCCTGAACCATTGAGGGTCACACAAGTACTGGATTCATGATTCTCGCATGGAAACTGAGCTCAATTTGTTGAGCATAGGAGAAGGATTTAGGGAGTGCGACTTCCTAAAAGTCAACAGGGGTCAAATTGCGATTTCCCAAAGTTGAGGGGCTAAACTGCTATTTTGGTCTAGGTGGTCTGAAAAATTTTTTTCACATCATAATACTCAGTTTTGGAAACTGTGTTGATCGGTCCGATCGGATCGGCGATCGGGATTATGATGAAGCCACGGTGATGGAAATGAACCTAATGTTCATATGGACCTGGGCCTGACCCAAGTCCATTGGGCCGGTTCAAGCCCATCACTTATTTATTAAATTAGACCTAGGGCTACAACTACAACACACTTGATACAACCCTAGCCTCCAAGTAGCCGCCCCACCCTCTCCTCCACACCTCGCCGCCTCCGACCGCCCCAACGCCGTCGCCGTCGCTCGATTTTCGCGTGGTCAGACTTGTTCCGATCAGCGTGACGAGGAGATTCCGTCCGTGGTGAATTCGTCAGATCTTCTAGTGCAGACTGATGAAGGACTCGTGTTTCCGGTCGTGGACCTCATTAGGAGGATCTACCGCCGGCTACATTTGAAGAGCCAGATTCCCTGCGAAATTTGGTTGGAGCCAGGCGCCTAGACGCCAGCAAGGTGACATTCTATAAAACATCCTTTGTATGATTTATAGAATATATTTGATGTATTGAACGTTTTTCGAGGCAAATTTTAAACTTCCGCTGCGCCCCTGGGAAACGGGATTCGGATCCGCCATGTCGCCAACTGTGGTATCAGAGCCAAGGATCGGATCCTTCAATACATTTTTATGCCATATTGCATCAGATTTCGAACTTTTCAAAATCAGTAAAAAAAAAAAATAACGGCGGCACTGTAGCCGCCGCAAGCAGGCACTGTAGCCGCCGCACGCCGGCACTATAGCCGTCGCACGCCGCTCGCACGGTGGGCGCCGCCGTGCGGCCGTTGTCTGGAGTACCCGTGGCAGCGTTGCAACGGCTGTTTTGCGTTCTAGTTTTTGTTCGGGCCTGTCCCGGGCAGCCCATGAAGTGTTCGGGCCAATATTTGATATTGGACCAATTTTGGTTGGACCAAAAAATTGATTTGAAATTTTTGAGATTTTGGGCCTAAAATTGTTTTAAGCCCAATTTGATGCAATTAAAATTTACAAAATGTGATTTTATTTATAAAATACGAATTTATAATTAAAATATGATTTGGTTGGAAATTACCAAATTTGATTTGATTATTTAATTTATGTCAATTAATTAGATTGATTGCATGTTTGGGATGATGGAGAGCCATGTCCAATGTGTTAGGTGTATGCTAGGTTTTGCGATTTTGGTTGTAAATATTGTTGATATCATTTATAAAGTAGGCCTGGTTTATGGCCCGTTCCCACCCCTTTAAATTGTATCCCAATGTGTCATGGATATTTAATGTAAATATTAGATTTAGTGGAAGGACACTCGAAGATGGTGAAGATGATGATCAAAGATATCGAAGACCGAAGATCTGTAAAACCGGAAGCTAATGTAATAGGATTGCATTGCATACTGCATTTCACCTAGGACTGGACCCAGGTCCGTGATTGGCAACCACGGACC
>KV001443.1:111401-150639 GCA_001598015.1 Dorcoceras hygrometricum | reverse complement strand
TCTCAAACAAGCATCGGGGAGTTGGAACCTGAGATTCGATGAAACAATTAAGGAATTTGGTTTCATCAAGAATCCCGAGGAGCCATGTGTATATAAGAAGGTAGTTAAAAGCGCTGTGACATTCCTTGTACTTTATGTTGATGACATTCTACTCATTGGGAATGATGTAGGAATGCTGCAATCAACTAAAGTATGGTTGTCTAGTAGATTCTCGATGAAGGACATGGGTGAAGAATCCTATATTCTTGGAATACAGATCTATCGGGATAGATCGAAAAGGTTTCTCGGACTCACCCAAGCTACCTACATCGATACCATACTTAAGCGGTTCTCTATGGAAGAGTCCAAGAGAGGACACCTACCTATGTGCCACGGGGTCACTCTATCTAAGTCTATATGTCCGAAGATGATGAGGAGATGGAGAGTATGACACGTGTGCCATATGCCTCGGCAATAGGTAGTATTATTTATGGCATGATCTCAACTAGACCAGATGTCGCATATGCTCTGAGCGTCACGAGCCGCTACCAAGACAACCCCGGCCAAATGCATTGGAAGGCTGTGAAAGATATTCTTAAGTACTTGCGAAGGACTAAGAATATGTTCATGGTCTATGGGGGTGGTGAACTGAAATTGGAAGTCTACACTGATTCTAGCTTCCAATGTGACGTGGATGATTCGAAGTCAACCTCTGGATTTGTATTCATGCTCAATGGTGGTGCTGTCTCTTGGAAGAGTTCCAAGCAAGACACCATCGCGGATTCAACCACTGAGACTGAGTACATCGCAGCATCAGCTGCTGCTAAGGAGGCGGTTTGGATAAGGAATTTCGTCCAAGAGTTGGGCGTAATCCCTGATGGAGTGGGTCCAGTCCCGGTGTACTGCGACAACACGGGTGCCGTTGCGCAAGCAAAGGAGCCTAGGTCTCACCAAAGATCCAAACATATACTGAGGAAATACCACATAATCCGGGATATTGTGGCTAGAGGTGACATAGCAGTTGAGAGAGTCGCCTCTGCAGACAACATTGCTGATCCACTTACGAAGCCCTTGCCAGGACCGTTGTTTGAAAAACATCGCGAAACAATGGTACTGCGTCTGATGAGTAGTTGGCTATAGGACAAGTGAGAGATTGTTAGAGTAGATGCCCAACTAGCCAACTTGTGGCGTGTGGGTTTTATTGACTCTTGTGTATAACGATCTTTATTTATGAAATACGCATTTCTTTATGGCATTCTTTATTTTCATTATGTTATAATGTTAACAATTGTGTTGGATAAAGACCTATAATGCACCATAGTGTATGTTAGATGTGATAGTGGATATGATGGCTATCATGAAACACATCTAATAGTCACTGTGTATTCTGAACTCGTTCCTAGTCGATTGGGCCGTCAAAATGAGGATAAGGCCGCCCGAGCTTGAGACTAGCATCTGCGATGTGAAGTAACATGTTTCATTGGTAGGGAACATTGTGATGTTCTGAGCATGCAGATGGATAGTGACCTGGTGATCTATCGAACTACCTCGTTCAGACTTTCCAAGTGGTTACCATTTGTCGAGTGGATAAGTCCGAGGTCTTGGTTGTACTGATTAGTCCTCACTACTCGAAACTTCATTGAGACTCTACATGATAGGCGCCTCACTTTGACCCGTTTACCGACTCACTTGGGGTCATTAGGTGGCGGGATTGGGTGAGGTCCCGATGCATGTAGGAGTCGATGCTTCGTTGTCGAGGATTCACCGCTCGCTTTTATGTGTGGATATCCTATGCTATCTGAGGAGATAATAGTGTATAAATCTCTGGCCAGAGTACTGGATGTGTTTTAGGTAAATGGGTTTGCCTAGTAACACTCACAATGTCATTATTTGATCTCCAAGATGTATGCATAGTTATCGGATCTCTAGCGACTTTCGATTTACCTATGGTCGTTGATCTGATCGGGATATATGTGTTGAAAGGACCGTACTGTATGCTAACCACGACCAACTTGTTCTTGCAGGCACTATCAGTGATACCTAGGGGATCATGGCGCGATGTTGCTAGGCGCTTTACCATGATCCGATGTGCAAGTCCGAAATTGTGATTTCAGAGTCACAATGGTTGTGGGCCCACGGCTAGCTGTATCCTTGAACCATTGAGGGTCACACAAGTACTGGATTCACGATTCCCGCACGGAAACTGAGCTCAATGTGTTGAGCATAGGAGAAGGATTTAGGGAGTGCGACTTCCTATAAGTCAATAGGGGTCAAATTGCGATTTACCAAAGCAGTTGAGGGGTTGGTCTAGGTGGTCTGAAAAATTGTTTTCACATCATAATACTCAATTTTGGAAACTGTGTTGATCGGTTTGATCGGATCGGCGATCGGGATTATGATGAAGTCACGGTGATGAAAATGAACCTAATGTTCATATGGACCTAGGCCTGACCCAAGTCCATTGGGCCGGTTCAAGCCCATCACTTATTTATTAAATTAGACCTAGGGCTACAACTACAACACACTTGATACAACCCTAGCCTCCAAGTAGCCGCCCCACCCTCTCCTCCACACCTCGCCGCCGCCGACAGCCCCAGCGCCGCCGCCTGCCAGCCGCAGTCGCCGTCGCCCGATTTTCACGTGGTCGGACTTGTTCCGATCAGCGTGACGATGAGATTCCGTCTGTGGTGAATTCGTCAGATCTTCTAGTGTAGACTGATGAAGGATTCGTGTTTCCGGTCGTGGACCTGATTAGGAGGATCTACCGCCGCCTACATTTGAAGTGCCAGATTCCCTGCGAATTTGGTTGGAGCCAGGCGCCTAGACGCCAGCAAGGTGACATTCTATAAAACATCCTATGTATGATTTATAGAATATATTTGACGTATTGAACGTTTTTCGGGGCAAATTTTAAACTTCCGCTGCGCCCCCGGGAAACGGGATCCGGATCCGCCATTGTCGCCAACATGAATGCCAATTAGATTCCAATGCATACAATAATCAACACGGAAAACAAATCATACAACAGAGCATAGTCAATCAAATATGTTCACAAAGTAATGTATTCATAGTATACAGGTTCATAACAAGAAATATAAACATGTCCATGCCCAAAGCTGTTTACAGGGGCTCAATCCGTACCTCAAACCAGCTCTTCCGCTGCGCCCCCGGGAAACGGGATCCGGATCCGCCATTGTCGCCAACATGAATGCCAATTAGATTCCAATGCATACAATAATCAACACGGAAAACAAATCATACAACAGAGCATAGTCAATCAAATATGTTCACAAAGTAATGTATTCATAGTATACAGGTTCATAACAAGAAATATAAACATGTCCATGCCCAAAGCTGTTTACAGGGGCTCAATCCGTACCTCAAACCAGCTTAAACCTCAATCAGATCTCACCAGGGCACGTCCCCAACGAGCTGCTCAAGTTTGTTTCCCAACTGACTCACAGTGAAGCTTAATAGAAGCTGCAGGAAGCTCAATTCTGAACGAAGGAACTATCATCCTCAATTCGCGAAAATGTCTAACTTTGCAACAACTTCGCAACCTCTCTACATGTAACGCCTAGAATTTCCTGACTACGTAGAAATGAGTGCATGACTAGGGGAAAAATATTTTTAGATGATTAAATGCCTTATTATATGATTTATTTATGTTTTATGCTGCATGGTATGCATTTGTTATTTTTCAGCCTGCTTGAGCTACGGACGCGTGGACGAGATTAGGGTCGACCGGAAAGAAAATAATTTAAGATTTTAATATTATGGGATACTAAGAATGATTTTATTTTATTTTAAGCAACAATTTCTGAAAATTTGGATTTTTATAATTATTTTGGAGGGGAACCCGTTTTCGCCTATACGGGCTGGCATATTTAGTTTTAAGGCATTTTAAATTATGAACAGGCCTAGATTTCGAAATTTTATAACCATTAAAGCCCAAGTATGAGTTTTAAACACCTTTTGATTTAATTAGAGGACAAACTTGTACTTTTTTTAATTTAAATCCATAAGGGTCATTATAGGCACTTTCATTAATTCTTAAACACATCTTACACACAACCTAGCCTCCAATACTTGCACCAGCCGTCCCCTCCACTCTTTGAACACACAAAGTTTTGAAAATTACAGCCATTGAACGAGCTTGGTGATCCAATTCCGGCGGCGCCCCGATCTCGTGTCTAGAACGTCCGTACCTCGCAGATCTACGTCTACTTCAACCCAGGCATGTGATATCAATCCTTTTTCTCACCATTTAAACTATATTAGACTGATTTTTTCAAAATTCGTGTGAATTAATGATGATTATTTCAGATCTACTCATCCTTGTTCTACTACATGCATGATTCATGGTCGGCTTCATGTTTCTCGAAAATCTTTCATGGTGTTTCGGTTCATGGTTGGTCTACGGGTTACGGATCATGGTCAGGGGGTCGAGTGAGGATACTAAGGTGGCCTAAGGTTAGACAGAAACTCAGGTTTAGGGATCGAACCAGCAGCTGCATGCAAAACGCATTCTGCTGCGTGTTTCTGGCCGCGCGGTGCACTGCCTTCCCATCGATCGTGCGCCCTGTGTGGTCCACGACAGGGGTCATGGCTGGTACTTTTGGAACCGCCTGGACCTGGGGGAGGTCCATCTTGAAGGGCTCCGGCATTGGTGGCCGTAGCAGGGAGAACGGTAGCGCGAAGTGGCTGCTGGTCGCGGCTGCGCGTGAGGGTGTGTGTGAATTTTGGTTTAGGTTTTATTTTGCTATGGTTCGGTCTAACTACACCGATTTGGCTGGTTCGATTGGAATGGATCAGTTCTTCGAGTTTCAAGTCAAATATTTTAAAATGGGGTCAAGTTATTTTAATTATGGACCTGTTATTTTAACTAATGTGTCATAGGTCCAGTTTTAAAGAAAATAGCCAGAAGGTCAAAATTGAGTCAAACCTTTTTAAATAATTGAAGTTATGTTTAATTTTAAGTTTTTAGTCAAAATTAGGGCTTTAGGGATTTTAATTAGGTCAAAATCGATTTTTGGGATTTAATTTGGTCAAAATCGGTCTTTTGGTCAAAATTGGGTTTCTAGGTCAAAATTGATTTTAATTGATTTTATAGGTCAAAAATCGATTTTAATAAGCCCCAATTAATTTTTAGAAGTCAAAATTGACTTTAATTAGTTTCTTTTTGTCTTTATTTTTAAGAAATCAAAATTTAAAGAAAATAGGCAAAAATGGGAAAAAGCGGTGAACATTCGTTTTATCGGCCACTTTTAGGGCGAAGTTTGGTCTAGAATTAGCGAGCCAGGCCCCGGAATCAATCCTTGACCGAAGTAGAAAAATGTAGAAGCCCGTAAATGCATAATTAATCATATATGTAGTATGCTAATGTACGTAAAAGTTTTAAAGAAAAGAATTAATTATACATTAACGGGCTAAGCTTTTAAATTGCATGATTTTAAGAAAATTCACGCATCATGAGATTTATGAAACGATCAGGCATGTCCTTTTTAAGTTAAAAATCCGAGGAATTGAAGTGATGTAGCAAGTCTACGATGGGAGTTAACCGGGTAGCCGGGCCCGGGGATCCCCTGTTTTTAGGAATGATTTCAGGATTTCAGGGCCTATGGATCCTCGTGTAACAGCGGGATGGAGTGGCAGTATTCAGGAGGTGTGACATATAGGGATCCCGAGGTAAGGTCGGGTGAACCACACCGCCACGTACGCTGGTTATTACGACTGATCAGTTATACGCTGCTCACACACTGACATGACTCTTACGCTTTCTTTAAGATTACGATATGCCATGCCTTATATATTATATGATATGTTATGATATGATTGTAGGATGAAATGTTTGAAGATCATGCACGCATCCATGTCTTTAACGTTATTTTAATTACAGTATGTGCTTGCATGCGATTTTATTAGTATGTACCTTGTTATGCGTTATGATAGAGCATGCCGAGCCTCTAGGCTCACTAGGTTTAAATGGTGCAGGTGATGATCCTGTTGAGGAGTTCACTCCGACAGGCGATTATGACCTCTGAGCGCCGGTTGCAGCAGTACCCCGTGACCGCCTTTATGATTCAGTTTTGTCATGTTGCAGTTTAGATACTGGTTTTTTAAACATGTTGGCTTTTAGTATTCTTCTTTTTACTCGATGATTTTACGATATTGGATGTTTGACGTTTTCAAATATTCCTTTATTTAAGCTTACGGTATTTTGAGAAAATGATTTAGAAATTGTTTTAGAAGGGAACGAGTCATATTTAAAGTTTATGCTTCCGCAAATGTAAAAAAAAAAAATTTCTAAAGTCTGGTTCATTTCACTATACGTCGATCTAAAGCTCCAAACTGTATCCATCGAAAGAGCTAAGCAAGATGAACCCAACGCCACAAACCTCGCTCCAAACAACGACGGAAATCGACGGCAATCTAACGGAGAATCGAGGGTTTCTCTGGAAAGGAGATAGGAAATGTCGGGTTGAAAAATTACTAAGTGTTGATCGGTACTTAGCATTTACTCAGTCAATGCTACAGTGAAAGCCAACACATACTTATTCATATCTCATCGACAACTCAGATCTTAGCGCTAAGGAAAAAGTCCCTCAGATCTGACCTCAGCGATAACTCAATTCTGGCTTCGCTACGCTAAACAAGCGCTAATAATCAAAACGGCGTCGTGATAGGATCAATATGGATCGAAAACAGCCTTAGGAGTTCAGAAGGGGGGTTGAATGAACTCCTTGGATTTTTAATTTTCGAAACCTTAAAACAAATTTTACAAGCGCCTTGCTAAACTTAGATCTGTGTTACCAGATCTGAGGTAACTCAGTTCCAAATCTGATTTCTCGACTAACAGTAGTTGCATGGAAATAATCCAATTAATCAGTGAACAATGCAAATGTAAATAAATGCGATAAGTAAAAGTATAGAGTTCAGAGTTTGTTTCTGGAAGTTCGGATACCAAATCATACGTCTCCCCTTCTTCCTTTGCAGAAAGGTATCACTAGAAGAATTTGATGCACACAGCTTCTATCTACACCCAGTCACCGAGCCTCGCTCAAGATTAACTCCTAGCAATCTCCAACTACCGCAGATACACTGCTGATTACAAACAACTTGATTTCTTGAACTGCTTTACACATCAAGTTCGTTACAGACTAAAAAAATGGATATTACAATGAAATACGATGCTATTGAGTACTGTAGATCTTCTGGTTCTTTTATCAACAAGAACTGTTTACAAATGTAAACCAGAAGATAACTCGAAGGTTAAAAACTATGAAAGCCGAACTTGAATGTTCTTCGAGTTGAAATACTGGACTTAGAATATTTTTGCAATGAAAAGTTCCAGTGAGTATTTGAGAGCTTTTTGATGACAAAGAATAATCGTTATGAATCACCGATAGCGAATAGGAGTAGAAGCAGAAGAATACTTCTTCATTTGAATTATTCAGCCTTTTATACTCTTTGTCTTCAAAGGTCAATAAATGTAGCCAATAGATAAGCTCCTTTGCATATCTCATCGTATCATAGCATTTAATGCTCCATTAATACCATGCAAAAGGTAAAATGAGCTTGTCAGGGCTAAATTGACTTACATACCAAAGCTGGTAATCATCGTATCAAGCATTCTGCGTACTGTGTAGTTTTAATTCCAGGATTTTATACGATTAAATCGTGACCGTTGATTTTACTCAAATAATCCTTTTATAACATCTGAGGAAGTTCGAAGCTCAAATCTGTTTTTGATAGAGAAGTCTGAAATATTTTCCTTCCGTGAAGTGCTATAGACTCTCTTTTCATTTTGTCATCATATCTAAAGTATCGCTGTTACTTTGTCCTGTCTGTGATGTTAACGACTTCTGAAAGTACACTGTTCCCAAGTCTGAATCAAACAATTCTGATAACCTCAAACCTGATGTACTATGCTTGCTCTATAATGATATCTGAAATGATGATATCTGAAGTGTCTTGAGTAGAATCTGTTTATGCTCTCAAATCTGAATAATACCTCCTGAGTCAATATAATGGAATCTGTTACTAAGATGTCTGAATCAAGTCTGAAACTACTCTGCTCTAAAACAGATCTCTTACTGTAGCTTCTGAATCAAATCTGAACACTTTCAACTTTGAAAACCTGACCCGATATCTGAATGAACCGACCCGAATACTCAACTGATCCAAATACCCGAATCTGATTCAAAAGCATCAACCCGATAAAAAATCTGAATCTCTGAATACTTAACTCTGCTCAGTTCTGATTAATTCCCAAATAATCAACACAGATGTCAACGCAACTTAACTCAGAACTCCCGAATATGAAATCTTCAATACAATGGTATGACGTCACGGAATCTGTTATCCTCTGCGAATACTTAAGATCAGTTCTTAGTCTTATTTTGTTATCACCAAAACTTATAAATTTTATCTTAACACGTCGCATAGGGGTTCATGTTCACTAACGCTAAACAACGTCGCTCTATCTCCAGATCTGAAGCAGATCTGGAAAACTCAGACCCGCTAACGCTCATCCAGATTTGACCAAATCTGATATCATTAAATCGCATCGGTCTACACCACTCAAGAACCGGACCTGTCCAAATAGTACCATTGACCAACACTTGACTTCTCCTCGCTAACCAAATCTGTCCCTCACTCAATACCAGATCTGACTAGCGTCTAAAACGACATCGTATCACTTATACTCACCCGCGTAAACCCAAAACAACATCGTTTCGCTTCCCGCTCGGGGTAACTCAGTCAAACCAGCGAAGACCAGATCTGAACAACCAGATCTCACTCAAATCTGAAAAATCCAAAATTCAGATTTCGACATAAAATTCTCCAACCGTTACTTACAGTCAAAACCGATAGCTACCAGCACTCATATCTGATCTATACCAAATTTGAAAACACGAAAATCATCAACAAATTAACCAATTCTCTCCGGCATGAAAATGCGATGACCAACATCTCATTGGTTAATCCTACTCAGATATGAGTATTACGCTAATCACCGAAATACGGATTTATATTCCTCACACATCAAGTCCATAAAGGTTGAAGGTGCATTGGTAAGTCCAAAGGGCATTACTAGGAACTCATAATGGCCATAGAGTGTTATAAAGGCCGTCTTATAAATATCAGCTGGCTTGATCTTCAATTGGTGATAGGCAGATCTCTAGTCGATCTTAGAAAAGACTGTTGATCCCTTCAACTGGTCAAAAAAATCCTCAATCCTGTGAAGGGGATATTTATTCTTAACTGTAAGCTTATTCAACTCTCGATAGTCTATACACAACCTTAAACACCTATCCTTCTTATTGACAAACAAAACAAGGGTCTCCCCATGATGACGTGTTAGGTCGAATGAATCCCTTATCCAACAGGTCTTGTATCTGTTCTTTTAACTCCCTCATCTCTGTTGGAGCAAGGCGATAAGGTGGTCTGGAAATAGGCTGTAACGCCCCGAAATCCAGATTACATAGAAATGGGTGCATGACTAGGGGGAAAATAATTTTAGATGATTACATGCCATCTTTATTTGATTTATTTATGATTCTATGCTGCATGGTATGCATGTGTTGTTTTTCAGCCTGTTTGTGTTACAGACGCATGGACGAGATTAGGGCAGACCGGAATGAAAATAATTTGAGATTTTTAAGTTATGGGATTTTTAAGAATGAAATTATTTTATTTTAAGCAATAATTTCTGAAAATTTGAGTTTTTATGATTATTTTGGAGGGGAACCCGTTTTCCGCCTATACGGGCTGTTTTATTAAATTTTAAAGTGTTTTAAATTTTGAGGAGGCTTCAATTTCGATATTCAAACCCTTTTCAAGGCCAAGATAAATTTTTAATTAAAATTTTCAATTAAATGGAGGGCTAGCATGTCTTTTTCCACTTCCTTTACTTAATCAAATCATAGGGGTCAATTGTGTAACATCGAATTATTTCTAAACACAAATTTTAACCACAACCTAGGCCCTAAATCAGATCTAGCCATCCTCCCCTCCCCCTCAAGCACAAATTTCGAAATTCCTCCATTCTTGGTCAAGTTTGGTGATCTAAAGCCGGTGGTGCCCCGATCTCGCATCTACAACGTTGGTAACACGCAAATCTCTTCTCCAACCAAACCAGGCATGTAATATCTATTCTTTTTCTCACCATTTAAGCCATAGTAAACTTTTTAAAAGTTTAATGCATGAATTGTATGTGATTTATTCAGATCTATGCACCATGTTTGAGATCCATGCATGAACCATGATATTCAAAATGTATTTGATTCGTTTCTTGTTCGGTCATATAAAGTTCATGGGGCTATTTGGTCCAAGGGTGGTCCAGGTAGTTATTCCATCGAGTTACGATCACGTAGGTCAAAATGGGAAGCGATTTGGTTAAGGAATGAATTAATTATGAATTTTAAGATCAGCACGTGTCCTGGCTTGTAGTCTGTCCGCGACAGTAGAGTTTTTGAGGTCGGAAACGTTGCTAAATATGGTCTGTGTGGTCAAGGTTGAATGCAAGAGATATCACATTGAGTTAGGGTCATGTACATCCAAATGGGAAGCGATTTGATCGAGGAACGAATTAGATATGAATTTTATGGCTAGAACATGTCCTGGTTGCAGTTTGCGCACGAGCAGTGGGATTGCGGGCGTCGGTGTGGTCATATATTGAAACTTTCTTGCGTTTTGTTTGCTCCATTGACTAGTATATTGAGTTAGGGTGATGTGGGTTGAAATAGGGAGTGATTTGGTTAATAAATGGATTTCGAGTCTTAGGGGCTTCTAAAGTTCATGGATGGTTTTATTTGATGTTTTAAGTATATTTTAAGATGTTTTCCAGCATTTTTAGAATTTATTTGATTTTTGAGATTTTTGGCAATTTTAGCTGGGCCGAATATTTTAAAGTCAAAATCCTTTCATTTATGGGCCTAATACTTTTATCAAATTTTAAAGTCAAATTTTGGTCGTTTGAATTTTATTTAGTCAATTGGTCTTTATTTAGTCAAATTTTAAATGTTTAAATTTTAGCAAATGATGGAGTAAATTAGAAATTTTAAAGGTTTAATTTTATGTCTTGGACCGGTCGGTTCAATTGGACCGATTTGGCTGGTTCGGTTCGATCGGGTCAGTTCATCGTGTGTCGAGTCAAAATGTTTTAAAGTTGACCCGAATTATTTTAGTTGTGGACCTGTTATTTTTAATTTTAAGTTAAAGGTCCAATTTTAAAGAAAATAGCCAGATGTTTTAAAATTGGGTCAAACTTTTAAAATAATTAGGGTTGTTTATTTTTGAATTTTAAGTCAAAATTAGGGCCTTTGGAATTTTAATTAAGTCAAAATCGATTTTTGGGATTTAATTTGGTCAAAATCGGTCTTTTGGTCAAAATCGACTTTTGGGATCGAAATTGATTTAAATTGATCTTAAAAGTCAATATCGATTTTAATAAGTCCAAATTGATTTTAAGAAGTCAAAAATTGATTTAATTAGCCACAATTAGCCTTGATTTTAAGAAATCAAAAATATAAAGAAAATAGGCAAAAATAGTAAAAAGTGGTGAATCTTTTGGTCAAAATCGACTTTTGGGATCGAAATTGATTTAAATTGATCTTAAAAGTCAATATCGATTTTAATAAGTCCAAATTGATTTTAAGAAGTCAAAAATTGATTTAATTAGCCACAATTAGCCTTGATTTTAAGAAATCAAAAATATAAAGAAAATAGGCAAAAATAGTAAAAAGTGGTGAACATTCGTTTCATCGTCTGAGTTAAGAGTGATGTTTAGTCTAGAGGTAGTGTGCCAGACTCCTGAACCAATCCCTGATCGAAGTAGAAAAATTGTAGAAGCCCGTAAGTGTATATTTAATTATATATGTAGTATTCTATGTACGTAAATGTTTTAAAGGAAATGATTAAATATACATTGACGGGCTAAACTTTTAAATTGCATGATTTTAAGAAATGCACGCATCATGAGATTTTATGAAACGATCAGGCATGTCTCTTTTAAGATAAAATCCGAGGGATTGAAGTGATGTGCCAAAGTTTAATGATGGGAGCTAACCGGGCCCGGGGATCCCCTGTTTTAATGTATGATTATGAGCTTATGGATCCATGTGATCAAGACATGGTGAAGTGGCAAGCATAGAGGTGTGACATATAGGGATCCTGGCTCAAGGTCGGGTGAACCACACCGCCACGTACGTTGGTTATTTCGACTGCTCAGTCACACGCTCGCTCACATTCACTGATACGACTCATACGTTTTTCATGTTATGTTATATCATGTCTTATGTATGTTTATGTTACGTATGTACAATATGAAATGTATGAAGCAATGTTTTAAGATCATGCACGCATTAATGTTTTAACGTTATGTTATTACAAGTATGTGCTTGCACGCGATCTTATTAGTATGTACTTTGTTATGATATACGATAGAGCATGCTGAGCCTCTAGGTTCACTAGGTTTAAATGGTGCAGGTGATGACCCTGCTGATGAGTTTACACGGACTGGTGGTGAAGACATCTGAACACCTGTTGCAGCAGTACCCCTTGACCGCAGCAGTGTTATTTTGAGTTGATACAGTTGGGTGTTGGTTTCTGGAATATTGGCCATTGCTTCTGCTCGACTGGCCTACGAGCTGATCTAAAAGTTGTGCCATCCCAGCTAGAACACGGGCACTAGCATCTGGGTTGTTCTCTTCTATGGGGCTACTTCTCCTACCTCTTCCTCTACTGGACATATTGATCTATAGCCCATAATCCACCAATTAAACATCAGAACATAATAAATTCAAATGCTCTATAACATAAAAAAATAAAACTCACAGCTCTGGAGAAACAGCCGACGAAATCCGTCCCAACTGGAAATATGCGTGTTTATCTCTCAGACCATGCTCTGATACCAAGTTGATTCACATACCAATGGGAATCAACGGAGTGGAGTTAATTGAATAAACAAAGGAAAAGAAGAGCTGAATGCGAAATGTTGTAAGCTATATTTCCTTACAAAATCGATATGCAAACGATTGACGCCAAACACAAATAGCAATAGCAGATTTGACTAACAAAATTTTGGTTCAAGCACAAAATACGATATTACAAATACTGGAACTCTATATGAATTCTCTTTTGTTGTAATGGATCTTAATACATATTTTACAAAAGATCAAGAACAACAACAGCACGGAAACGCTGGCCTTCGATAAACACACACACACGCCCCAGCAGGTTAAGCTCCCGCCTCCCGTCTGCACCAGATCTGACTTACCTGCACCATAAAAGCTAATGAGCCTAGGGGCTCAGCAAGTAAAATAGAGAATAACAAAGGTCACATAGTGCAGGCAAACACATACATAACTTGAAATAGTCATAGTTTAAAGGAAGTCAGTTAAACATAAATTCTTTACGTAAAATCATATTTGGGAAAGCAACCCAAATCTCATCTATATTTTCTTTTGACTTATGTCTTAGAAGCTCTCCTTAGGTCCAATGGTGCTTGATCAAGCTACATCTGCCTCTTCATCTGTCGCTCCTCTTCAACAGCCTTCCAATCTTGATCTGCCCGGAGGGCCTTATCTACAGCACCCCTGAAATCCTTGGGTTCTGTCAATCTAACATCATGTCTGAGCGCAGGCTTCAAACCATCGACAAAATGTCGCAATTTTCTTTTGGATCTGCTCAAATCAATGGTACAAAATAGCACCCTCTCTCAAAATAGCGGATATACTCTTGGATCATCATGCTCCCATGCTTTATCGCTAAAAATTCTCTTTTCAGCTCTGACCGCTTGTCCTCAGTGAAGTACTGAGCAAAGAATACTTCCTTGAATTCCTCCAAAGAAAGATTTGTCACATCCACCGTGAGCCTAGCTCCTTCCCAACAGAGCATAGCATCATCTCTTAGCATGTAAATAGCACACCGGGACCTATCCATATTCAGGCGTCTGGAGGTAATCAAATATAACCTCCATGGACTTTATCCAGCTCTTAGCGACAAACGGGTCTGTTGAGCCACTAAATTCTTTCGGATTTTGCCTTCGAAACCTTTCCTACGGGTCATCTAGATTGGGTCCTCTACTGGAATATTGGCCATTGCTTCTGCTCGACTGGCCTACGAGCTGATCTAAAAGTTGTGCCATCCCAGCTAGAACACGGGCACTAGCATCTGGGTTGTTCTCTTCTATGGGGCTACTTCTCCTACCTCTTCCTCTACTGGACATATTGATCTATAGCCCATAATCCACCAATTAAACATCAGAACATAATAAATTCAAATGCTCTATAACATAAAAAAATAAAACTCACAGCTCTGGAGAAACAGCCGACGAAATCCGTCCCAACTGGAAATATGCGTGTTTATCTCTCAGACCATGCTCTGATACCAAGTTGATTCACATACCAATGGGAATCAACGGAGTGGAGTTAATTGAATAAACAAAGGAAAAGAAGAGCTGAATGCGAAATGTTGTAAGCTATATTTCCTTACAAAATCGATATGCAAACGATTGACGCCAAACACAAATAGCAATAGCAGATTTGACTAACAAAATTTTGGTTCAAGCACAAAATACGATATTACAAATACTGGAACTCTATATGAATTCTCTTTTGTTGTAATGGATCTTAATACATATTTTACAAAAGATCAAGAACAACAACAGCACGGAAACGCTGGCCTTCGATAAACACACACACACGCCCCAGCAGGTTAAGCTCCCGCCTCCCGTCTGCACCAGATCTGACTTACCTGCACCATAAAAGCTAATGAGCCTAGGGGCTCAGCAAGTAAAATAGAGAATAACAAAGGTCACATAGTGCAGGCAAACACATACATAACTTGAAATAGTCATAGTTTAAAGGAAGTCAGTTAAACATAAATTCTTTACGTAAAATCATATTTGGGAAAGCAACCCAAATCTCATCTATATTTTCTTTTGACTTATGTCTTAGAAGCTCTCCTTAGGTCCAATGGTGCTTTATCAAGCTACATCTGAATTCAGTAACAATATGGCGAAACATCGCCCAATATGAAGGGGAAACTGATTCCTTCGACAACTAGCTTATCCTTCCAATATGACCGTCGGTTATCTATGCCATAAATCCTTTAAAGCTGAACATTACTTCCTTTAAAAAAAACATTTGATCGAAATCGGATCACAAAACATCGGGGTTCATTTCTTTTAAAATACTCATTTCTCTTTAAAATTGTACTGAGCAACAGATTTGACTACAGGAGACATATCGCTGATGTGGAAACAGATTTGGCTAATAAAAATAGTACTCGGGTACGAAACAGATCTCAGTCATGGAAAACAGATTTTACTATCAAAGCAGTATCGCTAGCGAGGAACGGATGTTACTATAGGAATAGTATCGCTAGCGGGAAACAGATTTGGCTTCTGGAATCATATCACTAGCGTGAAACAGATTTGGCCACAAGAAGTATATTGCTAGCGTGAAAACAGATTTGACTGTAAAAAATAGTGTTTAGGTGGGAAACATGTTTGAACATCGCTAGCACTGAAACAATTGTGACTATCGGAATAGTGGTGCTAGCGTTAAAACAGATTTTGCTTCTGGAACTAGTGCTGCAGTATCACAAACGACATCCAAAGATACCAGCTCCGCCTATCTAACCGGTACAAAATCCCGATTTGACCAGCATCGCCGATAAACTTGGAGTCAAGTCCAGATGCCGCCACACACACCAGAATGAAGGAGTTCATAATCATACATTAAACTCGAATCTGTATAGCTCAGTGTTTTAAAAACAACAACAACCACACTAAAACATGCTGGAGAGTTTTAAACTGAAATCAACTCTGTGAACCCGATCATTCATTTTTGTAAACCAAGCAAGAGAATGAACATAAGCTGAAACTTGAGCGTAGGCAAGCAATCACAGAACTGAAGAAAACAATATATACTTTCATGGTGTAGCAAAAAATCAGCTTTTACTTGCCTTTAACTGGACAACACGAAGAACACCTGGTTTCTGCAGAAGATCTTCTCAAGCACAAGCGACGAACTCCTTAGAAAATTTGAGAGAACTAAAGATTTTTCTTGGCAAGTCAAAATGAGCTTCCAACTCACGTAAACAATCATATAAGGGAATATGATTGGTAGCAGGTAAAAATACTTGAGTAGGCATGGTTGTCATACCAACTCTTTGTCCTTTTAAAAAGATTTGCAGAAAGCTCGCCACTACTATTTAAATCTTGAAATTGCTTCAAGTATTTTATAAACAATTCTCCTATTTCAAAACATTTTATTTTAAAAGGAGAAATTCAGATCTGGACCATCTCAGATTGTGCTTGGGCAAAATCTGTCCGGGAACCTTCTGGATCGTGTTTCAAATCTTGAAAGAAAAGAAATCAGCTTTAAATAAATAAAACTAGCTCAAGCTCAAATCTGAATGTTCAGATATCAAATCAGCCCTTTAGAATAAAAGGGTTAAAAATTGTGGTCCTATGGATTTTGGGGTGTTACAGCTTGTGTATCTGAAGTTGGTCTGCATACCACTTTATGGATTGTAAAATAGGCTCGCGCATTATCTTGTGCATTGGTCGGTTCATCACCTGCAGCTGGCACACTGCTTGCGAGCTGTTCCTGCACTTGGTCAACATTAGTCAAATCAATGACTTCTATGTTACTAGCTCAAGCTCAAATCTGAATGTTCAGATATCAAATCAGCCCTTTAGAATAAAAGGGTTAAAAATTGTGGTCCTATGGATTTTGGGGTGTTACAGCTTGTGTATCTGAAGTTGGTCTGCATACCACTTTATGGATTGTAAAATAGGCTCGCGCATTATCTTGTGCATTGGTCGGTTCATCACCTGCAGCTGGCACACTGCTTGCGAGCTGTTCCTGCACTTGGTCAACATTAGTCAAATCAATGACTTCTATGTTACTTGTGAGATAAATTTTTTGCATTTGAGATGTCATCGTTTGGTGTGTCTAGTGCTTGATGTTTATCAGCTGAATATCCAATTTGTGGCATGTCATCACTCGAGTCGTCTAAACTAGTTGACTCCAGACGTGTACATAAGTCATTTAAGCTTGAAGCTGAATTTGATCGAAAACTGGTTTCATCGAACACAACGTGGCCTGATTATTCAACTGTCAAGCTCCAGTTGTTAAACAATATATAATCTTTGCTCACGGCTGAGTATCCAATGAATAAACCTGCATCAGATTTAGCATCAAAAGCGGTTAGATGCTATTTTCCGTTGTTATGAATGAAACATTTGCATCCAAACATCCTGAAATAAGAAATGTCAGGTTTATTGTCACTCCAGATCTCATATGGGCAAACGCCATGATTCTTGTTAATCATCGATCTGTTTTGAGTGTAGCAAGATGTGTTAACTGCTTCAGCCCAAAACTTTTTGAAATGCCGGAATCAACAATCATAGTTCTAGCAGCTTCTTTTAAAGTACGATTTCTCCTCTCAGCTAACCCGTTCTGCTGAGGAGTTCTAGCTATTGAAAGCTCATGCTTTATTCCAATATCTTCCAGATAAGAGGATAGTTTTTTATTTAAAAACACAGTACCTCAATCAATCCTTATTCGGTTGATACTGCAAGATTTGTCATTTTGCAATCGTTTTAAAAGTTTTATCAGCTGGTCAGCGGTCTGATCCTTTGATTTTAAAAATACCACCCATATAAGTTTTGAAAAATTATCAACAACAACAAGGGTGTATCTTGTTCCCCCTAAGCTGGTTATGGGTATTTGACCAAAAAGATCCATATGTAAAAGCTCCAAGTTTCGGGCTGAACTCTTGCCGCTTTTCTTTTTAAAGTAGAACGAATATGTTTTCCCAGCTGACATGCTGAACAAATTTTGTCTTTTAAAAATTTTATTTTGGGCAAACTAGAAACCAAATCAAGGTTACTCAGATTGGAAAGTGTTTTGAAATTTAGATGGTTCATTCTCTGGTGCCATAGCCAGCTCTTGGAAGAGTCAGCTGCTATGCAAACTTGTTCAGACCCAAGATGCTCTGACCAGTTTACAGTGTAGGTATTCCCCGATATGTTTCCTACTAATACTGTCAGACCATCTAGATTCGAACTGTGCACGAGTGCTTTTGAAAGTTAACGGTGTAACCACTGTCACACAGCTGACTTATGCTAATAAGATTATAGCACAGATTCTCAACAAGAAGAACATCGTTAACTGAAAGGTTACCATGGGTAAGCTTACCCTTACCCACAGTGTTACCGTGTGAGTTGTCACCAAAGACAATTCTAGGTCCTTTGTATGGCTTCAGTTCTGATAACAGCTATTGTGAAAACCCGAAAATTCAGCTTCAGGAAATAGAGAAAAAAAAAATAATCAGCTGGTGGTCGAAATTCAGCAGTTGGCCAAACGTGAATTTTTGAAGAATTGCGAAATAAATCCGGTTCCCTGCTGATTCAGAAGTTGCTTTAATCCTTGGTGAATTCAGTCGCAACGAATTTGGTGAAGTCAACGCTGGTCAACGATACTGTAGCAGTAGCTGGTGCTGGCATCGGTAGGGTGACGTAGGCGTGACGCGTTGTATCTGCTGGTATACGATGTCTTGAGCTTGAGATGATTGAGCTTCTGTCTTCTTCAGACTTCACGTCTCTTTATTGGCATTCAGATAAACTTTTAGACTTTTAGTTCACTAACTAGATTTCTTTGATTTGTTTGAGTTAGTTTTCCAGAAGAAATCCTTTACCAGGTTGATTTTTCATTCATTGGCTCGATCATAACCTTTTCTTCGGGTCAACAAATCCTTACAGCTTACGTCCATGAAATAATCTGGAAATCCCTGATTTTCATTTCATCACTTAATTCATAAGATGATTCCTTCTACTTCCCGTACTCATTCTACAGCCACATTCATAAGAAGCATATAAAATTTAACAATCAAACTCAAGTGATTCCTCGCCCTAGACCAAACATGTACGCAAACCGGCTACCATCAAAGAGGAGCGGAAAATCACAGTTAATCATATCCAGTCGAAGATTATATGAAGGCTCAAGTTTCGAGGACGAAACTTCTTTTAAGGAGGGAGGGATGTGAAAACCCGAAAATTCAGCTCCAGGAAATAGAGAAAAAAAAATAATCAGCTGGTGGTCGAAATTCAGCAGTTGGCCAAACATGAATTTTTGAAGAATTGCGAAATAAATCCGGTTCCTTGCTGATTCGGAAGTTGCTTTAATCCTTGGTGAATTCAGTCGCAACGAATTTGGTGAAGTCAACGCTGGTCAACGATACTGTAGCTGCCTGCTGGTGCTGGCATCGGTAGGGTGACGTAGGCGTGACGCGTTGTATCTGCTGGTATACGATGTCTTGAGCTTGAGAATGATTGAGTAAGTGACACGTGTTAGTCAACGTTTTTGAGTGTTGACTATAGGATTCAGCAGTTACTTAGATAGGGCGACCAGTCGATGGGTTGAAGAACCAGCCGCAGGAGTTTCCCTTATGCAACTGCTGGTGTTTGTATGCGTCGACTGGATTTGATGTAGTAGGCGAAGCAACGTCGTTCGATGAAGTTAAAACGCGGCGTTTTGGATGTTGCAGCTGGGACCGGTCGTTGGTTGTGTTGAAGAGATCAGCTGCCTGCTGATATAACGCTACGGCGTCGTTTTGATAAGTTGGAACGGTGTCGTTTTGGAGTATTTTCTTGCGACTGCTTATTTGGTTGCTACTGCTGGTTTTTAGCGAAAGAAAGAGATGGTATCTGCTGGTAGATACCTGCTGGTCTTGTCGACTGAATTGATGATCAGCAGACGTTGGATTTGGGAGATTATTTGTAGAGGTGTTGTTCGACACTTAGAATTTTATTTGAACCAGACATTCCTTATCTCCATTTCCAAACCCTCGATTATCTACTGTTCACCGTAACTTTCGATCACCTATTCCATCGCATCCAGCCTCTGTTTTTGACGATCTTGGTGGCGCTGGATTCCCCTGCTTAGCTCTTTCGTTTGTTACCTTTGAGGCGCTGCATTTGAGCAGGAGTGGAAGTGCGAAAAGCTGTTTGTTCGAAGCTTTCTCGTGAAGCCTGTGCCGTGTATTTCTCCTGCTAGCATGAGCCCTTGGGTGAGCTTTTCTTACGATTCGAGCTCTGAATCACCTGCTGGTCGAAATTCAGCAGCAACGGAAATTCAGCAGCAACGCAAATTCAGCAGTTGGCCATTCAGCGACGCAAATTCAGCGGTTGGAATTTAGCGACACAACATTCAGCAGTTGGACATTTGGCGATGCGAATTCAGCAGCTGGCGATTTAGCGACGCAGACTTCATCGTCTCCATGAAATTTCATGATTCAGATTTCTCCACGAAACTCAGACTTCACGTCGAAAATCCAGATTTTCGCTCACGAACTTCGGCAGTCGCTTACAGGTCAGATGCCACGATTATAACTGTCGATTTAGGAGGATTTATGGCTAATTAAAAGACCTAAATCAATGTCTTGAATTCTTAATTAAAATCACACCATAAGTAGCCATTATGTAGCCAATTAGTGTCCAATTATGACCATTAAGTGGTGTTTAATGGCCATAAAGAGGTGACCCTTAAAAGTCTCCCCAACCTCTCCTATATGTACACCCCTCAAAGATGAAGAAAGTCACTCTACAAACATCAAGAAAACCTTGAGATTTTCGTACAAGAGGCTGCACTCTTTCAGAAACAAGAGGTTGAAGTTTTGAGCATTGCAGCAACAATCTGAAGGCCTACTGTCCGGAACCTATTGCCACTGCTCCGTTTCTTAGAATCCGATCTCCACCGTCCAGAATCTTCTACCCTATGTTTCGAATTCTAGGTAAGAATTGCATTCTGATCCAACGGCTAAATATCTGTGAATCAAATTCGTAAGAATGCTGCACAGATTACATGTGAGGAAACTGCAGCTTCTGTTTATCATTCTAAACTTATTTCAAACGACCTCCGTTTCCGATCTCCACCGTTCAGATGTTACTTCGTTACGTCCTAAATATGGTGTACAAATTTCATTTCGATCCAACGGCTAGAATTTAGTTAAACCCCTTTTCCATAATTCTGTACAGATTTCATACGAGAAATCTGCAGCTCTTGTCCATCACTTAGAAACGACTTCACTCTTTCTCGAAAAATGATCTTGACCGTTCAAAAGTTATTTCATCATGTTTCACATACTCTGTTCAAATTTCATCTTGATCCAAAGGTTAGATTTTATCGAAATACCTTTTCAATTCTATTGTATCGACCATTTGCGATAAAACTATAGCTTCAATTCACCAACCCAATATGGATTCAAATGGCTTCCAAATCCAATCTTTTCCGTTCACAATTTCTTTTTCTCCTTTTGTGAACAATCCAACCAACCTTAAGCTTAATCCGAGAGTTTCGTATACCGAAGACACTTATGAAATATCGGTGATTTTCATAAGTATGCAACGTCTGAAGATCTCTACATTCGTGATCCACTTCAAGTAACAACCAGAAAAGATCAAGCATTGACACCATGTTTCTCAGGTTTTGAGCAGTAATCAAGTAAGTGGGCTTTTGCTAATACGTATTTCATTGGCTATAATATATATATTCATTTCGAAAGTTTCAGTTTTGTTTCGTCTACTGTTCGAGTACCTTTCTGTTCAAACATCTGTTTCTTGTCAAACTTCGTTCGCACTGATCTTTGCTGTCGTTATATGGGTTTACGAAATATTTCGGATTTCTGGGTTACTGTGTGTAACTAATGGCCTCGACCCCTTAGAGGAGCAAAACTTAGGGACTGATCAGTAAACCATAGACACGATTCTGTCGTTATATGGGTTTACGGAATATTTCGGATTTCTGGGTTACTTGGTGTAACTAATGGCCTCGACCCCTTAGAGGAGCAAAACTTAGGGACTGATCAGTAAACCATAGACACGAAGTAATCATCAGTGCTATCTGTCAGGCTATGCTCTATTATGCTATCTGTCATGCTATGCTCTGTTATGATATGCTATGCTCTGTTAAGCTCTGACATGCTCTGTTAAGTTCTGACATGCTCTGTTCTGTCTAAACTCTGATATGAGATCCGTTATTCAGTATATGTATATGTATATTTGTTATGCTCGAATGGTATCCCCCACTTGCTGAGTGTTTCCCCAAACACTCACCCCTTACTTCTCCACCCAGATAAGAATGAAGAACATGTTGAAGAAGAAGAACAAGATCTGTTTTGGGGCTGGTGAAGACTCTGCTTTATTTGTTAATGTAATTCTTGGGGCGTGACATTTTAGTGGTATCAGAGCTAGCCAGGTTCATAATCCGGATGGAAAGTTCTAGCAGAAAGAGTTCTGATTTCATCCGAAGAAATAAGTCTTACACAAAGATCAATTTTATTCAGAAAGTTAAATTTCTTCCTGAAGTGATTTTTCTACGGAAATTTCAACGTCATTCCAACGTTCATATCTCTTTTGATCCGGAAATTTCAATTTGATCCGGAAATTTCAATTTCTTCCAAAACTCTCCTATTTATTCGCAAAGTTCATTTCATTCGATTTTTCTCATTTAAATCGAAAAGTTCAGTTCCATCTGAAAATTTTTGGCGTCATTCGAATTTTTTTTTAGGATCTTTTGCTTTCGGAAAATTTTCATTTATTCGGAGATCTTCCATTGCATCCTATTGAATTCCTGAGATTCTTCACCGATCAATCTACTTTTTCAAATCTTCTCGTATATAAAGCCTCTGATTCAAATAAGTCCGTTGGACACAAATTTCTTCCCGTTGAAAGATGTTCGCTTCCTTGTGTCCCTCTGATATCATCTTCTATTCGTCATTTCGACTAAGCAACAGCTGATGTCAGCTTTTGCCTATCTTCATGTGTGATCAACGACTAACATCCGTTTCTTCTTCTGTCCAACTACTGATATCAGCAGTCCAGTGTTCGCCCACATCTTCTGTTCAACATCTGAATTACTTTTGTTTTACTTCTGTTCTTCGCATCAACGTCTGATTTTACCTTCTCTTCGTATGAATCCAGATTCCTCTTATCTTCACTCCAATCAGACTTCTCCTGTTTATCAGATTTCTACACATTTGGCGACGCGAATTCATCAGCTGGCGATTTAGCGACGCAGACTTCATCGTCTCCACGAAACTTCATAATTCAGATTTCTCCGCGAAACTCAGACTTCACGTCGAAAATCCAGATTTTTGCTCACGAACTTAGGCAGTCGCTTACCGGTCAGATTTCACGATTATAACTGTCGATTTAGGAGGATTTATGGCTAATTAAAAGACCCAAATCAATGTCTTGAATTCTTAATTAAAATCACACCCAAAGTAGCCATTATGTAGCCAATTAGTTTCCAATTATGACCATTAAGTGGTGTTTAATGGCCATAAAGAGGTGACCCTTAAAGTCTCCCCAACCTCTCCTATATATACACCCCTCAAAGATGAATAAAGGCACTCTACAAACATCAAGAAAACCTTGAGATTTTCGTACAAGAGGCTGCACTCTTTCAGAAACAAGAGGTTGAAGTTTTGAGCATTCCAGCAACAATCTGAAGGCCTACTGTCCGGAACCTATTGCCACTGCTCCGTTTCTTAGAATCCGATCTCCACCGTCCAGAATCTTCTTCCCTATGTTTCGAATACTAGGTAATAATTTCATTCTGATCCAACGGTTAAATTTCCGTGAATCAAATTCGCAGAATGCTGCACAGATTACATGTGAGGAAACTGCAGCTTCTGTTTATCATCCTAAACTTATTTCAAACGACCTCCGTTTCCAATCTCCACTGTTCAGATGTTACTTCGTTACGTCCTAAATATGGTGTCCAAATTTCATTTCGATCCAACGGCTAGAATTTTGTTAAACCCCTTTTCCATAATTCTGTACAGATTTCATACGAGAAATCTGCAGCTCTTGTCCATCACTTAGAAACGACTTCACTCTTTCTCGAAAAATGATCTCGACCGTTCAAAAGTTATTTCATCATGTTTCACATACTCTGTTCAAATTTCATCTTGATCCAAAGGTTAGATTTTATCGAAATACCTTTTCAATTCTATTGTATCGACCATTTGCGATAAAACTATAGCTTCAATTCACCGACCCGATATGGATTCAAATGGCTTACAAATCCAATCTTTTCCGTTCACAATTTCTTTTTCTCACTTTGTGAACAAGACAACCAACTTTGGACCTACTCCGACAGTTCCGTATATCGAAGACGCTTATGAAATATCGGTGACTTTCATAAGTATGCGACGTCTGAAGATCTCTACATTCGTGATCCACTTCAAGTAACAACCAGAAAAGATCAAGCATTGCCACCATGTTTCTCAGGTTTTGAGCACTGTCGTTATATGGGTTTATGAAATATTTCGGATTTCTGGGTTACTGTGTGTAACTAATGGCCTCGACCCCTTAGAGGAGCAAAACTTAGGGACTGATCAGTAAACCATAGACACGATTCTGTCGTTATATGGGTTTACGGAATATTTCGGATTTCTGGGTTACTTGGTGCAACTAATGGCCTCGCCCCCTTAGAGGAGCAAAACTTAGGGACTGATCAGTAAACCATAGACACGAAGTAATCATCAGTGCTATCTTCTATCTGTCAGGCTATGCTCTGTTATGCTATCTGTCATGCTATGCTCTGTTATGCTATGCTATGCTCTGTTAAGCTCTGACATGCTCTGTTAAGTTCTGACATGCTCTGTTCTGTCTAAACTCTGATATGAGATCCGTTATTCAGTATATGTATATGTATATTTGTTATGCTCGAATGGTATCCCCCACTTGCTGAGTGTTTCCCCAAACACTCACCCCTTACTTCTCCACCCAGATAAGAATGAAGAACATGTTGAAGAAGAGGAACAAGATCTGTTTTGGGGCTGATGAAGACTCTACTTTATTTGTTAATGTAATTTTCGCTTCCGCACTCTGTAATTCAATTTCTCCGATTTTCAGTTGTAAAGACGATCATTTTGATTATGTAATAGACTGATTTTTGAGCTGCACTATGAGGCTTGATGTTTTGTAATGAATAATTATTAAACATCGCCGGTGTTAATGTCCAGGCCCGGTCTCGGGGCGTGACAGCTATGGATTTCCAGTCATGTGCCTCGCACAACCACTATCCAGATACCATTTGATTGAGTCCTCCGAAGCTGTGTACCTGTTATCCTGGAATCACAAAAATAAACTTTTGGTACCTAATTTCACTTGGGTCCAGATTGGATTACCCCTTTCAGGAAACATACCTGAATTACCTTAACAGTTTTTCCAGTATGAATGTCCACTAGGGTTCGTGCTGAATTTTGTGCGATCTGTTGAGCTTTGGTTTCGTACTTTGACCAGTCAGACCACACTTAGGCTGAACCTTTACCCATTTTAATTTAGCCTTCGTTGAACCACACTTTTTATGCTTCGGAATAGACGACTTAGATACAGCTTTCGCCTTGTCCTTTTCTAATCTGTTCGTTAGCCAGTTGGGCTTACAGTTCTCCTGCTTGATGTAACCAATACCATTTTTACCTTTTGGTTCAGCTGTCCAGTGATCTGGTCGTCATACTTAATCGACTCATAAACATTATGTATCACACTGGCTTTGAAAAAATTCATTTTCTTGAATTTGTCATCAGCCAGATCTGACTGAGTGCATGTTTCCTCTGAGCTGCTTTCAACAAAGCCGAAACCTAAGACAGTTTTGTCATTTAATGGCTTCTGGGTTTCATGCAGCTTACTCAAGGAACTCGAAGACTGAGTCCAGGAATTCATCACTTGATTTAATCTTTAATTTTCAGATGAGAGTTCACAGGACTTTGTTCTCAAGGAATGATTCTCAATTTTCAGCTTACTCAACTCAATTTGTAAACTGTCAGTTTCCCCAAGCTGAGATGTGCTTGGTTCAGCTGAACTATTTTCAGCCTTAATTTCCTCGAATGTTTGAGACAGTTTTCTGTACTCATGGACCATCTCATTTAGTGCGGTGATGAGGTCCTCACGTGTAAATTCACTATTTGAGAAATCAATACCTCATCATCTGTAGTTTGGTTCATCATAAATCAGTGGACTTCTTCCTTCTCACTCTCACTCGATGAGATGCTTGATGTTGTTTCAGAGTCTGCGTCCACCCATTTGCTGTTGCTCTCCTTAGCAACAAGTACCTTTAGGTCATTCTTTTTGTAGGGCCTTTTCTCAGATCTGTTCCTTATTCTTTATGTGGACCGCTTATCATCTTTCTTAGGCCTATTGCAATCAGCTGCAAAATGTCCTGGTCTGCCACAGTTATAACAATTTTGGTCATTAGAAATCTTTTCATATTTATGTGCATTTTTATAATTAAAAGAAGAGTTTTGAGATCTTCTCATAAATTTCCAAACTTCTTTACGAAGAGGGACATGAAGTCGTTGCTGATTTGCTATGCTTACTTGCTTGGTGAGCTCTGTTATGAAATTGTAGCATCAAGTGCCTTCGTGGGTTGTGAGGTTGATGGCTCAGCCTCTGATCTAGTTTCCAGCTCGAACTCATAATTTTTAAGATTGGAGAACAGATCATGGAGTTCCAGCTTTTTCAGATTTTTTGATTCTCGCATTGCCATCGTCTTCACGTCCCATTCCCTTGGCAGTGCTCTCATCACTTTAAGAGCCAGTTCTCTGTTGTTGTACTCCTTTCCAAGGCTTGTCAGCTCGATCACGACGAAGCTGAATCTCTCGTCAAATTTGGTCATGGTCTCTCCTTCTCTCATCTTGATTGACTCATACTTCTGCTAGGAAACAGTCAGCTTATTTTCTTTTCGTCATCGTTGCCTTCGCTGATTTGAGTTAGCTTTTCCCAGATCTCTTATTCAGTAGCGCATGTCTTTATTTTGCTGAACATATTTTTGTCCAACGTCTTGTAGAGTATATCCTTTGATACGTTGTTCATATTTGCTTTCTTCTTATCTTCTGTTGTGTACTCAAATCTGGTTTTCTCTATCCATTGTGGAGCACCAGCAATAATAGCCATGGTCGTATTGGTCTTCATGATATTCATGGGTCCATCTGTTATGACGGACCACATATCATCATACTGAGCTGCAATATGGGCTTGCTCCTGATCTTACAGTCATCATAATCTTCCTTATAAAACATAGAAATCTTATTGTGAGAAGCATACATATTTGAATATAAGCACAGAAGATCAGACTGTTCAATAACTGAGATGATAAGGCTCTGATAGCAACTGATAGGATCAATAGGATCGAAAGTAGAACCAAATAAGCCCAGGAGTTCAGAACGGGGGGGGGGGGGTTGGAATGATCTCTTTTGATTTTTCTATTTCAAATCCTTTTAAAATCGATTTTACAAGCCTGTGCTCAACTCAAAGCTGAACGACCAGCTTAGAGGTTCTCAGTTCTAATCTATTTTCTCGGTTAACAATATAGTGCGGAAATAAAATCGATTAAACAATGAACATTAATAAAATAACGATGCAAGTAATTAAATAGATAGAGTCAAGAGTTTGTTTTTGGAAGTTCGGATCTCAAAATCCTACGTCTCCCCATCTTCCTTTTCAGGAATGTTCCACTAGAAGACTTTGATGGTTACAGCATCTGCAAACATCCACTCATTTAAGTCTCGGTTAAAGTGAACTCCTAGCAACCAAATACAATGCAGACTCCTCTGCTGATTACAAACAAAGGTATTCTAGAACTGTTTGAAATAGTAAGTTCTTTACAGACTCTGATCTGAATATTTCAACGAAGACAAAACAAACAGAGTTTGTAAAACTTCTGGTTTCTTATACAATAAAACTAGTTTTCTAATGTAAATCAGAAGAAAATCTCGAAGTTTAAGAACTGAAAAGCTTCAAGGATTGTTCTTTGATTGAGAGCTTGGGTTTCAAATAGATTGAAACTAGAAATATTTTATCCCGAGAGCTGAGAGACGGAAGAAGAACCAAGATCCAAGAGAAATCTCTGCTTGAACCACTTCAGCTATATATAGATATTCATCTTCAACGGTCATTAAATGAGCCACTAGACACAAACCTTATTTGAAATCTTCATCGTACCGAGCATTAATTGCGCCATTAATGCTATGTAGAGGTTTGTAGGCTGTTGTCAGAGCTTAGCAAACTTTAGCCAGAAATGGTAAAAATCGACTGTACCAACTCTGCATTCTGTACGATATACTTTAAATGGCTCTGATCTTTGAATCTCTTTAGTCCAATTTGTCTTAAAGGCTTTATCTGCTTTAATCTTGATCGTTGAATCCTTTGGAACAAATAGCTGTTAAGATCTGAAGCTGTTATCTGAAATCTGTTTCTGAGCTGAAATCTTCTTCGGCTCTGAGCTGAAACCAGCTCTAAGCTGTTTCTTCTTTATAAGCTTCAAGATCTTTCTCCTTTACGAATTTTTCCCTTTTTCTCTCTTTATCCGTATCTTTTTCTGATCTGAAATGCCTCTATGATCTGAACTGCAAAAACCAAACAAAAAGATTATTAAACCTATTCTGTTCCTTAGAAGCCTTTGATATGGTCTGATATGTAGAATAAGCCTCTGAGCTGAACTGAATAGATTCTGTCCTGATCTGAGTTGCTCTTCTGTTATAGAACCCTCTGAACTGAATTGATACGCTCTGATCTGAACTATTATATAACCCTATGAACTGATCTGAAATGCTATGATCTGAACACTCTGATCTGATCTGAAAGAGACGCCTAAATGGTTAAGTCTTGAATCCGATTACTTATAGTCCAAATCTGATAGACTTACATTCAGTTCTTTATCTTATTTGTGTTATCACCAAAACTTATAATTTTATCTTAACATGTTCCTTATTAATTCAGGAACAAACAAACATTCTTTAATAACAACTTGAAATTTGAATGAATAAATAAATAAAAGTCTCATATTGCTACGACAGTAACTCTTGCTTCGTTCCCTAGCCTCAAATGGGTCTCACCTATCCTAAGTCGCCAACCTCTTGTCATTAACTGCAAGTCAATGCAGATATGAGATCCATATCTGGTATTAAGTACCTAAAAGTCGAATTAAGAGACATATTTATTTCAATATAGAATATACATTTCGCTGCTCGTAGCTGCTCAAGGTAATCCCGGCAGTTCCTCTTCCAATGCCCAGGCTTGTGACAATGGTGGAAAACGTACTCAGACTTGTTCGGCTTAGGAGCTCTTGCCTTGGGCTTCTTGTTGGGCTTCTCCTCTCTTCGTAGATGACTAAGAGACCAAAAGAAGGACATGCTTGTCCTTCTTCATGGTACCTTCAAACACTACAGCATGTTCACCAACTCTTCAAGGGTGACATCCAGCTTGTTCATGTTGAATTGACCACAAACGGGTCGAAAACAGTAGGGAGAGAGGAGAAGCAAATCCACAGACAGTTCATGTGGAAGCGAGAGCTTGAGGCCCACCAAATTTTCAATGAGCCCAATCATACTGAAACGCCCCTCTCTACTATACTATTTATTTACTATATTAAAGTGGAAAAAGAAAAATTCTAGGGATATATACATATATAAATATATAAGCCATTTTTTTACTACTCCCTTTTTTGCATAAAAAGAAAAAAATTAAACCATAAAAAATCCTAACACATGCACAACAACGAAAAATAAAATGAGCAAAGTTAACACAAAAAAAGAAATAATGAGTTTTACCATAATAATATCAAGTTCCCTCTCTCTCGATACTAAATCCAAAACAATAATACGTCTCAACATAAATTATAACGCTGAAAACTCATTCGGAAACGAAAAGATCGCTGGGTGAGCGCCCCGATTTTAGTCCACTCAAGAGCCTTGTCCCTCGATCTCAGTCTCAGCCTCATCTGCACAAATCAAGCATAGTGAGTCTAAGGACTCAACAAGTACAAAACTGGTTAATAACGAATACTACATACATGCACATGCATAAAATATTTATACTCAAATAATTTTCTCAAACTTTAAATGCATAAGAAAAACATCTTCTCAAATCATTTTCTTTAAAAAATTCATGCATAGGAAATAAACTCATAAGTAAAAATATTTTTCTTCCAAACTCGGAGCAGTTAATAAATAAAAGTTGTTTTCTGTCAAATCTGTTCCCTAAATGTGGTTCTTTTTTCTTCTTTGTTTCGCCCGATCAAGCTCTTTGGTACCACGGTACTGAAATTTTGGTACAGCTCCCCAGCCTAGATTGGTTTCCATACACGTCAAGTTTTGGCATGTCTCCCCGGAACGTCTTCCGGCTCACAATACCCGTAGTTTGGCCTGTCACCTCAGGAATGTCTCCCGACTCACAATACCCATAATTTGGCATGTCTCCACGGCACGTCTTCCAACTCACAATACCCGTAATAAAATTTAACCATAATCAAGTCCCATCATTCAAAACATTTTATTTCCTTCTCATTCTCGTCTCATAATACTCCAATTATCAAAAATAATTTCCTTCTTAACTTAATAAACTTTCTACTCAAATTCATAAACTTTCTGCTAATAAAATTTCTCATAAAAGTCCAGCAAATGACAGTTTAAAAATCACACATGCTAAAAATCATTTCCTAGGCATTTATTTGTCATGAAACTTGCCAAAAATATCATAAACCAATTAAATTCTAAAAATGCTGGAAAATATCTTAAAATATGCTTAAAACATCAAATAAAGTCATCCACGATCTTCGACAGTCCCTAAGACTCGAAATCTCAATTTTCACAAAATGACCCGACGAGGCTCACTTCGAGCGACCAAACGATAAAAATCATTAAAATTCCATTTCTTAACCGAATCACTCCCTGTTTTGACTCATGTCACTCTAACTCAAAATACTAGTCATTGGAAGAAAATAGACTCAAAACTAACTCACGAATTTAACCAAACAGACGACGACAAGGTCACTACACTTGCACAAGAGTGAATCTGGGATAGGTTGGGACTCTACCCCAAAACCTCTCACTCCTCTCGACTCCAACACCTGAACAGACCCCAGTACAACCCAGGTACGACCACTAACTCCATAATAAGCTCTCTGGACCACAACCTAAGCCATGATAGACTCTCTCTCTCCTCAAACTCCTCCTTAACCTACACAAACAATTCTCACCCTAAGCCTCTCGAAATGGACTCTCAACACCTCACTCAGACCTCAAATCTCTTCATGCTCTATCCCTAGGATGTTACCAGCCATGAAAGGACTGATCACTTTGAACTTGAAGATCAACGAAGGCTGGGAGAGCCTAGACACCTTCTACAACTCAAATCTCTTCTCTTATAGGCCAAGGATGCACAACTCAAGACCAGTTCGACCTAGGCTGAAAAGTTCATGAATAAATTACATTAAACAGTAAAATAGGCATCAAAATACATTCAACAAGTCACCATCACAAATATACACAAAAATGAACATAAAATTGAAATGTGCATCAAAGAAAGTCTTGTACTTTCCTTTCTTGTAAACAATTACAACCAAAGTGATGATGCAGGATGGGAGGAAGACAAGGAACACCACAACAAGCTAGGGAAAGAGAGCTGAGCTCCAAAATTGATGAGAAACACAAGGAAGAGAGGAGGAAACTTCAAGTGTGCTATGGGAGGTGGGTGACGCATATGGGGGTGAAAATGCTAGGCTTGACCATTTTTTTTATTGAATATGTTTGTTGAATAATGGTGTATAATAGGTCAATAATGGAGTGTATAGTTGGACAAAAGTTGAAGAATTGTGTAGTTGAATAATTGTGTAAAATATGCTCAAATTTGTGTGTGTATAAGATGCTCAAGTTTTGTTGTATATATAATGATTAAAATTGCCACTCCAAATGTTAAAAGTGCTACAAAATTTGGAAGAAAAATGGCTTGTTTTAAATGGTAAAAACATAGATATTTAAAAGTTGTTATTTTTCTAATAAAATAGCTAAACACTAAAAAAATTAGATGAACTATATAAATGCTTAAAAAAACGAGCTCGAAATAGATTTTCTTAGAAATATTCTATTCTTCGGTGTCCTCGTTGTCTCCTTTCTGGCCTCGTATCATCTAAATACAATTTCTAAAAGGAAACTCGTGAACAATAATTAAATAAATCACATAGTCTAATACATAGAAATAAATCAAATAACAATAATTAAATAAATCACATAGTCTAAAACATAGAATAAATAAAATAACAGGTCATGCGATTTGGGTAGAAAATTTCTAGGCGTTACACATACAGACCCCATGCTCGTGGACCGAAGTCCCTTCACGCATGCGGCTCGTCATAAGCTCCTTGACAATGCTGAATCTCTCGGCCCGAGAGTTCTCCCCATACAGTTGAGGTGATAGTGTATGTCAGTAGCATACCCCCTCTCCTCGAATCGTCGTTGCAATTCTTTGGACATAGAAGCCAACATATAGCACCATTCTTTGACATAATGGTCCCACCATGTCTCTAATTTTGCCAGCTCCTCAGGACTGACATCAATAGGGGCTTCCTTTGGAGGGCTCTTCTCTAGCGTGTAGAGAAGCTTCTCCGAAACCAAGACAATCTTGAGGTTGCGCAACCAATCCAGGTAGTTAGCGCCAGTTAATTTGTTTCTATCCAATATAGCAACAAGTGGATTTTTAATTGAAGACATATTTCATAGAAGTTTATACTGAAAGGAAAAACATATATGCATTACAGACTATTCATGGAAAACTCTAAGACATAAAACAAGGTCATTTAGTTTTATGACTTATCCTCCCACTATTTTAACGATTTCACCACCCTCTAATGAAAAGTCGAGAGCTAGTTTTCTTAGTGGTGCACAGAGTCCAATCGACAAATCACGATCCTGAATAATATCAGCCAACCATGACTTTTGAAAGGTAGAGCCCAATTACAGCAAGTGCTACCCCCATGCTTTTACCTCATGTCAAGTAAGGGCCCAATAATATGATGCCGATTACTATCACGTGTCAAGATGTCCCATTAATGTTGAGTTGTAACGGACTTCGCCATGACGTCACCAATAATATGAGCCAACAGTATAGGGGTTCCATCCAACTCACAGCAAGATGAGGACGTCCCTGAGCTGTACTTCATCTTCACTGTTGCTAGATGAGGACGTCCCTGAGCCAAACTCCTCCAAATCTGTATCCACCCATGAACTCTTGTTTTCTACAGCGACAAGTACTTTCTCAAGATGCATGGGAATTAGAGGCGAAGATGCTGCAAGAGTGACCTCATCTGTTTGAGTATGTATCGAATTACCCTTGTAATCTATTTGATTGTTGTTTCCTTCTGTGTAATCTTGAAATCATGGTTAGTAGTTGTTCTGAGAGCTTTAGAGCTGCTGAGTGTTGTGCTAGTTTTTGTGTGTAAATCAGTTCTGGTTTCTGTTGTTCCTACTGGTGTTTCGATCAGCTTTGGTGTTTAGTTTATGTTCTAGAGTTTTTTACTTGATTTCGAGGACGGAATCCTTTTCTAATGGGGGAGAATGTGAGATCTGGAATATTAGTATGTATTAATTATGTTGTTAATCGGGTTTAGTATGGATCAGATCAGGCATGAATTGAATTGAGTGGAACAGTTCATAATTGAACTGCTATCTTAAGCGCTGAGCTGGTTTTTCTATTGCAAGCTGATTTGGAGAAAACAACGTAGAAGCGAGCAGATATGGGAGATGCTGTGAGTGTAAGCTGATTTGACATTGGACATGAGATGGAATCAGGTTGGGGATGTACTTGGTGCCCTGAGCTGCGTACTCAAATCGCGGATGTGGTGCCGTGCTATTTACTGAAATCAGCTTAGGCATAAGCTGATGGTGATGTACTGCATAGGCTGAGCTGTTTGTGGTTATCAGATTGGGCGAGAGCTGTTTGGGGCTTTCATATTGGGGTGAGAACTATTGGAATGCACAATCTGATCTGTTGATGCGATCTGTTGGTCCTATGTTGTAGCGCGTAAGCTCTAAGCTGATCTATTGACGTTGTGCTGTTTGTAGCTTGAAGATTTGGTAAGAACTGATTGGGGAGTCAGCTTAGAGTGGTACAGGATGTCCTAAGCTGAAGACAACTTAGAGGTGAAATGGAAGTTCCAAGATGGTATCAAATGTGAGGCCTGAGCTGGTCGGTGTCTACTGTTGATCAGATCATTGGAATAAATGTTGTATATACTTAGACTTTGACCAAGTGCTAGTCATTTCCCGACACTTAGATATCTTCTTTCATGTCGAGAGCCTGAGCTGATACCCTATCACGAAACCCTCGTTACTGCTCACCAAACCTTATCTTCTCCGATAGCCGACGGTAGACGACTCAGCTTGGAGCAAGGTTGGTACCATTGGGTTCCTATCTTCAAACCCGTCTTTTCCCACCGATCTTGGAGCTGGTGTTTGGTTGGAAGAGTGAGCGCGAATGTGAGGGCTATGATTAACAAAGATAATTAGTAGCTTAATCGGGTTTAGATTAAGGGTTAATCAACCGAGGTTATTCAGATTAGATAGTTATCACGTTTCGCTCTAAGCTGTTGGTGTAGGCTGTTTCGGGTCTCAGCTTGGGTGAGAACTGGCGCAAGCTGTTGAGTAGCCGTGCTGCTCTTGGGTGTTGGAACAGATTAGAGGTAAGCTGGTAGATTGCACGAGCTGGTGTGATGTGTGGAGGCGTAAACAGTTCTAGCATCACAAGCTGTTCTTGGATTATGCGCTGTGATCCGAGAGCTTTATCGAACAGCTTTGGGGCAGTGTAAGCTGTTGGAGCATCCTAAGCTAGTAAGTAGGATGCAATCTAATATGCCTTGGTGCAAGCTGATGACGTATAACAGGTTCGGCATAAGCTGCTGGTCTCGCATGAGCTGACCAGGTGCATAATCTGGTCGGGGCTGTGATCTGTTACTACTGTAGTAGTTGCCAGCTGTGTTCGTTGGTCAGATCAGGGAGAAGTTGGCCTACCTCTCCTGAGCTTTTGGGGCTAAACCTACATACACGAGAACTGCATGCGTGAGCTACCACAGGCATGATCTGTTGGTACGCAAGCTGTTAGTGGGAGCGTCCCGTGCTGTCTGTCCAAGCTGGGATCAGCTTTGAAGTGTGATCTTAATTAGACGCTCTGAGCTGATCTGAAGTCACTATTGACGTAATCTGCTGGAAGCGTAATCTGATCGGAGTTCTGAGGGTGTAAGCTGTTGAGAGCGTTAGCTGTGCTGGATGTGAAATCTGGTCCCTTAGCTCCGAGATGAACTGGGTACTGTGCGAGCCGGTAGGAGTGCAATCTGATCTGTGTGCGCGGTCTGGAGGATGCATGATCTGGTGGGTTAAAGTGCCTAAGATGGAGCAGCTGTGGTCTGAGCTGACGGAAGGTACTGTAGACCAGATCTGGGACGTGGTAGTATATACATAGAACGTTGACCCCCTACTTAATCATTTTTACCCAAAGAGATCTATCTCCTCCAGCGTACTCGAGAAGCTATCTCTCCCAAGACCCTCTCGTCTATTATTCACCCGTACCCTTATCTTCAGATTTTCGGATTTTGGCCGACCAGATTTGGTCAAGGGCGGTACCGTTGGAAACCCATTTCCAAACCCGTCAGTTACCTACATGTATCGTGGCCGGAGGAGGAGACGCGAGGAGGAAGAGTGCATGTTGTTCGTTGCTTCTTCCACTCGCGTGGTTTGCTCGGGCTGGTAACCGTGCACTTTAAGTATTATTCCTCGCTCTTGGCGTCGCTTTAAGACTGGTTTCGTCAGCTATAGAGTAGACCCGAGCTAGATGTTGTAACCTAGGGTTTGGTACCTCGCGAGTTTGTTTGAGGTTCTGCTCCGAGTTGTTTCTCGTGGAGTGATGGACTAGCCCGTTGTATGTGTTGGTTATTCATAGATTGCTCAGTGCTTTAGGATCTATGGTTGGTCCTCACGAGCTGTTAGCAACCATGTGGCTGCTGGCGTGGTAGCAGTGATGCGTGCGTGAGCTATTCTGTGCGGGCTGGTGTGTGTGCTCAGTTCTACCATGGCTTTGTGAGGCAGTTGGTAAGATTTGAGTAGGTATGAATTCGGAGCTTGTAGTTACAGGTTTAAGTTAAGCATGTGATTATAGGGGGTGTGGGTTGTGAGGCCGTAGCCTGGTTGTAGGTATGCTGTAACCTACTACGCACGTGTCGTGTTGCCGGGCTATTTTCTCATGTCGTGTATACTGCTTAAGCTGCTTGTTAGCTTATGTGTATGCTGGATAGCTATGCTGTTTGGGCGTGTGTTGAAATGGATTATGCATGTTGTGCCTGAGCTGTATTGTGTATCGTAGACTGTAGTCTGAGCTGTTGTGCCCCGCATGATGTTTCCTAAGTTGAGCTCCCCCCTTTTATTATCCGCATGGTGTTTATGTGGGTTGAGCTTATATCCTTGCTAGCTGTTGAGCTCATACTAGTTTTGGCCATATGTTGTTGCCATTCTGCGAGTATCAGGTAGATTTATGTTGAGAGGGCTTGAGACGGAGTGGGTAGCTCCCACACTCTCGATTATGCTGCTATGAGACGGAGTGGGTAACTTCCACACTCTTGATGGTGCGGTAAGGAGACGGAGTGAGTAGCTCCCACACTCTCGGTTATGCTGCTATGGGACGGAGTCGGAAGTTTCCACACTCTCATGAGCTAGGGAACCAGCGGGTTGAATTGTTCTACCTTTGCTTCTGGTACTGCGTGTTGGGAAGAGTGGATAGCTACCACGTCCTCCCATGCTCTGTGGACACTGCTATTGTGTATCTCCATCTGTTTAGCTGTCGAGTCGTGTCTGCTGTCTTGTAATTACAGCCGTGGAGTTGTTCTGCGAGCCCTGTATCTCCAGCTGTCGAGTTGTTTCTGAGAGTTTTGTTCCTCCAGCTGTTGGTTCGTTTTGTGTATGTTGTATTCCCAGCTGTTGTTTGATTCTTGAGCCCTGATTCCTTCCTTGGCACCTTCCATGCTTTTGCACGACATATTATGTTGCATGCTTTATTGACTGTTGTTGTTATTGCTGTTCGTACTGAGGTTTAACCACGTTTATTTTCCCTTGGGGCTTCTTTGGCCATGTGTTGGCCATTGCAGGATTTTTCCGGTGGTTCAGCTGGTCCTAGAGTGAGGCAGCTGTTGCAGCCCCAGGCGTGAGTTCCCAGTTATACATATATGCTATATCGAGTCATTTCCAGGGGATGCCCTGTGTAGTAGTCGTACTGATTCGATTTGTGATTTGTTGTATATACATATACGCTGGATGATTGAGATTTTATGCAACCAACTTTTAATGCAAAGGTTATATTTTTAGTATGCGTGTACTTTAAATGAAAGAATTTTAGTCAGGCAAAAAAGAAAAATTTTATCATCTTTTAAGCTTCCGTGTTTTGCGTGTTTTAGCTGTGTTTAGAACATCGGGCCTGAAATTTTGGTATCAGAGTTTAACCTGGGATAAACTAGTTTCATTTCTATCACACTCGAGTCTAGGCACTGTGTTTTTCCTCCTGCATGTGCTTGACTACTTTCTTTCCTTGTTTGTGTATGCTTACCTTTGTGTGCCTCCTAGTTGTCGCCTAGTAGAGGTAGAGGTAGAGATGTTATGCAGGTTGTAGACGAACCGAGAGTTTCGGTTAATGCGGAGGATGTTGCTCGGCCGAGAGTTCTTTTGAGACGTCGTGCGAGACGGAGGCCGAAGTGGAGTATTTGACTCAACGAGGGGATGTTTCGGAGATGGTTCTGGCTAGGTGTCGGTGGATGAATCCCTCAATTCTCAGTGATGCTGAGATTGTTCAGCTGCCGAGGGATTTTTTGAGCACATGTTGAGTTTGTTTGACCCGGTGCGGTTCGATGATAAGAGAATATTGAGTTGGCTACTGAGCCCTTAGTACTACGCGAGACCTCTAAGGTATTTTTCCTGCTAGCAGAGTTGCAGTATCTCGAACTCCGTTGACTTCTACTACTTGTACTTCCAGCTGTGGAGTTGCTTTGCGACCCACATGTCTCCAGCTGTTGAGTTGTGCTTGTGATCCTTGGATCTCCAGCTGTTGAGTTGTTTCGGTGTGCTTCGCATCTCCAGCTGTTGAGTGTTCCTGTTATTGTATCTCCAAATGGTGAATCGTTCTGTGAGTTTCATGCCTCCAGCTGTCGAGCTGTCTCTAGAGTCCTATTGCTCACTTCTACTTCTGGGTTGGTTTTACCCTCATGACAGATGGATTGTAGTGGCGTGCTCCTCACTTTTTCTCCTTCTTTGAAAGTTTTAGTTTCGTGTTGCTGCCGAACGAGCGAGGCATAGTTTGCATCACGTTAGTGGAGACCTTGCTAGCTGAGATATCCTGTTCCTGTCTCGGTGTTGGCTGCCGTTGTGTCTGCTTTGGAGTTTTGGCGCCAATTTTTTAAGGTGGAGAGAGATTAGTGATCTTCACCGACCCCAAGAGTTTGAAGTGTGTCTTCACTCAGCCTGACTTGTCTATGGAATAGTGTCCATGGATAGAGTTGATCAGTGATAGCTTAGGCTAGAAAAGCTTGTTGCTGATGCTTTGTTTGGAAAGCCCAGCCAGTGGTGCTAGTAGCGTTGAGTATCTCGAATTGGTGGAGCATTTGGGGAACTTCAGTACGGTGTTCGTAGCCTGGTGTTAGTCTCTTTGGGATTCCTCTAGTTTCGGGTGTGAGCACCAGCTGATGCGGAAGCTAGAGGAGTGTAGAGGACAGCGTTATAACCAGTCGCAGCAGGATTCTTTTGTTAGAGTAGATGCCCAACTAGCCAACTTGTGGCGTGTGGGTTTATAGACTCTTGTATGAAACAATCTTTATATATGATATTCGCATTTCTTATATGGCATTCTTTACTTTCATTGTGTTGTATAATGATTAACAATTGCGTTGAGTAAAGACCTAGAATGCACTAAAGTGTATGTTAGATGTGATAGTGGGTATGACGGCTATCATGAAACACATCTAATAGTCACTGTGTATTCTGAACTTGTTCCTAGTCGATTGGGCCGTCAAAATGAGGATAAGGACGCCCGAGTTCGAGACTAGTATCTGCGATGCGAAGTACTATGTTTCATTGATAGGGAACATTGTGATGTTCTGAGCATGCAGATAGATAGTGACCTGGTGATCTATCGAACTACCCTCGTTCGGACTTTCCAAGTGGTTACCATTTGTCGAGTGGATAAGTCCGAGGTCTTGGTTGTACTGATTAGTCCTCACGACTCGAAACGTCATTGAGACTCTATATGATAGGCGTCTCACTTTGACTCGTTTGCCGACTCACTTGGGGTCATCAGGCGACGGGATTGGGTGAGACCCCGATGCATGTAGGAGTCGATGCATCGTTGTCGAGGATTCACCGCTCGCAGACA